>JALGBA010000985.1:662500-860000 GCA_023970755.1 Azemiops feae | reverse complement strand
GTCGCGACACGTCACGTGACGTTGCGAGTTTGACACCCCTGCTTTAAGGCAAGGGCTTGGAGTTTCTTCCTTAAGTCACCTCGCACTGTAAGAAGAACATCAGCAGCGGCATAAAGGAGGGAGCTGTGTCTGCCAACTACTAGGGATGGAACTTATACTTCATTAAGGCCTGAGCTCTTAATCAAGGAATTCTGAGTATCAGATCATCATAGAATCATAGAGTTGGAAGGCACCACAGAGGTCATCTAGATCAACCCTCTACCCAGGCAGGAGTTGGCATACCATCTCAGATTGGTTGTCCGATCTTTTCCTGAAGACCTCCAGCGATGGAGCACCCACAACTCCAGGAGGCAAACTATTCCATTGTTTAATAGTTCTCATGTCAGGAAATCCCTCCTTATTTCCAGATTGGATCTTCCCACTGGGTTTTTGTCCTACCCTCAGGTGCTCTGGAGAATGGGACACTCTTTTCTCTGTAGAAACCTTTCAAGGATCGAAGGACAGAGTTCAGATGTCAAAAAACTGAAAAATAACTATATGGTACATAATCAAAGAGAAGATGATGCATGCTTAAAGTCTGTAATAATAAAGGAAAAAAAACTCCAAAAAGGTTTTCCTGCTTTTGATCCCAGCTACAATTACATTTCAGTGGCCTATTAATACTCAGAGCGGAGGGAAAAAAAGACTGAATCAACCATTTTCTTAGGGATAATAAAGTTTAATTTATAAAAGGCAGCACACTGGACCAAACAGTTATGATACTAAAGCCATTCCGGTACTCAGAATTTTCGCTGGTCAGGCTGTCTCTCACTTAAAAAAGAAAACCTGTCTATAAATATTGTCTTGAGCGTGTGTATGTGATGAGACGCTTGGAAGCCAAGTTCTCAATCCTCCACAGTCAGCTAAAGAATCAATATATGGCAATAGATTTTAAACAACCTGTTCAGATATGAACGTCACTCAACTGAGGTAAAGCAAAGCCCCTGAAATCGATACATGCAATTCAGTTAGTTCCCAAATCATCACATTTTATAAAATTTACGGCAGTGCTTGTACTACAGAAAACAAACGCAAGATCTTAAAATGACGGCAGAGGGTGCCCTCAGCCACCAGCATAAAAAACTGGTTACGGGTTACTTGCCAGTAACTGCAGGTGTTTAAAATGGCATTTTGAATTCACAAACATGGGTTATGTGCTGGCCCACAGCATTCTTCAGAACTTTCAAAAGCTTACAGAATTGTGGGATGTTTGATGCTCAAACCCCGCTCCTAACACTGGTGATGTTACCTAATTGGGTAATGAAACGTCTATGAGAAAACCACATTTTTGGTCGAACACTTGCCCTTCATATCCATCATAAAAATAGGAACAGCTTCCAGTGAAACTCTTCACTTCCTAAAAAATCGTTCCACAGATCAAAAGGAACAGTGAAGTTTCCCAGGAATGAGGAAGCATCAAGGCTAAAGCTGATGTGGTGGAAAGCAGTACTCTTCAGTACAAACATTGAGAAGGTATCTATCAATTAAGACTGAGAAAAAAACAGCCAGAAGTTCACTTACTAGAAAAAGCAGGAGGAAATGGCTTAGGATTTAAAACCTGCACCTGACATGTGGCTTGACTTCTATCTATCTTCATCACTTGAAAGCAGGACAAGAATCAATAGATGGAAAGTAATCAAGGAGAGAAGCAATCTAGAACTAAGGAGAAATTTCCTGACAGTGAGAACAATTAATCAGTGGAACTACTTGCCTCCAGAGGTTCCGGATGCTCCAACACTGGAAGTTTTTAAGAAGAGATTGGGCAAATATTTGTATGAAATGTTACAGTATAAGGTTTCCTACCTGAGAAGGGACTAGAACAGGGGTCCCCAACCTGTGGGTCGCGGCCCAGTAGTGGGCCGTGGGACAGGCTGGCTAGTGCGCGCGTGTGTGCATGCACACTCCCTCACTTGCACTAGCGCTGTGGTGTGCAAAAACAGGACAATGCGCCATAGGGCGTGAAAATGGGCTGCCACTGCACTGCGGGGCACGAAAATGGGCCACCGCCGCAATGCGGGGTGCAAAAATGGGCGCCACCATACTGCGGGGCGCAAAAATGGGCTGCCGCCATGCTGCAAGTCACAAAAACTGACACCGCTGCGCCACAGGGCACAAAAATGGGCCAACGTCACGCTGCAAGGTGCAAAAACGGATGCCGCCACGCCACAGGGCACAAAAATGAATTCTGAATTTCTGAATTCTCTTTTATTGTTTCCAACCATTCCTACATGCCATTTACAGCTGAATCATGGAGTACTGCATCGTATTTGTAGATTTGTGGATGCTACACTTTTCAGCAATGAAAAAAAGATGCCAAACTTTCTGCTTTTAAACTTTCGGGCTGCATGAGTGAGCTCTCAGGTCATGTTTCTCTTTGATCCAGAACACCTACGCTGGGTCTTTCCCACCGCTGCAGAAAGGTGAGTTGTGAGCACTGAGGTCTTCAGAAGCCAAGCTCCCCAATGCCTTGCCTCTTCCACCACTGGAATACAAGATTAACTTGTCCAACTGCCAAATGACTCTTACTGGCCAGAGAGAAGTTGCTGCGTTGGTTAACTGCAGCATTGCTTCTGCCTGGAAATTCTACCAAAGGGGCTGAGTATCTTAGTAGTAGCGAGGAATTAGCTGAGCATGGCAAATGTTACTGATAATAAGCCACTATGTGGGACAAACAGGCAGGAGACTGGCAGGATGCATTCATGAACACCAACTAGCAGTCAGAAGACATGATGAAAACTCTTTAATTTCACAACATATGGACAGACGTAGTCATAGTTTCAGTTGGGATACTCCAAGCATCCTCGACCAAATTCAAATCCAAAAATGCCAGGGAATTTTTAGAAGCCTGGCACTCTGACAAATTAGCCAGCAGCAGACATATAGACATAAACAATATCTACATACTATGCAAAAGAAGCAATCAACAAGCCAAAAAGGGAACAAAAGGGAACACCTCCCCACCAGCAATCAACACCCAGATGAGCAGAGATTAACCCCAAGATTAACATCTGACCAGCAATTAAGTAAACAATACCCCAATCATGGAACTCCCAAACAAGTCAAGAGTAAACAGCCCAACCAAAGAATGTCCAAGACCACCCAGGGCAAGCCACTAGAATATAAACTGAGAGCAAACCCCACTCCTTACTAGCACTGATGATGTTACCTAGTTGGGTAATGAAACGTCTAAGCTCAGAGAGCAGTAAGGATCCCTCACTGTGACTTTAGTCACCTTAGGTCTAGGGACAATACATGAGCTTGTCATATACATTATTTTTTAGAAAGGGGAGGAGGGAGGCACATGTGCTCACACTTTGCCTGTCTGAATATAAATTCAGATTCAATTATACCTCCACGCACACACATACATGAAAAAGAAAATCATAAGATAGAACTCTGAGGTTATGATAATCAATATTAATAGCTTTTTAAGTGGCACAATTTGGTTTGGGATTTAGCTAAACCCACCGCACACTTCTAATTTAAGCATGTGATTCTTAGCTGTTCTGAGGCTTGCTTAATATTATTTGCTGCTAATACACAATGACCTCATCTTATTTATCGATTCAATTTATACCCGTTCAATTTAGACGTTATCTGGCAAATACTTGCTAACAGCAGAAACTGCCAGTCAAAAGGACTCTATTGGGATATTAGCAGCAGGTAATTGTGGCCAATTCATATAGATTTATTTTATTTAAGGATAACCTCTGGGCAGACAGAATAAAGAAATTGTTCAAAATTTATGAGCTGCCACCAAGTATATGTTTTCATAGGATTTTTAGTGCATTTCCTGGAACAGGCAGGAAGAATGTCAAAGGAACTCATTCGTTACTTAATACCCATGAAAAGTTGTTGATTTCTCCACATCCGTGAAATGGCCTGTAAATGAGAGAGGAACTTAGAAGGAAATGAGAAAGTTACAAAAGTCATCATTGAAGATCAATGGGAAGAACTTGATCTTGGTAGGAAGCAATGTTGCCTTTTTTTTTTTTTTTAATCTGGGCTAGCACTGAAAAAGAACAACTGAACTACACTTCCAATTAGACAATGCACTGACCCTGAGCCTCCGATTGCTCATATACTGGAAATAAGATAATTCTTATGAGCTTACTCCATGAATCAACTAGGTTAAGAATTAAATAGCTTAAAGAACGAGCCATTAAGATTGGTAGTAGTCAAACGGTAGCATTAAGCACAGCACCCTAAATGAAACAACCAAGAGAGATAAATAATCAGGAATAGAAATGCACAGAGCTACAAGACTAAGAAAGTGACAAAGTATGTGAAGTGTGGAAATTATTCTGGTATATCAGGCTTTCATTTGGTCAGGACTGGGAAATAGCACTGACAGATTGAATCCCAGCTAACATCAGATCACAAGAAAAGATTTTGACATGCAAGTACCCAAAAATGGAGTAATTATTTTTTGCCATCTGTTTATAAAACTCTTAATTTCCTGTCAAAGACTGCACCACCATGGCGAAACAAACAAGGTGAATATATTGACATTAGAAATGAAAGAGGAAGAAAATATAATGGGTTGGCTGTTTGATTATTGATTATCGGAAAACTACTGGCAAGAACAAGGTTAATCTCATTATTATAGCATCTTTAAGAACTGGCAAAATGAAACTCTAATGCAATACAAAACACCATCAACAGAACGATATACAGATGAAGAGCAACATTTATCAAGATGGCTATCTATATTCAGGAGAGCTTCTGGCTACTCTTATCTCTAATATAGCTAAGAGATTGCAATAGCATGTAGACTTATATACCGCTTCACCTTGCTTTACAGCCCTCTCTAAGTGGTTTACAGAGTCAGCATCTTGCCCCCAACAATCCGGGTCCTCATTTTACCGACCTCGGAAGGATGGAAGGCTGAGTCAACCTTGAGCCGGTCAGGATCGAACTCCTGGCAGTGGGCAGTGAGTTAGCCTGCAGTACTGCATTCTAACCACTGCACCTCCACGGACGCAGTGATGATATCACATCACAAAGGTCTGCCAGAAAGGCTGAAAAGCTCATGCCTTTCACATACGGGTGACAAAAACTATTACTACATCTTCAAAAGTGAAGTCATGCGACACTCTTAATGTTTTAAGAAAGAATACGAAAATGTCATTCATCCTTGAAAAACTGTCATTAGGTTGGGTAAGGATGGTCTACGTCAGGGGTGTCAAACTCGCAACGTCACCTGACGTGTCACAACGTATCGTGACTTTTTTGCCATTGCCGGCAATGGGGTTTGCGTGGTTTCGCTATGATGCATCCGGCCCGCAGGCCGGCAGTTTGACACCCCTGGTCTACGTGATTAAAAATGATGATCTTCGTGGCAGGACCTATTGAGTTTTTACTCAGAAGTTACTTACAAGATTATTTGATACTGTAGCAGAGGATCTAGAAGAAGAATAGATTTTATTGGATAAAACAGAAACCGAGAGTGTTTAAAATGTAGATTGGGAGTTTTAAAAAATACCACATTACAAAAGCGATATGGAAAAAGATACTTTTCTTAGTTTGTTAGGTTTTTTTTTTATATCTGTATTTTTAACTTTAATAACATTGTCATGAAAAGAAATCTTCAGTTTGCAGGGATGTTCTTCTTTGATTCTGGACAGGGTCTGACTTCTTTGTGCAGAATCGGGGACTTCTCTTGGACAAGGACAAGTGGCAATTGTGGCTAAGAGGGTTTTTACACAGTTATATCTGATGCACCCATTTTGCAACCACTCCTGGACCATGTGATCCTGCTTACAATCACTTAAGCCTTGGTCACCATCTGTTTGGATATGACACTGCTCTTGAAAATCACCTGGTGATCCAGAACGCAGCTGCTCGAGCTGTGATAAGAGCACCAACATTTACCTCCGTAACTCTTTGATTATGAGAAAAGCAAAGATTGTCGGATTGCTTCTGGGTACGGTTGGCTTTACAATTTACTGTGTGGCTTAGGACCTACAGCATAGCTTTCTACCAGTGACTTCTGCCCTGTAAGTTAATTAATGCTGTGTTCCCTTCTCTTAGACCAGGGGACTTCAAACTTGGCCCTTTTATGACTTATGGACTTCAAATCCCAGAATTCCTCAGCCAGGCATGCTGGCTGAGGAATTCTGGGAGTTGAAGTCCATAAGTCATAAAAGGGCCAGGTTTGAAGACCCCTGTCTTAGACAATGTCATCTTCAGGGGCCAAAGAGTTAAAATCTTCTCTGTTGAAACCTTCATGAGATGGTGTACCAGCTGAGAATGGATTAGCTCTCATCCTGTTAAATTTTAGAAAAGCCACTAAAACCTGGCTTAGTTTTTAAGGGTAGTGAACTTCTAGCATTTTTTTTAAAGTGCTTGATTTTTCCTTAAGTACCAAAAACTTTATAACTGCAGGCAAATTACTACTTATTTATTTTTTAGCTTCCTACTGTAAGAGGGGAATAAAAACTGCACGGGATCCTCTTGATAACAGCAATTAATATATGAACCACTGTAAATAAATTAAAAAGTAAAAAATAAATAACATTAATACTCTGATGCCTCTTTGAATTTTCACAATGCAGCTGTTTCTGACAAAAAAAAAACAACCCTGTGAATCCCAGAGATCTGACTGAAGCGAGGATTAGTTTATCTCAATGTGTTCTGCACCATTCAGGTATCAAAACTCAATGATTTCTTGTCAGTATCTGATAATGCAGTTCTCCGAGTGGCTGTCACTCCCCCCCCGCTTTGCCAAACTTCAGTGATTAATCCTGCCAGACATCCCCAATATCAAATTTCTCCTGTCTTACAAAGGAAACATGCTAAGATAATTAACAAAATAAAATGCAAATGTACAACCTTATCAGCAAAGGCATTTTAATGGCAACATTGGACAATAAAAACTATAGGCTGCATTTTTATATCAGTGTTGTCAAAAAGGCAAATATTAAACAAGAAAGACGACAGAGAATGAGGTGGCTGGATGGAGTCACTGAAGCAGTAGGCGTGAGCTTAAATGGACTCCAGAAGATGGTAGAGGACAGGAAGACCTGGAGGAACGTTGTCCATGGGGGTCGAGATGGGTCGGACACGACTTCGCAACTAACAACAACAACACAAACAAAACAAAGTGATGAATTATCAAATATACCGACCCGATACATCACTCAATACATAGATGGCCAGGTTCAAATTGTTGTGTTTGAACACATTATGTGAAGACCCAGATCTGTGGCAAAGACTGGAAAGAGAGAGAAATATTGGAAAGAGGGAAGGACAGAGAAGACATGGATGACCAGTAGAGATCAACCCCGACTGCTCTTTAGAAGGCCAGATCCTGAAGTTGAAACTCAAGTACTTTGGCCACCTAATGAGAAGGAAGGACTCACTCATTGGAGAAGAGCCTAATGCTGGGAAAGATTGAGGGCAATAGAAGAAGGGGACAACAGAGAATGAGGTGGCTGGATGGAGTCACTGAAGCAGTAGGCGTGAGCTTAAATGGACTCCAGAAGATGGTAGAGGACAGGAAGGCCTGGAGGAACGTTGTCCATGGGGTCGCGATGGGTCGGACACGACTTCGCAACTAACAACAACAAACAAGAAAGAGTGAATGTAGACTAGGCCAGGGGTCCCTACCCCCTGGTCCGTGGCATGCCAGAAAACGGTCCGCACAAACAAGCAAAGCCCCATTTGCAGGATGCAGGCAGCACACAAAACCACACACACACCCTGGTCCACAGAAAAAACTTTCTCTGCGGAACCGGTCTCTGGTGCCCAAAAGGTTGGGGACCTCTGGACTAGGCGATGGCTCTACCTAGTAGAATACACAGATTTGGAATTAAGAGTACACCCATCTATGCTTTGTGCATTTGTGTGATAAACATATCCCAAAGTTTCATTGCGAGCGTTTTCATTTAAAGAATGAATAAGTACATCCTAAAAAGAATCAGCGTCAGGGGCTTCCCACTCTCCCACCTGAACTGTTATAAAGTAACTGGGCAGGGTCCCTGGTGCTCCCTGAACTTGGAATGGGGCAACCCACCACAGCCAAACTCCTCGCGGGGCAGTTTAACAATTCAATTTAATTATTTAAAATAAATTTTAAAAAAATAAACTGTTTTAAATTTTGTCATTCATGTTTCCTTCTGTCCTTCCGTTTGCATCCTTTCTTTAATGATTCTATTCCACCATTTCTTTGTCATTAGTGTGACTCTTGTCCGCAGCGAGTTTGGCTGTGGCAAGTTGGCCATGGTGAGTTGGCTGTGGTTTTTTTTGCACACATTTCATTACCAAACTAGAGAACATCATCAGTCTTCTAAAAATAATACAATGAGCTACACATTTTCTCTTCTATCGAAAGCAACTCTCGCTCAAAATCTTGCCTAGCTATCTCTCTCACACTCTAAACCAAGGGTCTCCAACCTTGGCAACTTTAAGACTTGTGGACTTCAACTCCCAGAATTCCTCAGCCAGCTTTGCTGGCTGAGGAATTCTGGGAGTTGAAGTCCACAAGTCTTAAAGTTGCCAAGGTTGAGGACCCCTGCTCTAAATCCCTTTAATTTCCCCCCAAAAAACTGTAGTTACCCCCACCCACATAAATGTGACAGACCCAACTTTCAAGGCTGGCCAGCCATGGATCTAACTGTCGATTGGAGACATCACAACTTCAGCTTTTGCACAATTAAAAGGTTTATCAATCCAAAAATTCCAGGAATGAGATTCTTCTTGAAATCCCTTTTTTCTTCTTCTCTTGGTCACCTTTTGTACAGTTCTAGCCTCCTTATGCTATTTTTCCAGAAGACAGAGCATTTCACAACCACAAAATGCATCCACTGAAACCATAATAATAAAAGATACATTGCCTGAGAAAAACTATTTTTAATGAGAACTTCGACAGGCTGCGGAAAGAAACAAAATATTGCGGTTCTTTTGGAAGACAACCAAATTTTGAAGGAAGACGATTCAAAAGCCAGGGGGAAAGAGGTGAATGGGTTCAGCTTTTTTTTTTTTCCTCACTCGCTATGGCTGTAACAATCGACAACCTTTGTTCTTTTAAATAGTGTCTCAAGAAAATGCTGCTTGACTTCAACAACTTGAAATATCGTCAAGTTATCAACAGGCTCCATAACATATTTTGTTTTACATAAGTCCTACTTTGGTGTTCTCAACATTAAGAAAACCAAGATCATGGCATCCGGCCCTCTCAATTCCTGGCAAACAGATGGGGAATAAATGGAGGTAGTGACAGATTTTATTTTCCTGGGCTCCAAGATCACCGCAGATGGGGACTGCAGCCAAGAAATTAAAAGACGCTTGCTCCTCGGGAGGAAAGCTATGGCAAATCTAGACAGCATACTAAAAAGCAGAGACATCACCCTGCCAACAAAAGTATGTATAGTCAAGGCCGTGGTTTTCCCAGTTGCAATGTATGGCTGTGAAAGGTAGACCGTAAGAAAGGCTGAGCGCCAAAGAATTGAGGCCTTTGAACTATGGTGCTGGAGAAGACTCCTGCGAGTCCCCTGGACTGCAAGGCGATCAAACCGATCAGTCCTAGAGGAGATCAACCCTGACTGCTCTTTAGAAGGCCAGATCCTGAAGTTGAAACTCAAGTACTTTGGCCACCTAATGAGAAGGAAGGACTCAATGGAGAAGAGCCTAATGCTGGGAAAGATTGAGGGCAATAGAAGAAGGGGACGACGGAGAATGAGGTGGCTGGATGGAGTCACTGAAGCAGTAGGCGTGAGCTTAAATGGACTCCAGAAGATGGTAGAGGACAGGAAGGCCTGGAGGAATGTTGTCCATGGGGTCGCGATGGGTCGGACACGACTTCACAACTAACAACAATAACAACCCCTAATCATCTTTGTTGCTCTTCTCTGCACTCTTTCTAGAGTCTCAACATCTTTACATCGTGGTGACCAAAACGGGATGCAGTATTCCAAGTGTGGCCTTACCAAGGCCTTGTAAAGCGGTATTAACACTTCACGTTATCTTGATTCTATCCCTCTGTTAATGCAGCCTAGCACTGTGTTGGCTTTTTTGGCAGCTGCAGCACACGGCTGGCTCATATTTAAGTGATTGTCCACCAGGACTCCAAGATCCCTCTCTCCTGCTTTCCTGCAGAATGTCATGGTTCCGATAGATGAGACCAACTAAAACAGAATTCCAAGGCTTGAGGTTTCCTTTAAGAACATGTTTATTGGCGACAAAGTCTTGGCACTGTCAAAGGTGAAACCAAGACTAAAGTTCCCTCCGAAAAGTTACAGTATACAAAGTTAAACTTCCCACCCCATTACTATGCCATCAACTACGCTTCCCAATAGATTAGTTTGGCGGGCTTTCTAACAGGAAGCTCAGCCTCCCAGTCTAACAAACAGAAATGACCAATTGGGACAGGGTGCATGCTAACACCGAGGTGTTCATGCCAACACGTAGCGCTAGTTCTCAGGAAGGAGAGGCTACACAAAGCCCAATGAAGGAAGAACAGGATAGCAGGTTGGAAATAGGAATAGAAGAGGATAGACCTGAGGTAAAGGGAGAAGTAACAGAAATACAGGAACTGATGATACCGAGGTCTGAACGTAGCAATAAAGGCGTACCTCCCGATCGGTTCTCAACAAGTGGGGTTAGAGCATATAGTGTAAGGTATGAACCCCATAATTACCAAGAGATGTTATCATTGCCTCAAGTAGAAAAGGATAAATGGAAGGAAGCTATGGACAGAGAAATGGAGTCTATGAATATGCATCAGATGTTTACCTTTATGAAATTACCAGCAGGAACAAAGGCTGTGGGGTGTAAAGGGGTATATAAAAAGAAGGTTTTACACAATAATGAATTGCAGTATAACGCAAGGATTTACACAGAGAAGGAATGTTCCTATGTTGACTAAACCTTTAAATGCAGGCAAGCATCAAGATTGTGTAAAAGCATTTGGGTAACAGCTGTTTAGCTTTAAATGGGAGGAGTGTCAAAGTAATGTTTTAGAAGCTAACCAGCTGATATAATGTAAGATGTAATGATGGGAATGATTCAGCAGGGTCTGTGTCTCTTTAAGAGCCTTTGTATAAAAGGGAAGGCTCCACAAATGTGTTCTCTCTTCTGTTTCCTGCTGTAACTGCTGTGTGTTGGATCCTGCTCTATTAGCATGTATATTGTTCCTGGTGTATGATATTGTAGATAGTGTAAGATAAACCACCATTTAATATAGACCACTGTTTACTGTGTTTACTCCTGGATTACCTCACGCAATAAGACTGTGCACACTCTGACAGTTACCACGGGACAGACAATTGTTTAAGCTAGCAGAAAAATTCCACCACCACCCTCCCATTCTGGTGGCAACCGAAAACAAGCCAAATGGCTTTATTCAGATTTGTTGCAGAGTTGACACAGATGTTCTATTACCCAAATAGGTAACATCATCAGTGCTAAGAGTGAGCAAACCCCACTCCCTTCTAGGATAGATATTACCTAGTTGGGTAATGTAATATCTGTGAGAAAACAACCAAGCTCAGAGAGCACAAAGGACCCCACATTATTCCTCCTCCTCCTCCTCTTCTTCTTCTTCTTGGCAAACCTCACTCCTAACATTGATGGTTGACTGATTAGCTAATGAAATGTCTGCAAAAAAATCCCCCACCAACCTCAGAGACCACCAAGGACCCCACAATTCAAACCTGAACTGCACATATTCTCTTCTATAAGTCGTACTATCCACATGACCATCAAATCATGATTCCTAAATAACAAACTTTTTGCCACGTTTTCAAACAGATTTATGCAACTGCCCCAATCCGTGGTTATCATTTCAACTGGATAATGAAGGTATCTTGCATTTTAACTGATGTAACCACGGAGAAGGAAGATTTCTTTTTTTATTTTGTTTTTTTCCCTAACTTTATTCAGGGAATCAGTAGCAGCCACTTACAATATTTATGCACTGTACACGTTTTACTAAGAAGATAGTTCTACTGCTACTCAAAATGAAAGGATTGGCAGTATATATTTATAACAGTTCAGCATTAACTTTCCTGGCAGCCCTTTCTTGCTCTTCCTTAAACAAGATTCCCTACTCTTTGGGGGGGAAATGAAAACCATAGGGCTGAGAAAAAAATTATTTTAAGATATTTCTGGTACATCCATGTGAAAATAAGAGAGAAAGTATAAAGTATGGGCAAGAAAACTCAAATAGTTGAAGTAGCGTTCAGGCTGCCTGAGGCACTTTTGAAGGTGGAGAATGTATAGTTTACCAGGTTATGTGGTAATTATTCTTTTTGTCTTAGCCATTTTTTTTAAAAAAGTAGCTTTACAACCAGAGTCACAGTAGAAATATCCCTTTATGACTCTACAACCAAAAGAGGCCATATTCTTTCTCAAAATTTGCAATAAGAATATTCTGTTGTAATGTAGCTTCCTTCCTCAGAGACTCTGTGACAGAAAATAGAGTACTGAGGTTTTAGATTTCCCATAAGGATTCAAAAATTGTTCAACGCCTTCATAGCTTGACCTGGAACTATAAAAGGGATGAGATACTTTCTGATCAGCTCTGAAATTTGAGCACTATCCTCTGGGCATCCCAAAGATGCTTTTTCAGGAGGCAACTGGACTTTCCTGGTTTTCTTTGAAGATGTTTCACTTCTCATCCAAGAAGCTTCTTCAGCTCTGACTGGATGGTGGGGAATGGAAGGATTTATACTCCTTGCAGACAGCTGCTCATTTGCACTACTCAGGTGACCCTGAGGACACAGGTAAACCTCCAAATGGCCTCAACGACTCTCTAAGACAAGGCAAATGACCAGCTGTCTGCAGGGAGTATAAATCCTTCCATTCCCCACCATCCAGTCAGAGCTGAAGAAGCTTCTTGGATAAGAAGCGAAACGTCTTCAAAGAAAAAACAAGCAAGTCCAATTGCCTCCTGAAAAAGTGTGTATATGTGTGTGTGTGTGTGTATCTTAAATGCATGTTTTGTACATACAACATTTTCAGTGGTGACAACCTGACATCAGATTCTAGCTTGTTAGAGAAGTCGCAAAACCAGAAATCAAATGCAAATATATACTTAAACACAGTGGTGGGATTCAGCCGGTTCGCACCACTTCGGCAGAACCGGTAGCTAATTTTTTTGTTGCCTGGGCCCAGAATGGACTTCCGGAAGTGGCATCCACACAGAGAACTGGTTGTTCACATATTTGAATCCCACCACTGCTTAAATACCAAAACAAGTTTCTTAATTTTAGGCATTCCTTAAGAAGACAATTAAGCACACAGCCGTAGTGTCAAAGCTGCTAACATCGGATGTTTTTGCTTTGACAACAGTAGAAATGCAACCATTTTCTTCTTATATTTTACTTTTAGAGTTAGATGATGCTGGGGGGGGGGGGGGAATGTGCATGAGAGTTTAGATAGACATAATAATACTGTACTTGGTGTGAGAACCAAGGTTAATGAAACAAGAGATGATAAGAATTGGCGAGCTGGAGAACTGGAGGGGAAGCCTGCATTTCAAACTAATTGAAGAATGTGATTTATGACTGTTAATTAGGGGAGGGAATTGTGCTTTCATACCTATGTGCTCAGGAGAGGGGAACTCAGTTTTTGGCTTCGATTATATTAGTGCCGATGCTATGCTTCTCAAATAAAGATTCTTTAAGGTAAACAATGCCTCGAAGTTCTTTGAAGAGTTTCACCTGTCGGAACCTGACAGGTAGTATACTTGCTGGACAGTTATAAACCACATTCTAGCTTGCCATCACGTGAGAACTACCTCAAGATAAATGAAGCTAGCGCTCCCTAAGAAGAGGCTTTTCAAACAGCCAGACTTTATAAGCCAGATTCAATATTTTTCATTACCCATATTTGCTTATTTGGCACACTAGTTTCCTTCCCCCCACGGCAAACTCAATTCAGCAATGTTTGCACAGAGAGACAAAAGCTGGTGATAAACTAGAGGACAATGGTCATTTAGTAATAAGAAGCGCGAGGATGGAAAAGTAAACAGCCCATCTAGATTTATATCACATGAACAAGGAAGGAATAGCATTCACCACAGCAGAAGGAACACCAGCAGGATAGGAAAATAAAGGAAGGATAGAGGAACGGTTAAAACAATTGATTAAAAACTTTGATCACACGACCACGGAGATGCGGCATCAGTTGTTAAGTGTGAAAAATGGCCTTAAGTCACTTTCTCCAGGGCTACCTATTGTATATTCCATTTTTAAAATTATGTGAAAAGTTTACTACGTGTTCTGATGAACCCGGGGACACTATTGATTTCCCTACATGGATTGCTCACTATCCAGACTTAACGAATGTTCGGGAAA
Source organism: Azemiops feae (assembly GCA_023970755.1). NCBI lineage: Eukaryota > Metazoa > Chordata > Lepidosauria > Squamata > Viperidae > Azemiops > Azemiops feae. The sequence goes on along the minus strand of JALGBA010000985.1, from coordinate 845,661 downwards.
TGGACTTAATTTGAAAGAAAAAGGGGACATTTACTTCTAGGTTATGATTTTATTTCATATCTTGGTTGTTGCTGCTGCTCTATTTTTACGTAGGACGAGGTAGGTTGAATGAACTGAGGCTTGATCTGAGATCACATTTCCAGAATCAGTGAATCTGACAGAATACGGCTGTAGGCAAACACAATTCTTTTTTAGCCTTTGCGTCCCATCAATAAAATGGCAGTAATATTCATCTATTTTGCTGCCAATTCAAACTTTTCACAGGGGACCTAATTACCGGTGCTAGAAATGAGGTGAAGAAATTTATGAGATGACAATTGATGTAATAATTTTAAGTTAGAAATTGTCTCCTAACCTCACAGCCTCGAAAGGACTTTTGGCTTTAAATCTATTATGTATTCTGGCTGGCACTATGCATTACTGTGAAGGCAAACTGGAAATTGCATTGAAGAGTACCGTATTAGAAAAAAATGAGCATTTTGTAACTTTGGATACTATGGGGGTTAGTGCAGCTATATCAGAGCTGAGAAACAAAGAGCTAATAGCGATGAGTCAGGACTTGAACTGGAGAGTTAGTCAAGTAACCAAACCAGAATAGTTTGGTTTTATTACACAGAAAAATTATAATTCCTCTGGCTGGGACTAGTTTAAAGCATCCAAATACTTTATAGGGGGGGGGGGGGAGGAATGTGCATGAGAGTTTAGATAGACATAATAATACTGTACTTGGTGTGAGAACCAAGGTTAATGAAACAAGAGATGATAAGAATTGGCGAGCTGGAGAACTGGAGGGGAAGCCTGCATTTCAAACTAATTGAAGAATGTGATTTATGACTGTTAATTAGGGGAGGGAATTGTGCTTTCATACCTATGTGCTCAGGAGAGGGGAACTCAGTTTTTGGCTTCGATTATATTAGTGCCGATGCTATGCTTCTCAAATAAAGATTCTTTAAGGTAAACAATGCCTCGAAGTTCTTTGAAGAGTTTCACCTGTCGGAACCTGACAGGTAGTATACTTGCTGGACAGTTATAAACCACATTCTAGCTTGCCATCACGTGAGAACTACCTCAAGATAAATGAAGCTAGCGCTCCCTAAGAAGAGGCTTTTCAAACAGCCAGACTTTATAAGCCAGATTCAATATTTTTCATTACCCATATTTGCTTATTTGGCACACTAGTTTCCTTCCCCCCACGGCAAACTCAATTCAGCAATGTTTGCACAGAGAGACAAAAGCTGGTGATAAACTAGAGGACAATGGTCATTTAGTAATAAGAAGCGCGAGGATGGAAAAGTAAACAGCCCATCTAGATTTATATCACATGAACAAGGAAGGAATAGCATTCACCACAGCAGAAGGAACACCAGCAGGATAGGAAAATAAAGGAAGGATAGAGGAACGGTTAAAACAATTGATTAAAAACTTTGATCACACGACCACGGAGATGCGGCATCAGTTGTTAAGTGTGAAAAATGGCCTTAAGTCACTTTCTCCAGGGCTACCTATTGTATATTCCATTTTTAAAATTATGTGAAAAGTTTACTACGTGTTCTGATGAACCCGGGGACACTATTGATTTCCCTACATGGATTGCTCACTATCCAGACTTAACGAATGTTCGGGAAATGGACTTAATTTGAAAGAAAAAGGGGACATTTACTTCTAGGTTATGATTTTATTTCATATCTTGGTTGTTGCTGCTGCTCTATTTTTACGTAGGACGAGGTAGGTTGAATGAACTGAGGCTTGATCTGAGATCACATTTCCAGAATCAGTGAATCTGACAGAATACGGCTGTAGGCAAACACAATTCTTTTTTAGCCTTTGCGTCCCATCAATAAAATGGCAGTAATATTCATCTATTTTGCTGCCAATTCAAACTTTTCACAGGGGACCTAATTACCGGTGCTAGAAATGAGGTGAAGAAATTTATGAGATGACAATTGATGTAATAATTTTAAGTTAGAAATTGTCTCCTAACCTCACAGCCTCGAAAGGACTTTTGGCTTTAAATCTATTATGTATTCTGGCTGGCACTATGCATTACTGTGAAGGCAAACTGGAAATTGCATTGAAGAGTACCGTATTAGAAAAAAATGAGCATTTTGTAACTTTGGATACTATGGGGGTTAGTGCAGCTATATCAGAGCTGAGAAACAAAGAGCTAATAGCGATGAGTCAGGACTTGAACTGGAGAGTTAGTCAAGTAACCAAACCAGAATAGTTTGGTTTTATTACACAGAAAAATTATAATTCCTCTGGCTGGGACTAGTTTAAAGCATCCAAATACTTTATAGCAACCAGTAAAAGAGCATATTTGTAGCTCAGGGTTGAAATGAGGGGTCCTTGGTGCTCCCTGAGCTTGACTGTTTTCTTGCAGACATTTCATGACCCAACTAGGTAACCTCATCAGTGCTAGAAGGGAGTTGGGTGTGCTCTCATTTTAAATGCTAGTGGTTTGCCGTATCAATGTTCGTGAGAGTATTCTTGGTTTCTCGATTAGGCTGTTGTTTACTGTTAGCTTGTTTGTCTGAGTTGGTAGTTCCTTGACTGGGATATTGTATATTGCTCGGTGGTTGGTTTATACTAATCTAGGTGTTGATCTCTTCATAAGAAGGAATACATATATACTCCAAGGAATAAATTATGCTTAGGAAAATGAATATAATATCAATGAATTCAAAAAGAATTGAGACAATTCTTGAATATCCTTACTAGATCATTTTATATTATGTTATATTGCTTATAGGGAAACTCCTAACAATTAGAACAATCTATCAGTGGAACGACATGCCTTCAGAAGTTGTGGACGCTCCAATACTGGAGGTTTTTAAGAAGAGATAGGACAACCAATCAGAATAGAGCTGGAAGGGACCTTGGAGGTCTTCTAGTCCAACCCCCTGCTCAAGCAGGAAACCCTATAGCATTCCGAACAGGTGGCTGTCCAGTCTTTTCTTAAAAACCTCCAGTGATGGAGCCCCCACAACTTCGGGTGGCAAGCTGTTCCACTGGTTAATTGTTCTCACTGTTAGGAAGTTTCTCCTTAATTCCAGGTTGCTTCTCTCCTTGATTAGTTTCCATCCACTGTTTCTTGTCTTGCCTTCTGCTGCTTTGGAAAATAAATAAAATAAATAAAATTTGTCCGAAATGGTATAGGACAGTGGTGGCGAACCTATGGCATGGGTGCCAGAGGCGGCACTCAGAGCCCTCTCTGTGGGCACGCACACCGTTGCCCCAGTCCTAGGCCTCCAGCTGGGTTTTATAAAACCTTTTTGCTTTAGGCCTCTGCCACCGTGTGCAAAAAAAAAAAAGGTTCAATCAGTCAATTTCAACTTCTCACGGAAAAAAAAAAGATTTGCAAAGTTGGAATTGATTGATTGAACTTTTTAGTCCCACCCAGCCTGCCGTTACCAATGCAGCCACGCCCACCCAATGGGCCACCCCCAGCCAATGGGCCACGCCCAGCCAATGGGCCACGCCCAGCCAATGGGCCACGCCCACCCGGCACTCGACGATGCATAAGTGGGTTTTGGGTTGCAGTTTGAGCACTCAGTCTCTAAAAGGTTCGTCATCATTGGTATAGGGTTTCTTGCTTCCGCAGGGGGTTGGGCTAGAAGATCATTTGATAAAGGCATTTGATAAAGGCATTTGATAAAGTAGATCACAACCTACTACTTGATAAAATAGAAAAATGTGGGTTAGACAGCATCACCACCAGATGGATTCGTAGCTGGCTGACCGGCCGTACTCAGCGTGTGGTCCTCAATGGAACCGCATCTACATGGAGGGACGTGTGCACAGGTCTGTCCTGGGGCCAAACATCTTGCATAAGATGGGACTGATGGGAACCAAGCACATAGAATAGTTCAGACTTGTGGGCGAACACTAGGTGTAAGTCAATAGTTGTTTGGAGTGAACAACCTGAAGCAGAGAGGCAAAAAAGCAACACAGTGCTGGCTGCATTAACAGAGGGATAGAATTCACGTGAAGTATTAATACCACTTTAAATGCCTTGGTAAGGCTACACTTGGAATACTGCATTGTTTGGTCACCACGATGTTTTGAGACTCTAGAGTTATGAGGGGACTGGAGGCTAAAGCATATTTGCTGGAATTGCTCCTATAGCACAAATTTTTTTTCAAGAACAAGAAGTGATGGAAACAGTTCTTAACTGCAGTATCTGCAGTTTGTCTGGCACAAGCAATTAGGTCAGCTCTCTGGGGATTTTGTTTTCCCACAATGGATTAACGCAAAAACTCTTAACTAGAAAGGTGGACTTAATCAAGAAGTAGAGAATTAAAAATAGTGGAGGCGCTCGCACTGTTAATTAGCACAGTAGATTTTCATCTAATCAGTGTAATAGAGGTGAAGAAACTGCTGCAGATAGATTTGAGCCTTTCCTTTCTCTGGTGAAGATGAAACTTGAACAGTTGGGATCTCATTATGTTTTAGCAACTAATGAAGGCTAATGTTAATGACTGGGCAGCCTGGCTAAGGATTACACTGACATGTTAATTATTTGTCTCCCCTTGAATGCCTGAAGAGATGGAGGAAAGATCTTACGTAATCTCTTGGGGGGGAAAATGCTTTCAAGTCACTACACAATAGGATAGGATAGGATAGGATAGGATAGGATAGGATAGGATAGGATAGGATAGGATAGGATAGGATAAGGAATAGAATAGAATAGAATAGAATAGAATAGAATAGAATAGAATAGAATAGAATAGAATAGAATAGAATAGAATAGAATAGAATAGAATAGAATAGAATAGAATAGAATAGAAAATATGGACTAGACTAGACTAGACTAGACTAGAATATAGAGTAGAATAGAATAGAGTAGAAAATATGGACTAGAATAGAGTAGAATAGAATAGAATAGAATAGAATAGAATAGAATAGAATAGAATAGAAAATATGGACTAGAATAGAATAGAATAGAATAGAATAGAATAGAATAGAATAGAATAGAATAGAATAGAATAGAATAGAATAGAATAGAATAGAATAGAATAGAATAGAATAGAATAGAATATAGAGTAGAATAGAATGTAGAATAGAATAGAATAGAATAGAATAGAATAGAATAGAATAGAATAGAATATAGAGTAGAGTAGAGTAGAGTAGAGTAGAGTACAACAGAATAGAACAGAACAGAATAGAATAGAAAATATGGAATAGACTAGACTAGACTAGAGAATAGAGAACAGAATAGCTTTATTTGGCCAAGAATGATTAGACACACAAGGAATTTGTCTCCGGTGCATAAGCTCTCAGTGTACATACAAACAACAAAGTAATATGATGATCAGATACTAGTAGAAAGAGGTAGTAGAAAAGATGAGAAGGACGACAGTAATAGAGCCCTACAACATGGGTAAATATCCTTAGACATATTTCACACATGCATATCACACATGAAGTCCACATATGCACCCTCCTAATCAAATATGGCATTATTTCTGCCTTTTACTTCTATTATTTTGAGTGTTGAAGAACATGGTGGAAGAGTGGTGTTTTTTTTTTTATGTTTTTAGAGAAGGTGCGATGAATAAAAAACAACACATCCATTTTATAATGTTATGACTAAAATCCCGCCTCCCCCGGGACAAGAAAAGTTGACTTGATTGTTTGCTGAAATAAGATATTGATTCCTGAGCCGGGGTATCTCCAGGCATACGCCCCATTGAATGAAATATCTTTAAACAATATGCTGAGGCCAATACTGGAAAAAGAATTAGAATTCAAAGTGAGAATGTATACAACCTGAAGGAAGTGCAAGGACAAGGAGTAATGATAATAATAATAATAATAAAGTTGGAAGGGACCTTGGAGATCATCTAGTCCAACCCCCTGCTCAGGCAGGTAACCCTATACCATTTCAGACAAATGGCTGTCCAGTCTCTTCTTAAAAACTTCCAGTGTTGGAGCATTCACAGCTTCTGGAGGCAGGTTGTTCCGCTGGTTAATTGTTCTAACTGTCAGGAAGTTTCTCCTTAGTTCTAGGTTGCTTCTCTCCTTGATCAGTTTCCATCCATTGCTTCTTGTCCTGCTTTCAGGTGCTTTGGAGAATAGCTTGACTCCCTCTTCTTTGGGGCAGCCCCTGAGATATTGGAACACTGCTATCATGTCTCCCCTAGTCCTTCTCTTCATTAAACTAGACATACCCAATTCCAGCAACCATTCTTCATATGTTTCAGCCTCCAGTCCCCGATCATCTTTGTTGCTCTTCTCTGTACTCTTTCTAGAGTCTCAGCATCTTTTTTACATCGTGGTGACCAAAACTGGATGCAGGATTCCAAGTGTGGCCTTACCAAGGCACTGTAAAGTGTTTGAGTGAGCAGGAAAGGCAGGAAAGAAATGATAGACTGCACTGAGCAACATGGCGAATGGAAAGGCATTCAGACATGTATGTTTTCTTCTGCTTTTTTTAAATACAATATATGCAATTTTAAGACAAGGTGTCAAAGTACAGCTAAGATGCTGTACTTTGTTTAATAAGGCCCGCCTTCAATCACTATTGCACACCTTAACCTACTTCAAGCTTACCCAACCTGTAGGTTACCTGCAGGTTAAAATAAGAGGAAAGAATGCAATGCACAGCATCTTGACTTTCCAGAAGAAGAAAAAATGGGATAGAAATCGAATAATTAACAGTAAGTGGCTATTCCTGATATGGTTTCACCCTGTGATCCTACATCTACATCTAATGCTGGAGGGTCACATTTAAAAGCCGCAGGAAAGACACAGCTGTTTACCAAAACCAAACCACATGCACGAGAGAGGGTATATATGACATAAGTGCCTCTTAATGCTCATTTAAATCATTTCTGCTCCTTTTCAGTTTCAGTTTCCCTCACAGAGATTTTCTCTCATGGCTTCTCTCCCAGCTCCATAACTGACATCTAAAGTAGGGGTTCCCAATCCCTGGGCCGTGGCCCATTACTGGGCCTCGGCCTATTCGCAACTGGGCCGCAAAAGTGGCAGGCCGGCATGCATGTGTGTGTATGCAGCTCAAGCTGCGCAAGCAGTGGGCCAGCACGCGTGCACATGCGCGTGCAGCTCAACTTCCGTGTCAAGCTGTGCGGGTATGCATGCACGCGGCGGCCCACCACTCGCTGTGGTCAGCTGTGCACACGCACTTGCGTGCCAGCCCACTACTTGCACGGCCCAGTTCCCCTCTCCCCCCCCTCCCGCCGGACCACCAAGCTGCAAAGGTTGGGGATAGCTGAATTAAAGTACAGTTAGTCCTTCACTTACGACCACACAATTGAGCCCCTTTCTACTGCAAAGACGGTTATTAAATGAGTTTAGATCCCTTTTATGTCCTTCCTTATCCCAGGTGTTCAGGGAACCACTGCAGTTGTGAATTTAGTAACCCGGTTGTTAAGTGAAGCTGGCTTCCCCCCTTGAGTCTGCTTGTCAGAAGGCCACAAAAGGGGATCACATGACACACACCCCAGGACTCTGCAACCATCATAAATAGGAAACAGTTGCCGAGCGTCTGAATTTTGATCACGTGACCATGGGGATGTTGTGATGATCGTAAGTGTGAAAAATGGTCATAAGTCACTTTTTTTCAGTGTACTGTTATATCTTCAAATGGTCACTGTCAACGCTGCTAACATTGGATGTTCTTGCTTTGACAACATATGGAGATGTAGCCTTTTTCTTTCTTATGCTTTACTCTTAGAATTAGATGATACTGGGAGAGGAGGAGGAATGTGATGGGAGTTAGTTAGACATAACAATATTGTAATAGTGTGTGAATTCAGGGCTTTTGAAATAAGAGATGATAAGAAATGGCGGATTGGAGAACAGGAGGGAAAGCCCGCATTTCAAACTAATTGGAGAATGTGATTTATGACCGTTAATTAGAGGAGGGAATTGTGCTTTGATACTATGTGCTCAGGGGAGGGGAATTCAGGTTTTGGCTTCGGCTATTTTAGTGCCGACGCTATGCTGCTCGAATAAAGATTCTTTAAGGTAAACAATGCCACGAAGTTCTTTGAAGAGTTTCATCAGTCGGAACCATGACAGGTCACTAAATGAAAGATTGCCAGTCAAGGACTACCTATAGAATAAAAATAGGAAAGTTCTTCAGAATATGAATGCTAGGTGGAAAAAAAAGAAGCTACTATTATCCACCTCTTTTGCAAACACTTTATCTGAGTTCAGCCTACAAACTAATAATGGCCTACGGAGGAGTATATGAACTTACAATCTCTAAGAGCATTAACCAAACTTTTAAAAATTCCCCGGCTTTAACTTTTCCAAGCACGTCAGGGCGATGGCTTGTTCGAATCTCAGACCAACCCTGAGTTAAAAAAAAAAAAACCTCTTAGATCGGATATTTCTTCTTAGAAATCATCATTTGGCTTTCAAAAATGTACACAAAGGAGCCCGATGGCTATTCAAAGCCTGAGCAAATCAGCTTTTCTTTCCCCTAGAAGGTTACTTTAACCTCAGAACTGTGGGCACGTTCGGCTCCTGAGCTAATTCTGAATTTGATCAAATTTTCTGTTAGGCTGTACCTGTCTATTCTCTCTTTGTTTGTAAATGGATTAGCCTGAAAAGAAACAAAATTATCCAAAGCACAAGAACTAAAAAGCACATTGAGGAAAAGACCTGATTGCTTTCTCACCAGTGAACTAAAATTCAATAAATCAAATGGCTTCGATTATTTTTCAGGCATAGGATTACTTTGTTAATTCCTGGGATCCAGAATACAGCCAAATTGTATTAAATTGCACTAAAAGAGAATGCTACAGAAGCCAACGTGGTTTGACCATACTTTGGTCAATTGCACAGTGGGTGATTTATCATTCAACAAGTCAACATGCTGCATTCAGTCAATGCTGCAAGAGCGCGGGTGGGTTAAATATAATTTCGAACCTCGTGTCTTTACTTTCTTGTAGCCAGTTCCTTGGTCAAATCCATAACTTCACCAGGCAAAGTTTCTGAAAAGGCGTTATGTTTGTCCAACAATGGCATGTGTGGGAAGAATTCAGGGGAAGAAATGTTTTGGGGAATATTAAAAAGGCAGAATATATTTCCCCGAAGGAATAATGGAGATGATCTTTAAAAAAGGCAGAAAGTTCTACACACACACACACACACACACACACACAGCCAGACAACTCAACAGAAACCAGCTTGTAGAAATGCAGATGTAATAATCCATTCAGGAAGGCTGGAGCCTTCCAGCTAGAAGCTGAAGAAATTAGGAAGACAAAGACCCATAAAATCTACATACCCCCACCCAAATTCTAAGGACAGGAAACATAAGAGGATTAACCCACCACCATCAGAATACCAGAAAGGCACACTCAGACTCAGGTCAAAGTACATGACGCAGGAAATACAAAGCCTCAAACAGGAACAGGAAACAACCTCAAGAGCCCCAGAAGGTATAAAAACCCACTCCCTGCTACAGGTGATCTCTCTTTTCTTCCAGAGCCATCTTTCTGTCTGGCTCTCTTCTTCAATAAACTACAACCTTTTTTCTAAAGCAGTCTCCATGTTGTTTATTCCCGGCTTGGACTGGACCCAAAAAGTCTTCATCACATGCTTCTTCTGCCAGTGAAAGTCAAAAATCAATGAATTCTAATCAGGGGCACTTGATCCTGGCAGACCAGATGTGACCGTCCAAGGAAGTCTTAACTTTCAGCATTTCTCATTATTAGATGCTCTACAGAGCACATTTCAAGCCACGGGTGCTTTTAGAGTGGACAATTCTTTTGTTAGGCAGACTTTCCAGAATTGTTGCATGCAGGCTTTAAATAATAACGAAGTTGTCATCAACATCACGATTTGGTTTCGAACTGGCCCTAATTTTGAAAAGACTTGCTGTTTTCTTTTACTTTTACATCAACACAACAGAGAGACCGATCCCATTTTAAAGGTGCTGTAGGACTAAGTATTACCTGCATGGTACCGTGTTGGGAAATGGCACAAGGGTTTTGTTGTACAGTAACTTTTCCCGACATGGCGACATACAGATGGTTCAAAAGTTTGTTTAAATGAGACTGTTCTTCAAGAAGGCATGGATCAGTCTTAAACTGTAACTCAAAGGGCAACAATTTCAAATGTAATTGATCTGTGCTATTGTATTCCCCTTTTACTCACGTGTTCTCCCTTCCCACCTCTGAGCTGTTCATTCATTCATTCATTCATTCATTCATTCATTCATTCATGATCACTCCGGTAACTTACAAAAATAAAACCCTGATTCAAAAGTCAATAAGCCCCAACCCCTCTGGAGACAACGATCAGTCCAGCCAACCTTGCAAACGAGCGTCAAAGTGAGGGGCCAGTCTTATTAGGGATGATGTTCCACAGGGAGGGAGCCACCACAGAGAAGTTGAACCTCCTCAAGAGAGGGGACCCATGACATTCCCTGCCCCCCCCCTTTCTGGTGAGTCACGTAGATGTGACTGGGAAAAGATGCTCCTTCAAATAACCCAGTCCCAGGCCATGTAGGGCTTTGAAGGTGACCACCAGCACCTTGAATTGGATCCGGAATATAGCAGTAAGCTAGATTGTAAGAAACAGCATCGGTGTGGAAGAATGAAAGAGCATTGGTCTGTTTTGGATACTACAAAAACCAGCCACGCATTATATGAAAAATAATTTCAGTATCTGTGAAATCTCGAGTATCTTGGTTTCAACTCTCTCTCTCTTTCCCCCGTCCTCCCTCCCTCCCTCTTCTCTCTCCCTCTCCTTCTATCTTCCTGCTTCTCCCTCCCTCCCTCTATCTCCCTCTCTCCCTCTATCTCCCTGCCTCCCTCTATCTCCCTCCCTCATTCCTTCCCTCTCTCCCTTCCTCTCTCTCCCTCTCTCTCTCCCTCTCTCCTTCCCTCCCTCCCTCCCTCTCTCTCCCGTTAACTAACTTTGTCATGAGACATGAATACAATCTTAATAATAAAGGGCAGAACGGAATAAAAATAAGTATTTTTAACAGGTTTATTCTGCTACATTAATACCAGGAACAAAACCTATTGGAAATTCACTGTCAGTTACAAAAACAAAACAAAAAATACCCATAAAAAGATTTTCATTCAGGGGAGATACGGCGTGGCGATTGCAAGGACAATCTTCCCTATTTCTGTCTAAAACAGCAACATTCATTTTCTGCAGCGTCATTACAATCCGCAACACCCTCAAGAACTACTTATCAAGCAGTATCTTAAAGAATAGGAAGAGACGTTAGCAAAGTCTAATGGGAAAAGCTTGAAAGGTGATATACAGCCCCTACAGATCCGTGCTGAGGATTATTTAAGAATTCATAGCATCATCAGTTTACAAACTCTGCTTAGAGTCGGACGTAGATCTGTCGCTGGCTGAAGAACTTTCTCGGTCCCATCAAAGGCAGGAAATTAAATTATTAATTTTATTCTTAATGCTAGGGCAGTCTCCCTAAAAGCCTGGTCCTTTTCACTGGGTTAAAAACCACAAAGTTCAGAATTCCCAAGGACTGAACGGCTGGGAATTCTGGAAGCTGCAGTCCAACAAATATACAACTTACAGCCACAATTGGGACTGGAATTTGGGGTTGCTGATGCAAACATCAAGCAAGTCTTCGCGTGACCCGATTTGATTATGCAACATTTTTTTTTTTTACCAGAGTCATTAAGCAAATCCTATAATTGTTAAGTGAATCACACGGCCGTTAAGCGAATCCAGCTTCCTTGACTGACTTTGTGGGGCAGACGTCAGCTGGAAAGATCGCAAATCGGGATCACACGTGTCTGCAAGTCATTGCAACGGTCGTCAATGCGAGCCGGTTGCCAAGCACTTGGATTTTGATAATATGATTGTGGGACGTTTCTTGATAATAATTTGCTGATTATTAATAAGGACAAAATATTTGTTGATAAGAATAGAAACAAATATGCTTAATTTACTGGTGAGCACCTGTAAACTGAAGGCTTCCATTAGTATTTAGAAAAGAATTTGCTTTCTTTTATTTTAGCCTAATTCTTTTCGGGGATATCCTGTAAACCAGGGGTCTTCAAACTTGGCTCTTTTATGACTTGTGGACTTCAACTCCCAGAATTCCTCAGCCAGGCACGCGTGCCTGGCTGAGGAATTCTGGGAGTTGAAGTCCACAAGTCATAAAAGGGCCAAGTTTGAAGACCCCTGCTGTAAACAAACTATCTTCACAATACAGTCAAGTAGACTGTCAGCTCTTAGAAGTAAAAACTTCACTTAATGATCATTTGTAGGGTGACATTCAAAGCTTGATTTTATCAAGGTCCTTTGGACATTTAGAGCAAATATGGTTTGTAGTGAAAGAACGGCAATACAGCAATCCTCGACTTAACAACAGTTCATTTGGTGACCGTTCCAAGTTACAACGGCTCGGAAAAAAAGTGACTTATGACCGTTTCCCACACTTACGACCGTTGTAGCGTCCCCATAGTCTCGTGATCAAAACTCAGACACTTGGCAACTGACTCGTATTTATGATGGTTGCAGTGTCCTGTGTGTGTGTGTGTGTCATGTGATCAGCTTTTGCATCCTTCTGACAAGCAAAGTCAACGAGGAATCCAGATTCATTGAACGATCACGCTACTAACTTAACAAATGCAACGAGTCACTTAACCGCTGAGGCAAGAGAAGTCGTAAAATGGGGGCAAAACTCACTTAACAAATGTTTCACGTAGCAGACATAAATTCTGGGCTCAGTCGAAAGGCTGCTTTTACTTTGGGGATTTTATTTTAATTGGACCGTCTCCACAAGCTTCAATGAGTTAATTAGGCAATCCCAGAGCGAAACGGTTTTCCCAGTTGCAATGTATGGCTGTGAAAGTTGGACCATAAGAAAGGCTGAGCGCCAAAGATTTGAGGCCTTTGAACTGTGGTGCTGGAGAAGACTCCAGCGAGTCCCTTGGACTGCAAGGCGATCAAACCGGTCAGTCCTAGAGGAGATCAACCCTGACTGCTCTTTAGAAGGCCAAATCCTGAAGTTGAAACTCACGTACTTTGGCCACCTAATGAGAAGGAAGGACTCACTGGAGAAGAGCCTGATGCTGGGAAAGATAGAGGGCAACAGAAGAAAGGGACGACAGAGAATGAGGTGGCTGGATGGAGTCACTGAAGCAGTAGGCGTGAGCTTAAATGGACTCCAGAAGACGGTAGAGGACAGGAAGGCCTGGAGGAACATTGTCCATGGGGTCGCGATGGGTCGGACACGACTTCGCAACTAACAATTAACAACAAGAGCGAAAAGGTTGAACGGGGCTTTGGGGAATTGAGTAATCCGTACCCCGACCTCATGCAGGAATTCACCATTACCGAGGACAAGAGTTATCCAATCTCTAAATAATTTGCTGTCTTGAGTATACTGAAATCTCAAGGTGTGTGCGCGGGTGTCTCTGTGCGCTGCTCGTCTCAATTCAATATTTAAACAAAGTACACGGGAAAGTCTAATCATAGTCACAGAGGATTAAATGAAGCAAATGAACCACCTATCAGCCTAATTTATAGCTGTGAGCTAACACATTAGCTCTTCCCTAATTATTCATTTGCTGGGATAGGTTTTTTTTAGCGTTCTGTTCGCTTCTGAGTTTTCTATCGCCCTAGTCCTGCAAGGTCATTGCTGGTCTTCTTTATTGTAAAATTTTGGAATCTGTATCTCCATACTTCTGGCTCTGATCAAAGGCTAAATACCATTGCATTAAAAGCTAATTGACAGCTTTAGATCTGCAACAAACCCCAGAGATGGAATGCACCCGTGTCTTTGTTAGATTATTGCCGTTACTTCTTCAAAAGTTATTTTAAAAGGCTGCTTCTGACATAAGTGGCTTTTTTCAACTGCAGAGGCTAAAAGAAAAGTTTTAGTTCCTCGGAAAAAATCTGATTCTCTTCTGGATGATTCTCTTTCGTTCGCTAGGCTATTAATTAATTTACTGTTCATCTGTGTTGATCTAATGTGCTCTGTTTTCTATCTCACTCTCATTTATTTATTTCAACTGTATATGATTCTGTAATCTAATTTAGGCCATTAGCCCCTCTGATTTTTTTTAATATGTTTTAAAGGGTATGGTATAAATAATAATTAATTTATTGGCCAAACATTGAGCTGAATGGATCATTAATGAAAGTGCTATTTAATGTTGATGGAATGAGATGCTAAAAAATTCAGCAAGGCAAACATATCCTAGAGCAATCTGCAACCTGCCTATATGCACTGGATTCCATTTCCCCCAAATAAACCCTATAAATATGTACGAATATTTGACTGTTTAGTTCCTTGCTGTTTGTATTTTTAATTCACAGAGAGTACGCCAGAATTTATTCCTATGACTAAAGGGAAATTCTCCTGGGGAGGAGAGAGGAAAGATGGGAGGGAGAGGGAAGGGAGGGAGGAAAGAAAGAAGGGCGGGAGGAAAGATGGGAGGGAGGAAGAAAGGGAGAGAGGGAGAGAGGGGGAGAGAGAGAAGGAGGAAAGATGGGAGGGAAAAGGAAGGAGGGAGAAGAGATGGGATGGAGAGAGGGAGCGAGAAAAGATGGGAGGGAGGGAGAAAGGAAGGGAGAGAAGGAAGGAAGGAAGGAAGGAAGGAAGGAAGGAAGGAAAATGAGAAAGGGAAAAGAGGAAGGGGAAGAAGGAAGGAAGGAAGGAAGGAAGGAAGGAAGGAAGATGGGAGGGAGGAAGAAAGGAAGGAAGGAAAAATGAGAAAGGGAAAAGAGGAAGGGGGAGAAGGAAGGAAGGAAGGAAGGAAGGAAGGAAGGAAGGAAGGAAGGAAAATGAGAAAGGGAAAAGAGGAAAGGGAGAAGGAAGGAAGGAAGGGAAGGAAGGAAGATGGGAGGGAGGGAGGGAAGAAGGAAGGAAGGAAGGAAGGAAGGAAGGAAGGAAGGAAGGAAGGAAGGAAGGAAGGAAGGAAGGACCGACCCGCTGGATGTTTCACCATCTAAGAGGCTATATAATTCTGCTGTATCAATTCAGTGGGAATAAAGGGCCCAACTGCAATTCAGGGGAAGATAATCCCAGCATTTCGGTATGCATTCCCTGCAGTAGGAACGTCTCCTAACCAGGCAAAAGAGGACATTCTTGAAACTGTAAGGATGAAGCGTGGTTTGAATTTTAAGAACAGCATGCTTCAATCAGGAGATGGGCAAAATCTCTCTGGATCACATTTTAACTGGAGATGCCAGGGTTTGCATCTGGGATTCTGTCCATAACGCAGATGATGGACCCCAGAGCTGGTCGCGTTTTTGAGCTTTGCCAATGTGACATAAAGAATAACAAGCCGGCGTACTTAGCTTCACAATTAACGCCGATTGAATGGGTGCTATGCATATGAACAACCCATTATACAAACAGAGGAATCCATTCCATGAAGGAATTTCAGCTTGGCTTAATGGGGAAATATTACCAGAGACTAAAATACACACCCGGTTTGCCCGACGGCATTTTGTTCTGGACAAAATGGTGAAAAAAATCCCGGGCAACATTTGGATGACAAGAAAGATGGAAAATAAACGTATTTTTATGAGGAATGGTAAGTCTTTGGCTGTGGGACAATTTCTTCCTTTTCCTGTATTCCCTTTCCTGCTCAAAACAAGCAGAAAGGCTAAAAAGTAACTGTTAAATTTACTCCTGCTAAGCCCAAACGATCTGCCCCAGAGGAGACAATTATTCTTAAAAAAATGATATTAGATTTTCTCTTCAACATGTAGCTGGTGCCGGTCTTGACTGCAATTCATTTTCCTGATAAATGGGTCTCTCACTGAAAGTATTGTCCAGGGAACCAATTCAACGAATTTCAGTTTTGATCTTCCAAAGAAGATTAGATTCATCCGGATCCTTCTTACGCTCTTCCCAGTATTGGAAACAAAAGCTACCGTTAAAAAGAGAGTTGGGATCCTCTTTTGCAAACATCACAACATGTGCTGCTCAGGAATCTCAATCTTCAGAGAATCACGTTAATCTGAAGTCCACATCTATTGAGGTTTGTAGGTATCTTACAGTACGAGTGGATTCCTTAGTGGTCTCTGAGCTGGGTTGTTTTCTTGCAGAGGTTTAATTACCCAACTAGGTAACATCATCAGTGCTAGAAGGGAGTGGGATTTGTGAAGAGGAGGAGGAGGAGGAAGAGGAGGAGGAGGACTATGGAGTATTTAATGCTCTCTGAGCTTGGTTGTTTTCTTGCAGATGTTTCATTACCCAAGTAGGTAATATCATCAGTGCCAGGGAGGGGGGGTTTGCAGGGAGGAGGAGGAGGAGGAGGACACCGACAACGCCGACTCTGGAGTCCTTGATGCTCTCTGAGCTTGGTTGTTTGCTTGCAGATGTTTCATTACCCAACTAGGTAATATCATCAATGATAGGAAAGGAGTGGGATTTGTGGAGAGGAGGACAACTGTGGAGTCTTTGGTGTTCTCTGAGCTTGGTTGTTTGCTTGCAGATGTTTCATTACCCAACTAGGTAATATCATCATTGCTAGGAAGGGGGGGCTTGTAGGGAAGGGGGAGGAGGAGGAGGAGGAGGAAGACTATGGGTTCCTTGATGCTCTCTTGAGTTAGGTTGTTTTCTTGCAGACTCTTCATTACCCAAACTAGTAACATCAACGGTTATCTTACGAGTGTCAATTATTGAGTCAGAATACCTGACATTTCTTGCAACAGCCCCTTACTGCCAGTTTCCTCGGAACGTAAACATTCTGTTTTTGAATACATGGTCTTGCCACACAGTACTTGACATGGATTCAGTTCCATTTATCCTGGTAATTTGAGTGCATTTCTCCTTCTCTAAAACCGTCAACTCAGTTTACAGAAAACTGGACGTTCTGCTTTGATCAAAGGTTCCAGTGTTTGCTGCATCTGGCAGGTTGCTTCCCAGTGCAAAAAGTCACGTCGCTGCATGTTTCCAAACGTGTAACTAATTTGACTTGATCGCTTTAGTCTCCAGAACTTGTGGAAAAATTAATCCCCGACGAAATGGGTAGGATGAATTTTACAAGATTTTTCAAAAGTCGGCGGATCGTGCAGATGTTTTCAAGCTCTTCAAATGGTGAAATTACATTGTGCTGATTTTTTTTAAAAGGAATTCTTAGTATGCTAATATAAGAACCAACCGTGGGAAAGTTTAAAAATATACCCTTCCGGCTTATTTAAGCTTTTTTAAAATAATAATAATAATAATAATTTTATTGATTTATCAAAATATAAAATACAAACAGAAATTTTAAAAAGGTAATAGAAAATTAGAAAAGAAGGAAGGTAAAAGAAAAAAGAAGATAGTGTAGGAAAAGAAAAGAAGAGAAGAAAAAGGCACCAACTTCCGACTCTCTTTAACACAGTAGAAGACAACTGTCAACGCTGCTAACATCGAATGTTCTTGCTTTGACAACATATGGAGATGCAACCATTTTCCTTAACTTGTGTATTACTCCTAAAGTTAGAATTAGATGATACTGTGGGGGGGAGGAGGAAGAATGTGTATGGGAATGAGTTAGACATAACAAGATTGTAGTAGTGTGTAATTCAAGGTTGTTTGAAATAAGAGATGATAAGAAGTGGCGGGTTGGAGATCTGGAGGGAAAGCCTGCATTTCAAACTAATTGGAGAATGTGATTTATGACTGTTAATTGTTGGAGGAGGGAATTGTGCTTTGATACTATGTGTTCAGGGGAGGGGAATCCAAATTTTGGCTTGGACTATGTATGTGCCGATGCTATGCCACTCGAATAAAGATTCTTTAAGGTAAACAATGCCTCAAAGTTCTTTGAAGAGTTTCATCAATCGGAACCATGACATTAACATTAATCACAAGTTTTTGCTTTTACACAACAATATGTACAAACCATTTCAATCTGTCTGGGCAACTGGAGCAAACAGTAACCCATTGGCCAGCTACAGAAGCAACTTAAGTATTATGTTCCTTATCTTGTGATGACAAACATAATGAAAGTATTTAATGAAAGACCTTCTCTTTTGTTTTTCTGACCAGGAACATTGTGGGGAAATCATCTTAAAACAATATACTGTACAGTGTGATCAGAATGTAGAGTCATCATCATCAGAGGACATTTATTTTGGTTGAATGGTAAGCAATACATTTTTGCAGCTCTTAAATTTCCCCTTCTATCTTCAATTGAGCATTTCAGCTTTTTCTGCCATCCAAAAGCACACAGAAGTTTTCTAATGATCACGTGTGTTGCACTAAAACAGTTCAGCAAAGTAAAAGAGATTGCAAACTAAACGGCAGGTTTGCCCAGAAGCTCCTTCTGCTGGTGGATATAGTTTAATGATTCAAAAACCACGGCAAAAATCTTGCAAGTGGTAAGTGAAGTGAACTGTTCACCTTCTTATTAAGGTCGTTTAGGATCTTACAATGCAGATTGCAAAAGTTGATTATCATTTTAAAACACGAAAAAATAAACCCTCCCCTCGTGAAAAGAAAAAAAACAATTATGCTCTAAAGCAGGCAAGCCAAAATTACACCGCTTTGTGGATCGAGCTGTTACTTCTGATCAATCAATCGCTCATACATCCCACTGACTTGTAGGGTTATTTTAAAACATTTCTGGACTAAATGTTATCCCCAAACACCAAACTTCCTCGGCAGGAAAGTGAGAAAAAAAGAACACATTATTCACTATAATCATACAACTACTGTGTCAAAGCGAAAGGTTTAAGGGATCAGCCAGGGATATGAATCAATATATGTGCTCATGTAGCAAAACCAGAGTTAATTACCTAAAAGGTAATTAAAAGAATATTCTTCCCCAGTTTTATAGAAAACTGCC
Source organism: Azemiops feae (assembly GCA_023970755.1). Classification (NCBI taxonomy): domain Eukaryota; kingdom Metazoa; phylum Chordata; class Lepidosauria; order Squamata; family Viperidae; genus Azemiops; species Azemiops feae. Next base: position 826,903 of record JALGBA010000985.1, on the reverse strand, counting down.
CAAGTGAAGAAACTATAATTCTCACTACATAAAGCTGAGCTCTTCCAAACAAACGTGATAAATGAGATTTCATTAAGTTTGTATTGTCTTGGGTGTAGATAGCTGCAATTTGGGGAAAAAGAGGAGGGAATATTACTGCATGTAATTGAAATCTAGTTCAAACTTAACAATAAATTCCACGACTTATGTAAAAGGAGCTCGGAACAAAATATTCAACCAGAATAGAGCTGGAAGGGACCTTGGAGGTCTTCTTGTCCAGCCCCCTGCTCAAGCAGGTGACCCAATACCGTTTCAGACAAGTGACTTTTCAGTCTCTTCTTAAAAACCTCCAGTGATGGAGCACCCACGATTTCTGGAAGCAAGCTGTTCCACTGGTTAATTGTCCTGTCAGGAAGTTTCTCCTTAGTTCTAGGTTGCTTCTCTCCTTGATTAGCTGTTCTCTGGTGTGATTGTCCTCACTGTTAGGAAGTTTCTCCTTAATTCCAGGTTGCTTCTCTCTTTGGTCAGTTTCCAACCATTGTTTCTTGTCCTGCCCTCTGGTGCTTTGGTGAATAATTTGACCCCCTCTGCTCTGTAGCACCCTCTCAAATACTGGAGTACTGCTATCATGTCCCCCCCCCAGTCCTTCTTTTCTCTAGACTAGACATACCCAAATCCTGCAACCGTTCTTCATATGTTTTAGTCTCCAGGTCTTTAATCATCTTAGTTGCTCTTCTCCGCAACTAAAAATACTGAACGTGAGCATCCAATCCCGCAAGGAGCATTTTTTGCATAACTTTTAGTATGTAGTGCTGCGGCTAACACATCATCAATTCACACTGGAAAAAGGTCCGTATAGTCAAACTATGGTTTTTCCCAGGAGTAAAGTATGGCTGTGAGAGTTGGACCATAAGGAAGGCCGAATGTCAAAGAAATGGATGCTTTCAAATTGCTGGAGAATACTCTTGGGAGCCCCTTGGGCTGCGAGGAGATCAAATCAATTCACCCTAAAGGAAATCAACCCCGACTGTTCTTTGGAAGGATAGGTGCTGAAGCTGAAGCTCAAATACTTCAGCCACCAACTGAGAAGAGAGAACTCCTTGGAGAAGACCCTGATGATGTTGGGAAAGATGGAAGGAAAAAGGAGAAGGAGACAGCAGAGGAAGAGATGGTTAGACCAGTGGTGGCGAATCTATGGCACGCGTGCCAGAGGCGGCACTCGGAGCCCTCTCTGTGGGCACATGTGCCATCGCCCCAGCCCCGTCTCCCCCCATGGCCCCCTCCTCACCAGCAGCCCCCTGGAAGAGAGTCACCCCCGGGCGCGGCCCGCACGGAGCAGCGCAGCCAAGGACATAGCCGGGCAGCAGGGACAAGATTCTGCCCTTGCGCCCCATAGGTGCAGATGATGCTGCGGGGTGTGGGCGAAGGGCGTGGCTGCCATGGCGCTGCAGGGCTGCCTGGGCGATTTGCTGCAGCAGGCCATGGAGGCGATGCGTGGCCCTGTGGGTGGGCGGGGCAGGGGGCGGGCGGGGGTGGAGCAGGCAGGGTGGGAGACAGAGTGGGGTGGGGGGCGGTTTTGGGGCACTCGGTCTCTAAACGGTTCGCCATCACTGGGTTAGACGGTGTCATCGACGCAATGAATCTGAATTTGGGCAAACTCCAGGAGGACAGGGAGGCCTGGCGTGCTGTGGTCCATGAGGTTGCGTAGAGTCAGACAAGGCTTAGCAACTGAACAACAACAGTGTATGGCTACGAGAGTTGGACCACAAGGGCGGCTGAGCACTAAAGCATTGATGCTTTCGAATTGTGATCTTGGAGAAGACTCTCAGGAGTCCCTTGGACTGCAAGGAGATGTAATCCGTCAATCCTAAAGGAAAGCAACCCTGACTGTCCGTTAGAAAGGAAGATCCTGAAGCTGAGGCTCAGATGCTTCGGCCACCAACTGAGAAGAGAGGACGTACTGGAGAACAACCTGAGGCTGGAAAAGATGGAAGGCAAAAGGAGAAGGGGGTGGCAGAGGAGGAGATGGCTGGATAGCATCACTGGCGCAATGAACGTGAATTTGGGCCAACTCCGTGCTACGGTTCACGGGGTCGCAAAGACTTAGACACAACTTAGCAACTGAAAAAACAACAACAACAACACTGGAGAACCTAACACACTGTAAATGTAAATGATGCCATTTTTACTTTGTAATTCGGTTATTATTTTTTACTATTTTTATTCTATCATTTTACTTTTTTTTTTTTTAAAAAAAAGTAATATGTATCGTACCGAGGGTATTCTAATGGCATAGTGGTAACTCGGAAAGAACTTCCTGATTATGCTAGGTAAAAATTGAATACATAAAATTATGGCTTTAAAAAAAAAAAAAAAAGTTCATGTTATCCACATCAGTGATTCTTTTAACACGACAATATAAACATAAGATTTATTTATTTTTTTGTATGAATTAAGAAAACTATCCTGCTTTGTATCAGCCTTTAATTTTATGGCCTACGCTGGATCGTGGCTTGTTTGAACTTAATATTAAAGTATGATGTTCATTCATTCATTTAGAATTTCTCAGCAGTACACAAGGAGTAAATTCAAAGAACTCCACGTAATACAACTAGCCTGAGCCAGCAATTGTTTGCCGCGACATGGGCGACAAATACATTTGATAAACAAGCAAACAAAGAAAATTTTATTGATTTTCTAATTTTACACTGAAATATTTGAAAAGCAACGGGGTGGCTGAGTTAATCGACAATTCAATAACATACAAGTGTCTTTAGTACAGATCTCAAACTATTGCATTAGATATTTCCTCTCTTTTCCCCTTGGTATTTACTGTCTCATATTTAAACTAATACAATTCTTATTATATCGATTAAATAAAAAAATAACTTTCTTACATTTATCAATAGTTTTTAGTTTATACATATCCTAGTTATTTTAACATTCAATCTTTATAGGCAATCAATGTCCTAATTAGTTTTTCCCAATTTTTAGTTTCCCATTAATATTTAAATTTAACATTTAATCATTATAATTCCCGAGTTTTAAATAACCCCAGTTCCCTTTATCACAATTCATCACAAGATCTAATGTTCAGGATACACGTGTTATCTATTTGAATATATTCTATTTCTCTCCAGAAACTTCCTTGTCCTTGTCATCCAATTATATTAATTTTGTGACGATTGATGAAAATAAATTAGCTAAGGTCTGAAACCTGTAACCTGTAACCCCCACTGATATCTGTTAATCACAACTTATTCAAGTTTAAATAATATCACAATCACCGACTAAAAAACTCTTTGGCATTAGTGAGAAAAGGAAAGAGGAACATATATATATATATATATATATATATATATATGCAGGTCTTGGCGTATTCGGGTCTTTTCCCGTGTAAGATTGAGAGTGTCTTGGCGACGTTTCGACGAGGTCCCACTCGCCATCTTCAGGCTGGTGTCTTCGGCTTCGTGCTTGTGCGAGCGAAGTGTGATCGGAGCTGCCGTCCTTCTATAAATACTGGAGGGGTGGTGGTGGCGTGTTGGCTTTGTAGCTGTAAGCGGGTTGGTTGGCTGTGTTGTTACATCTTGATTGGAAGATGGAATTGATGTAAGCAAATTAGCTGATGTGGCTGTAAGCTGATGTAGCTTACAGCTTACAGCTACATCAGCTAATTTGCTTACATCAATTCCATCTTCCAATCAAGATGTAACAACACAGCCAACCAACCCGCTTACAGCTACAAAGCCAACACACCACACACACCCCTCCAGTATTTATAGAAGGACGGCAGCTCCGATCACGCTTTGCTCGCACAAGCACGAAGCCGAAGACACCAGCCTGAAGATGGCGAGTGGGACCTCGTCAAAACGTCGCCAAGACACTCAATCTTACACGGGAAAAGACCCGAATACGCCAAAACCTGCATATATATATATATATGAGCTTGCTTAAACTCATGCCATTAAACTATAGTTTAATAAAGTGTTGTGAAACTCACTTTTTCCCTTTGTTATACAGTAAACCAGAGGTCAAGAATTAGATGCCCAATGTCTTCTGGCTTTAAAATTAAATTCAATACTACACATAATTGATATGACGTCTTAAAGAAAATATGCCTACAATTTCTAACGTGGGAAAGGATTGCTCTCAAGCAGATGTTTGAGCGGAAACATCCAGGGGCAGCTGTTCAGGGCCTATGTTTCTTTATTTTCTCTGGTCTTTTATTTTTTAAGCCACCTTGCAATTGAATGTACTTTTTCATTCTCCAATTCCTGATGTTTAAACATGCTGGCTACATTAAGGAAACCAATCTGCGTAAGGGATGGTGGAGCTGCTGCACTATTGTGGGATATTTCCAGAGATCTCCTGCCTTGGCTTCCCTCAAATCTGTTCTCCCAAGTGCTGATACAAGACATGTACTTGCTCAAGACATGTTAACACTTTTGGATCCTTAAATTCCTTGGGAGCTACTAGAAGGCCTTCTTAACATGAGGAACCAGCTTCCTGGAACAACATTCTTTGACTTATTTATTTATTATTGATTTGATTTTTATCCCACCTTTATTACTTTATAAGTAACTCAAACACATTTAATATTCCTTCCTCTCCTATTTTACCTACAACAGCAATCCTGTTGTGAGGAGAGCTGGTGTCAAGACAGAGTGATTGGCCAAAGTCACCCAACCGGCTTTCATGCTTAAGGTGGGAATACAACTCTTGGGAAAAGAATTATCTTTAAATTTCAAGGGCCCTTTAAATTCCTTTCTCCACTTCTTCCTCCCAACAGCTAGAAAAAAAATTGAGAAGTTGATTTAAGGTACAAAGAATATGTCTGATTCTTGGATAGGAGAAAAATGAGAGCACGTACTTGCGCTGTATCATCAAAGATCCATTTCAGTAAACATTATTTGTTCCTGCTTCTTCAGTAATGTTGAATAATTTAACTGAAATTGGCCATCTGAAAATTTCTTCATGATGTAATTTTGCTTGCTTTAAGCTATTCCTGTGCATAGCATGGTCTTTTTCATTTGAAAAAAAGATTTCCTTTTATCACCAAGAATAAATACTTCTGCTTGCTATGCATATGAGTTTCTGAATCAATGTGTTGCATTTTTTTAGAGAATTTAGTGATGAGATACGTCAAGGCCGAGTGCCACAAATCAGAATTAAAAATTAAAACACATGTGTTATGCTAAATCCTTTCATCTTTATGGGTAGGGTAGGGTAGGTGAATTAGAATTAGAATTAGAATTAGAATTAGAATTAGAATTAGAATAGAATAGAATAGAATAGAATAGAATAGAATAGAATAGAATAGAATAGAATAGAATAGAATAGAATAGAATAGAATAGAATAGAATAGAATAGAATAGAATAGAATAGAATAGAATTCTTTATTGGCCAACTATAATTGGACACACAAGGAATTTGTCTCCGGTGCGTAAGTTCACTGTGTACATATAAACAGCAAGAAATAAGTCACAGATCATAAATCATAGTTACAATCATTAATCATAAGTTACAAACAACTATTTGCATCCATGCAAATGAAGACTCAATCATCCAGACCAAAAGTATCTGAAAAGGTGAAATCATGGCAACTGGACCAAAGTTTATTAAAACTGAGACGTTTGGATGAGTAACGAAATGTCTCAGTTTTAATAAACTTTGGTCCAGTTGTCATGATTTCACCTTTTCAGTTACAAACAACAATCGATAAATCATAAGAAATCAGTCGGAGAAGATAGTAGGAAAGATGAGAAGATGAGAAAAGATGAGGAATGAGACAGCGCTATGGGAATTAAATGTTCAGCAGAGTGATGGCAGCAGGGGGAAAAAACTATCTTTGTGTCTAGCTGTTTTGGCCTGCAATGGTTGCAGCTGCTGCCAGACACTGAGAGTCCCTACACCAGGGGTAGGCAACCTTGCCTCTTTTATGACTCGTGGACTTCAACTCCCAGAATTCCTGAGCCAGTCATGCTGAGGGGAAAGGGAGAGGTTTCCAAGCTGAGCCGTGCTGGCTCAGGAATTCTGGGAGTTGAAGTCCACGAGTCATAAAAGAGCCAAGGTTGCCTACCCCTGGTCTAGACTAACAGCATCTGCTAGGAGTTAAATGAGACTCAATGGAATTCAAGGAGTCGGACTTAGTTTGCTTGTGGCTAGGTAGGGATTCTAGGCTGATGCCTCTTTTAACTCCACCCCCAGGTCCTGCCACTCCTTTCCCTACCTTTCAGTAATTTCTGATATTTAGTCCTGCTTACTACAGACAAGAAATGAGGTGCTAACATTTTCTCCACACATAAGTATTTTAGGTTACAGCAGCAGTATGTTGTGGAAAGAATACTGGGCAATTTCTCCTGGGTCGGAAATCTGTCATCCAGTTGGAAACTTAATGTGAGGGGGATATGGCCTAGACCAGGGGCCTTCAAACCTGGCCCTTTTGTGACTTGTGGACTTCAATTCCCAGAATGCCTGGCTGAGGAATTCTGGGAGTTGAAGTCCACGAGTCATAAAAGAGCCAAGGTTGCCTACCCCTGCTCTAGTCTATAGCAGCGTCCTGAGGGGAGAAACTGAAATAGATTATTTTCCAGGATGTGAGGGGTCTGTAGATATTTTCTCAGCCCTCTTTCTGGTTTGTGCACCATTCAGATCCCCAAGGGAAGGCAATGGCAGTTTGTGATTATTATAGATGTTTCTAATGCATATTTTTTTTTATCAAAGTGATGTTTGATTTGTTTACTTAAGAAGTTTCTTGTAACCAAGCAGATCTTTGATTCTGGTGACCACCGTGACATAGCCATGTAAGATTCTTGGCAGGAAATGGAATTAGTTTGCCACTGCTGTTTTCTAGATTTCTAGTTCCCAAGCTTAACTCACAGCTTAGCATCTGAGATCAACCGAGGTTGTTCGATTCTGCCACTTAGTGAGGAATCAGACTTCCGGAGGAAACAAGAAAAGCTAGTTTGTAGCTTAAACAAAGCAGCTTAAAAAAAATAAGGGGATAATAAAAAAAGAAAGCAAAAAGAAAAAAATATAAGTCAAAATCCTTTGTAAATGATTTGAGCAGTGATTCAAAATTGCAGTAAGGCACGCTTCCTTAAATGCCAAATGCCCGCTAAGTAGTATTAAGAAAATATGTCTTTTTTTTTCCAGAAAAAGTGAAAGAACAGATAATTTTACAATCAACCACAGCAACTTGTTTAAATGATTAGAATGGTTTTTTTTTTCTTTACTGTCTGTATTCACTGAAGAATACGGAAAGCAGGTAACCATGGCTAAACTTACATTTTTGAGAAGAGAGTCTACTGGCTGGAGACAAATACTGGTGCCAAATATAAAATTTTGGATCCTGTTGACAAACTAATAACAAATTACCAGTCCAGAGGATAACCGCTCAGATACAAAAACTATTTTAACTAAAATAGATGATAAGTAAATATATACCGTGATGGTTAAAGCATGCTTAAATTAATATATATTTCTAAAAATCTAATTCTAAAAAAAAAAGTGGGAGAAAATGGCATTTAATATTTGTTCTCAGTAGACTGATGGAGAACTTTATTATACATAGTATTTTCAAGGACATTGAGGGAGACAGCTAAAGATGGATTAACATGGCTTCTGTTAGGAGAAGACTTGTCTCCCTAATTTTGACAATGTTTATCTGTATGTCTGTATGTGAGTATGTGTACACACAGGCACCATGAAGAGAGAAGTGATCTGGGGCAAAATCTTTAAAAAAATATATTTCTGACCACTTTCTGGGAAGATTTCTAAGCAAACTGAACGTGAGAGGCATTAGCAACTGGTATAAGAATAAGAGAAAGCAGAAATGAAATGTTCTTTCAGTGGAAAAAATTGCAAACAGTCAAGTTCTTCAAAGAGGTTTGTTGGGATGACTACTTTTTAAACTGCTCCCTAAAGAGGTGGCTATTGGTTTACTGACAGTGCAACATTATTTTAGATGGTTGATGCAGAAAAACAAGAAAATGGATGGTGAAACATCACCAAATTAGAGAAATATATAAAGAAGACTAACCCTGTGTAAGCAGATGTAGCAACCAGCTTTATACATGAGAGTGAAGATACTGAAGTGGTGGCTAGTTTCTGCTTTTTAGGGTCAACTATCACGAGCAAGCTTTCTTCAAGAAATATGCTGCAGACCAGCTCTTAGTTGAATATCCATGAAGGGCCTGAGAAACACTGGTAAATACATATCCTGGCATCTGAACATCTGAGAAAAGATGTTCAGAGGCCAGGATATGCCTATACCAGCGTTTCTCAACCTTGGGAAGAGCATGGCTGGCTGGGGGATTCTGGGAGCTGAAGTCCACCAACTGAAACTTCCCAAGGTTGAGAAACACTGCTCTACACTTACAAAGATCAGGTTCATGCAGGCAGTATTTTTTTTCCCCTTGTGATGTTCTGTGAAAAATACAAACTAGACATTGAAGAAGCAGGAGAGAGAAAAAAAAAATGACACTTTTGAACTTTGGTAATGGAGGAGATTCCTGAAAATACAATGTATAACCAAGAAAACAAGCAAATGGATCAGTAAGCAAATGGTTAGAATTTTCAATCGAGGCATAAGTGTCCAGCCTTCCTTCCTTCCTTCCTTCCTTCCTTCCTTCCTTCCTTCCTTCCTTCCTTCCTTCCTTCCTTCCTTCCTTCCTTCCTTCCTTCCTTCCTTCCTGTCAACCATCTCATGTTTGTGACTGTGGGCTGCTCAATTAAAACAATAACAAGAAACAGTAACAAAATACAAATAAAACATATAAAACAATTAAAAACTAGATTTAAACCATAAAAAGATAAAAACATAATCAGCAAGACCCATTGTGCAAAGATCCAACTACTTGATGGTAATCAATCAATCAATCAATCAATCAATCAAAAGTGGTTACTAATGAGAGAGTCACTGGATTTAAGGGGATTAAAAAAGAGGGAGGCAGTATTTCTTTGAGTTGCCAATTTGGACTAAAAACAGAATAAAACAAAAGCAATAATTCCCTAAATTCTGCAGAAGCAAATCTACGTATTTGTAGACAAGGAATTTGAAAACAAAAAAAATTCACATAGCAACAGATTATCCAGTAAAATAGTGGTTAGGTGCTGAAATATTTAAACAGAAGAGAATAAAAAACCTCTCTATATCGCTGCCCTTTTAATCATGCCTGTTAAATTAATATCCTGCATAGCTTATTCTTCTTGTGGGCTAGTTGAATTTCTATTAAAAAAGAAAATAATGAGCTATTGAAGGCAAATGAGAAAATATTGTGAAGGAATAAATTACTTCATATTTAGAGATTAAGATTTTTAAAGCCTACACAGTTTAAATACAGCAGTAATTGAATTTTTTCTCCACCGCAAACTTTCCGCCATCATCAAATAATATTATTTCTAAAAAAAAATTAGATAATTACCCTGCCTTTTACCAGTTGAAAATCAAGCTTATTTTTAGCTGCATAAAGAAAGGAAACATGAAGTCCTCAGTGGCCTTTAAGAAGCTAACCAAGGAACAGGCAATCAACCACAGCTCATTTTGCTTAAGCAAATATGCTATAAAATCTCAAATTTATTTGTTCATTTATTTTATACGGTGCTGTAAACCATGTCACTATTATCCTTATTTAACAGACGGGAAAGCAAAAGGGCTGAAGGCTGATGTAGCAGCTCTCTTCCTTCCTGGCTCGTGATTCCTCACATCTAGCATGTTATCTAGTAGATCATAATGGAATAACTCTATCCCTAAACAACGGTGGGTAAGTCAAGGCAACATTAAAGACAGGTTAAGCTAAAGTTATGGATGTTAAGTCCCAAACTGTATATGAACAATTGATCACAGTCTGGACCTAGCAGATTCTTTCTCCAATTAGGGGTTTCATTATCTCCAAGTTCTATCCAGGTGTAGAGTTTAGTTTACTTTCTTTTGTTGGTGACCCTGGGGCAGGGGTAGGCAACCTTGGCTTTTATGACTCGTGGACTTCAACTCCCAGAATTCCTGAGCCAGGATGGCTCAGCTTGGAAACCTCTCCCTTTCCCCTCAGCATGGCTGGCTCAGGAATTCTGGGAGTTGAAGTCCACGAGTCATAAAAGAGCCAAGGTTGCCTACCCCTGCCCCGGTGAATAGGTTATCCCTATTAACAACCATCTAGAAACATACACCCAGTTTCATGCCAGGGAAAATTTCAAGGGATTCATATACATTAAAGCTATACCATCTACATGCTGTCTCAGTGATATAGACATTAGTTATTGAACATGATATCTCTCTCTCTTTCTCTCCTTCTCTCATTTATGTAGCTACTCATCTCAGAAGAGAGGATTAACTCCAGGCGATTTGCAATAATCTATAAGAAACAATATGCATATAAAAAACAGGCATCTAGAAATATAAAAAGCAACATTAAAAATAGAGATTAATTCACTTAGATAGGAGCCAGCCGTGTGCTGCAGCTGCCAAAAAAGCCAACACAGTGCTAGTCTGCATTAACAGAGGGATAGAATCAAGATCACGTGAAGTATTAATACCACTTTACAAGGCCTTGGTAAGGCCACACTTGGAATACTGCATCCATTTTTGATCACCACGATGTAAAAAAGATGTTGAGACTCTGGAAAGAGTACAGAGAAGAGCAACAAAGATGATTAGAGGTCTGGAGGCTGAAACATATAAGGAACAGTTGCTGGAATTGACTATGTCTAGTTTAATGAAGAGAAGGACGAGGGGGGACATGATAGCAGTGTTCCCATATCTCAGCGGCTGCCACAAAGAAGAGGGAGTCAAGCTATTCTCCAAAGCGCCTGAAGGCAGGACGAGAAGCAACGGATGGAAACTCATCAAGGAGAGAAGCAACCTAGAACTAAGGAGAAACTTCCTGACAGTTAGAACAATTAACCAGTGGAACAACCTGCCTCCAGAAGCGGTGAATGCTCCAACACTGGAAGTTTTTAAGAAGAGACTGAACAGCCATTTGTCTGAAATGGTATAGGGTTTCCTGCCTGAGCAGGGGGTTGGACTAGATGACCTCCAGGGTCCCTTCCAACTTTATTATCATTATCATTATTATTATTCAAAGTAACATACATACAAACCCCAAGCAGAGAGAAATAGAGAGTACATTCACCTCAATAGTTCAGCCCTATAAATAGATATCTGCTTTCCTGGGACACCCCCCCCCCCACGAGCCTGATGACAGAAGCGTCAGGTGCAAATAATCAGAAGCATGTGTTGACTTCAAAGCCCAGAAGAGTTTATTACTGCTATCTACACACAAGAATCTAGTCAACTAACGGTCAAAGCTAAATTGATGCTAGATAAGGGCCAACAGAATTCACGGAGGGCTGGACTTGGGGGTCTTTTATGTCAACACAATGATCCAAACTGATGACACATTTAATTCCGCCTTTCCAGTCAACCTGTTCCTTCTCCTACAATAACCAGGTCTCGAGGGACTTCTGAAACATCTAAAGGGATGGTGCTTACCTAATGTGTTTGGGGAGGGGGTCTATAAGTGGGCATCATGGTAGAGAAGGCATGCCACCTGGACCAAATGTAGGTCTCTGTCAGATGGTATCCACAGTATGTCCTCGCTGCCAAATCTAATAGGTTGTGCTAATATGACCAGGGAAAGGAAGCCCCTCGGATAACCCAGTCCCATGCCATGAAGGGCTTTAAAAGTTAAAACCAATACCCTGAATTGGAAGCAAACTGCAACCAATGCAGTTCAGCGCATACATAACTTCCCACGCCACTGTATTCCGCACTGGATGAAGCTTTCAAAAACTCTTCAAGCGCAGTTCTATGTTGAGCACACTACAATAGTCCAATCTGGATGTTAATCATCATCATGATAACAACAACAACAGAGTTGGAAGGGATCTTGGAGGTCTTCTAGTCCAACCCCCTGCTCAGGCAGGAAACCCTATACCATTTCAGACCAATGGTTGTCCAGTCTCTTCTTAAAAACTTACATTCATCATCACCTCTCCTATATTCGTATATCCCCAAAAGACTGAAATATTTTAGTCAGCACTGTAACTTGTAAACAAGACCTCCGATCCTCTGACAGATCACGAATCTGAAATTGAACTGAATTGTTTTAGGAAAATAAACTTTTGCTGTAGAGAGAGCATAAATATCACTCCCCCCCCCCTTTTTTTTTTCTTTTTATAGTATTGCTTTCATGCCACGCAGGAATTCTAGGCGAAATCCTATTTTAAGAGGACACATATCACAACCGGGAGTGAAAGACCACAGCTTTTCCTACCGAGCTTCACAAAATGGACTTTGGCCTCATAGCCTGTTTTGTAATTAAGGATCAAGGCCCTATTAGCTATTCTGATTACAGCTTCCCTTTTCGCTTCCTCTGTATTCCTTATCATGGTGCACCCTTCCTCAAGTTCAAGGCTGGAATTTAACAGGTGTCCAGGACTCATTTCCAACGGCAAGATAAGAAAAATGGTGTTCACGCTTGCCAAATCCACTCAAGGGAAAGCTTTAATCGCGGCTCAAATTTAGAAACGCCGGACATTTCTCTCGAGAGAGAGCGCTTCCGCTCAGGAGGCAAATCGGGAACCTCTACGTCACCAGCATACTCATGAAGCAGACCGAGGACTTGCTGAGACAGCATTAAGTACAATATATTCCCTCGCTGGGATTGATGGCTGGTAAAACCTGGCTGCCAGCCGTTCGACCAGGATCCTGAACAAAGTGTTCGCTCCATAGGGCCATCATTATTGCTGGATTCTGAAAAAAATCCTGAAGAGAATTTGCCTAGGATTTCTACCGGATCACAGAATCTAGCTGCTGTGCAAGACACACGTTTCCTTTGCTGTTCTGGTTTTTTTTTTTTTTTTTTTTACTTGATCCTATCAATGTTTCCCCAGTTTTAAGATATCGTGAATTGCTCATGAAAATGCTTCATGAATTCTTCATGAAGAAGAGAGAGGGAGAATCAGCGGGGGGAGGAAGGGGAGGGGGGGGGTGGAAAGAGGGAGGAAAGGAGGAGAGGAGGAGGAGGAGGAGGAGGAGGAGGAGGAGGTGGTAACAGTGTTCCCTGCGGCTTTGGCGTGTATTCATGCTAGCCACATGACCATGGAAGTGTCTTCGGACAACGCTGAGGCTCCCTGGGCTAAGAAATGGAAAAGAGCACCGTCCCCTAAAGTAGGACACAACTATTCTCACTTCTGGGCAGTGGCTAATTGCAGTGAGTGGGACCAATCCCATTCCCACCCCAGTTTTCTGCCTCCTCCTTCTTCGCACCCAACTCTGCAGGCATTTTATCGCATTGGTCGCGGGGCCATCATTCTCACCCAACTCAGTCTCCTGTGACATGGGGCAAGTGAGGGTGTGACAGCTAGTACAATACTTGGCCCTACACACGTGTCCAGGTATCCAGGGATGAAGCTCTCCTTCCCTTTCTGTCCTGTATTTCCCCCCCCCAAAAGAATTGCCACTGAATCCTGCTGATTAGACAAAAGTATTACCAAAGTGAAGGTTTCATAGAACTTATTTCACAGAACATAGGTTTCACCGTACATATTAATTGATGAAAATTGCAAATTTCCTCTTGGGCAAAGCAACAAAGCAAAGGAACAAATATACGTATTGCTTACAACTCCTTTCTTGGGATCCTCTGAGGGAGGATAATGGAATGGTCCCTGATAATAGCCAGGACACAATATTTCCATGTTTCAAGATCTACGCTGAAATTTTGCTTGGGGAGAGCTTCAAAGGGCTTACAGTGCATGTTTAGTGATATAACCAAACTGTTGAGCATGCCTGCACGTTTCTTCAATGTCAGTGAGATAAACTTTAGCAAGTATCAAATGCCCAATACATCGACTTAGATGATTCTTCCTACTTTTCTAAACCATCTAATGGCGTAAGCAGAAAACGAGAAATGCGTTGTGTTCTTTTAGGGATCACGCAATAGGTGTGAAGCTTCAAAAGAAAAGCTTCGAGGAAGCAAAAAAAATTGGCAGCCGGTCTAGATATAAAAGAGGAAATGTTTTCATGCCAACTGCATCCTCCTCAAAAGACCAAAGTCTTCTGGCATTTCCAAAACAGCCACTTTTCAAACTCGCCAGTAGATGACCCAGCCAAATTCTCAGATTCCACGTGAGCGTCGCTGAAAATAGTCTGGGTGGCTCCGTGTTCAGCTGGTTTGAACTAATTGATGGGTAAGTTCTCTTGCATTCAATTTGAGCAATTCACAAATCTCGATTGTCCACAGGGAACAAGAACAAACAGGAGCCGATTTAGCTTACGTTCTGAGAAAATCGAGGAGGAGGTCCTTGCACCCGGTTGCGTCATTACTTGTACGGCTAGATGAGTCCCTCGTTTGGCTCATAAAGTTTTCTAAGTACTTCCTCCTGCCAAACGATTACTCAGATCTTTAGTGTGCCGTATTCTTTTAGACAGAGCTACTTTAAAGGACTGATGGTGAAAGCCCTTGGTTTCGAAGCTAACTCTGTATCGAATCAATTTGAACAGCAATGAGCCGGTGACCAATATTTCATATTCGGCTGAGCTCATTGAGAAAGGCCTGGTGCTGCACCGCTGGGAGCCGTTAGACGAAATAGACAATCTCGATCGGATTCTGTCTGCCTTTCTATCCAGATTTAGCATGGAGATATAAGTCATCTCTGCTGCATCAGAAGAGAAGCAGGGGGAGAGGAATCCAATTGGCCCTGCTGGATTTCTCACTGGTATTTTGTACTTAGGGGCACGCAGTGGTGGGATTCAGCCAGTTCGCACCACTTTGGCAGAACCGGTAGCTAATTTTTGTTGCCCAGGCCCAGAATGGACTTCCGGAAGCAGCATCCACACCGAGAACCGGTTGTTCACATATCTGAATCCCACCACTGGGGGCACGGTATCTTGTTGGAGCGTTTGTGCAATTGTGGTGGATCCATTCCTATCTCTTCAATGTCATTCTGGGACCCCCTCCTTCTGGGGACCCCTCTGAGACCTTCTGGGACCCCTCCTCAATTAAGTAAGCAGAACCAATATATATATATATGAGCACTTGAGGAGACAGCAAAATTTAAGAACGATCACGCCAAAGTACAGGTAGGCCTCGACTTACAACCGTTTGTTTAGTGACCGTTCAAAGTCACAACGGCACTGAAAAAAATGACTTATGACCGTTTTTCACTGTTACGACTTTTGCAGCGTCTCCGTGATCACGTGATCTAAATTCAGACGCCTGGCAACTGGTTCATATTTATGACCTTTGCTGTGTCCCAAAGTCACGGGATCCTCTTTTGTGACCGTTTGACGAGCAAAATCAATGGGGAAGCCCGATTCACTTAACACAACTGGGTTACTAACTTTTCAATCGCAGTGATTCACTTAACAGCCGAGGCAAGAAAGGTCGTACAACGGGTCAAATTTGCTTAACAAATGTCTCGCTGAACAGCAGAAATCTTGGGCTCCATTGTGGTTGTAATTTGAGGACGATCTGTAAAGAAAATATGCAGCGGATGACAATGGGCAAAGAGTTTGCAGCCGGACTCTTGCTTTCTAACTCTTTAAAAGACAAGAAAGCTCCATGTAGCTATACATGATCGGTTTAACTTGAATACTTTGATATATAACTGCAGAGTTGCCATTATTGTTGTCCTTGGTAATCTAGTTAAAATATAGCACCTAATAACACTCCCGTCACAATAAACAAATGCTGCCTAATACAAAAGGGACGTAGTGCCTGAACTGAGTCTGAAATTGGATCACAAATTCCCGAGTCGAATTGTGTGCTCAGTGGAACCTAGCTCCTGAAGTCTTCCTCCAGATCTACAATCTTGAGTCAAACCTGGCTCGCCGGGGTGAACTTTCAATTTCTAATTAAAACCAAAGAAAACAAATCCACCGTACGGTAGATCCTGCAAGCTCGTCGAGTCACTCAAGGCCATTACGTCAAAACAATAATAAAAAAACCTCTTTATTTTCATTCCCAGATGGTCAATGCAAAATCAGGATCGATAACAATAAAGTTTAAAGGAGGAAAGCGCCAGAGATGAAAGTGAAAGCTACAGTATATTGTATTTACAATAAGGGAATCTCAGGGAGATATTCAGCTATGATTCTAAATTAGGTGGCGAATCAATGAGGCAAAGAGTTATACAACAGATGAGACAGATGGCCTAAGCCAGGGGTAGGCAACCTTGGCTCTTTTATGACTCGTGGACTTCAACTCCCAGAATTCCTGAGCCAGCTGTGAATTCTGGGAGTTGAAGTCCACGAGTCATAAAAGAGCCAAGGTTGCCTACCCCTGGCCTAAGCTATCAAGTACAGAGAAGAGCAACAAAGATGATTAGGGGACTGGAGGTTAAAACATATAAGGAAAGGTTGATGGAATTGGGTATGTCTAGTTTAATGAAGAGAAGGACGAGGGGGGACATGATAGCAGCCTTCCAGTATCTCAGGGGCTGCCACAGAGAAGAGGGGGATCAACGTATTTTCCAAAGCACCAGAAGGCAGGACAAGAAGCAACGGATGGAAACTAACCAAGGAGAGAAGCAACCTAGAACTGAGGAGAAACTTCCTGACAGTTAGAACAATTAACCAGTGGAACAACCTGCCTCCAGAAGCGGTGAATGCTCCAACACTGGAAGTTTTTAAGAAGAAACTGGACAGCCATTTGTCCGAAATGGTATAGGGTTACCTGCCTGAGCAGGGGGTTGGACTTGATGACCTCCAAGGTCCCTTCCAACTTTATTATTATTATTATTATGATAGTCTTTCACCAAGAGTGGGGAAATGGTATACTGTAAAGACTCATACAGGAACTACCTGGGATGTGGAATTTGATTCAGTAACATACTGCACTGATACACCCCCTGAAGTAACTAGGTGAAGTGGGAATTCTCCACCCAGTAGCAGCATTAGAAAGAGGTCAAACTCAGTTCAACCAGCATCTAAGATAGCCTTCTCCAACCTGAAGTCTTGCAAACATGATCAAAGGCCTGGAGACTTAAAATATACGAAGAACGGCTGCAGGACCTGGGTTTGGCTAGTCTAAAGAAAAGAAGAAACAGGGGTGACATGATAGCAGGATATTCCAGTATCTGAGGGGCTGCCACAAAGAAGAGGGGGTCAAATTATTCTCCAAAACACCAGAAGGCAAGACAAGAAACAATGGTTGGAAACTGGTCAAAGAGAGAAGCAACCTGGAATTAAGGAGAAACTTCCTAACAGTGAGGACAATTAAGCAGTGGAACAGCTTGCCTCCAGAAATCGTGGGGGTTCCATCACTGGAGATTTTTAAGAAGAGACTAGACAGTCACTTGTCTGAAACGGTATAGGTTCTCCTGCCTGAACAGGGGGCTGGATTAGAAGGACTTCAAGGTCCCTTCCAAATTCTATTCTATTCCATTCCATTCTGTGTCTATTCTATTCTGTGTCTATTCTATTCTGTGTCTATTCTATTCTGTGTCTATTCTATTCTATTCTATTCTATTCTATTCTATTCTATTCTATTCTATTCTATTCTATTCTATTCTATTCTATTCTATTCTATTCTATTCCTATTCACATTGGTAATTCCAAAGTCAAAAAGGGAACAAAAAGACCAAAACCTTCCCACCAGCAATCAACCCTCAGAAGAGCACAGATTAATGCCAAGATTAACAGCAGACCAACAATCAAGAAGTAATCAATACCCAATCAAGAAATTGCCAAAGAAGCCAACAGCAAACAACTCAACCAAAGACCAGCACCAATGATGTCACCTAGTTGGGTAATGAAACGTCTGTATGAAAAGCAACCAAGCTCAGAGAGCACCAAGGACCCTTCATTTCAACCCTGAGTTACAAAAATTCTCCTTTATTGATTGTTGATTCCATTACTGTGATTTCTGGGTAGCATAACCCTAGGACACATGGGCTGGAAATGTCAAGAATCTCAGCACATCTGAAGTACAGCAGATTGGGGAGAGCCAATTGTGTTTTTCAAGTAAGATGAAAAATCCTAAGGTTAATAGCTATACAACAAGGATGTTGTTAACAATTTCTTACTGGTCAATATGTTGTAGAGTTTGCTTATGCCACAAAGAAGAGGGTGTCAACTTATTTTCCAAAACACCAGAAGGCAAGACAAAAATGGAATTAGATGGAAGAGAAGGAGAGAAGCAAACTAGGACTAAGGAGAAATTTCCTAACAGTGAAAACAATTAACCAGTGGAATGGCTTGCCTTCAGAAGTTGTGGATGCTTCATCACTGGAGGCTTTTAAGAAGAGGACGACAGCCATGAAATTGTATAGATTGTAAGTCGAGAACTATATGTAACATAACCTTGTAATATAAGTTTGTCCAATCTTATACTCTCAGCAAAATCATGGAAAGTAATCAGGGAGAGAAACAACCTGGAATTAAGGAGAAATGTCCTAACAATGAGAACAATTAACCAGTGGAACGACTTGCCTCCAGAAGTTGTGGGTGCTCCATCACTGGAGGCTTTTAAGAAGAGACTGGATAGCCACTTGTCTGAAATGTTATAGGTTCTCCTTTTTGGATAAGGCGGGGTTGGACTACTAGAAGACCTCCAAGGTCCCTTCCAACTCTGTTATGTCCTATACTAGACATGTCAAACTCGCAACGTCACGTGACGTCGTGCAACGTTATCGGGACTGTTTTGCCATTGCCGGCAATGGGGTGGGCGTGGCTTCTGCGTGACACATCCGGCCTGCGGGCCGGTAGTTTGACACCCCTGTCCTATACAGTAAAGGACTTTGCTTGTTCAACGGAACATGGAGCATACCAATTGTGCCAGATTATACAGGATGAGCAAAACCTATGGAAGATAAGTGTCTCTCAAGTATGTCATGAAGAGCTTTATACAGGGGTCTTCAAACTTGGCCCTTTTATGACCTGTGGACTTCAACTCCCAGAAATCCTCAGCCAGGACGCTTTAAGACAGGGGTCTTCAAACTGGGCCCTTTGATGACTTGTGGACTTCAACTCCCAGAATTCCTCAGCCGGCTGAGAAATTCTGGGAGTTGAAGTCCACAAGTCATAAAAGGGCCCAGTTTGAAGACCCCTGGTCTCGATAGAAGTTTCAGAGGGTAGAGAATCAAGGAAAAGTGCAAAAAATATGATAATAGAGGCAACTGAAGCACTACACTTGTAGTGAGGCTTGCGAAGGCATCAAGAAAGCTTGGCTGAAAAAATATCAGCAGACAGGTGAGGAAGAAACCTAAGTAAAGTATGAGTGTAGGCAGATGAGAGACAACAGGAGTGTGTACATGACAGCTTACAGAAGGCTGAAGAGGAGTGTAAGCCGGGTTGGACAATCTGCAAACAGAAAATGCGCAGTCTCTTGAGAAGTGCCAATGGAAGAGTCAGAGACTGAATCAAGAACATGCTAAGGAGGAGTCGGGGTAAAAAATAGAATAGAATGGAATGGAATGGAAATAGAATAGAATAGAATGGAAATAATAGAGTAGAGTAGAGTAGAGTAGAGTAGAGTAGAGTAGAGTAGAGTAGAGTAGAGTAGAGTAGAGTAGAATAGAATAGAATAGAATAGAATTCTTTATTAATCATCTTAGTTGCTCTTCTCTGCACATTTTCCAAAGTCTCAACATCTTTTTTGTAAGATGGTGACCAAAACTGGATGCAGGACCTTTGAGGGTCCTACCAAGACACATCACTGATTTATCTACTCTTGTATTGATTGCACCATCATGGTATCCTCCAGATGGTTTGCATTATAACTCAATCATCAATCAATCAATCAATCAATCAGAATATAGCTGGAAAGGACTTTGGAGGTCTTCTAGTCCATCCCCTTACTCAAGCAGGAGAACCTATACCATTTCAGACAAATGACTGTCTAGCCTCTTCTTAAAAACCTCCAGTGATGGAGCGCCCACGATTTCTGAAGGCAACTTCTGTTCCACTGGTTGATTGTCCTCATTTTCAGGAGGTTTCTCCTTAATTCCAGGTTGCTTCTCTCCTTGGTCATATGAAGTATGAAGCCAGATATCAAAGTCACTTCCAGCAACAGAAGCAGTCCCTGCACAGTTTAAATCCTCTCCCTACTGAGCATGCACAATTGAAGCTCTTCTTGCTCAGGGGCGGCCAATCACAAGGTTCCTGGCTGGCTTGCAGAGTCAGCATGTTGCTGCTTACTCATGAGGTTCTTACTTTGACAGATGTCCTAACAGGGAGTTTTCCCCATTTCCTGGCCTAGGTAGCAATAGCACTTATCTGCTGCTCCATAGCGCTTTACAGCAGTTTACAATCTCAGCATAAATTGCCCCCAACAATCTGGGTCCTCATTTTACCAACGTCGGCAGGACGGAAGGCTGAGTCAACCTTCCGCCAGTCAGGATCGAACTCCAGGCGGTGGGCAGTGAATTAGATTGCAATCCTGCACCACCACGGGATTGCCCCAAAAGGGATCGCAGCTGGCCGAAGGGGGAAAAAGAAGGTGTCAGTTTTGGCAGACAAAAGGATTGCCATTGCTAAATCTGTAGGCACAAGGCCCAATGCAACCCACTCTACCCTGGTCCAGCCTATCAAACCATTTTCTGAAATTATGTCTTTAAAACAAATATTCCAAACATCACTATAAAAAAGCCATACGGGAGAAGACAATCCAATCCCCGCTGGGCCAAAAAAACCCCACTGAAATGTTCAAGAGACCCATCAGGAATGCAATCCTTTATCCCTTGCCTATACCAGAATGTTCACAAAAAAATAATAATTCCACAGATAATTTGTATCATGTGGAGTCCGTGGCTCTCCCTGAGCTTGGTGGTTTTCTTGCAGACGTTTCATTACCAGACTAGGTAACATCATCGGTGCCAGAAGAGAGTGGGGTTTGCTCTCTTGCACTGATGGTTTGGTAATGAGACATCTGCAAGAAAAAGAAACAGCACCAAGAACCCCACAGTTCAATCCCGAGTTGCAAATATTCTCTCCTATCAATCTGTATCGTGCAAAATTCAATAGAAATCCCCAGTGAAAAAGCTTTTTAATTCTCTCTTGTGCGTAAAAAACATAATTTAAAAATTTACAGGCCAATTTCCGAGGAACACTAAGCGTGACTAGTATTTGCCCAAGGAAAAAAAGCTGGACTACATTGAGAAGAACTGCACTTTTAAAGGTCAGCTTTTCAGACTTAAAGTGTTTCTAATCAACCTAAGTAATTAATACAGGCATCTTGGTGAGACACAGACAAACTAAAGGGAATTAGTTCTGAAATCAAGAGGACATCTGCGCTCTGTGAGAAAGAAAAAAGCAGCAAAAGCTGGAAGCTGGACTAGCCCTCGCTCAATGCTAGTTATGCCAGCCCTAACTAGAAGGCATCTGGGCTTTGATTTCCGACAGTATCACCAGTTATGTATTCTCTACATTTTTAGAACATGATGGGATTCATATGAGCCGTGGAGATTTATGCAGTAACAAATAAGCTAAGTATTTCATATTTTATCATAAGTCTTGCTGGAAGAATTGACATATAGCTATTACTGGTAAGTTAAAAATAGTCAGGTTTCCTGCAGGGGGTTGGACTAGAAGACCTCCAAGGTCCCTTCCAATTCTATTGTTGTTGTTGTTGTTATTATTGATCATCGCACAGTCAGCCAGATGTTCAGACTGGATTAGGCATTTTTGTCTACCTATCGAGTCCTTACCAAGGACCTGGGATAGGCAGATGTGGATGTTTGATGATATGACAGAAATCGTCGCAGGATGGAGGCGGTTCCTAGTAAGGCCGCCTTTTGCAATTGACTAATGGCAAATTTGTCAATGCCGATGGTGTTCAAGTGGTGCTCCAGTTGTTTTGGGATTGCACCCAAGGTGCCTATTACTATTGGTACTACCCTTGCTTGCCTTTGCCACAGTCTTTCTATTTCTATTTTTATTTTTATTATTATTATTTAGTAGCCAGTATGTGGCTACTAAATAATAATAATATTATATTATCTAAAATAATATTAAGATATGCAGATGATACCACTCTAATGGCAGAAAGTGAAGAGGAACTAAAGAGCCTCTTGATGCGGGTGAAGAAGGAGAGTGCAAAAGTTGGCTTGAAACTCAACATTAAGAAAACCAAAATCATGGCATCCGGCCCTCTCAATTCCTGGCAAATAGATGGGGAAGAAATGGAGGTAGTGCCAGATTTTATCTTCCTGGGCTCTAAGATCACCACAGATGGGGACTGCAGCCAAGAAATTAAAAGACGCTTGCTCCTGGGGAGGAAAGCTATGGCAAATCTAGACAGCATACTAAAAAGCAGAGACGTCACCCTGCCAACAAAAGTACGTATAGTCAAGGCCATGGTTTTCCCAGTTGCAATGTATGGCTGTGAAAGTTGGACCATCAGAAAGGCTGAACGCAAAAGAATTGAGGCCTTTGAACTATGGTGCTGGAGAAGACTCCTGCGAGTCCCTTGGACTGCAAGGCGATCAAACCGGTCAGTCCTAGAGGAGATCAACCCTGACTGCTCCTTAGAAGGCCAGATACTGAAGTTGAAACTCAAGTACTTTGGCCACCTAATGAGAAGGAAGGACTCACTGGAGAAGAGCCTAATGCTGGGAAAGATTGAGGGCAGTAGAAGAAGGGGACGACAGAGAATGAGGTGGCTGGATGGAGTCACTGAAGCAGTAGGAGTGAGCTTAAATGGACTCCAGAAGATGGTAGAGGACAGGAAGGCCTGGAGGAACGTTGTCCATGGGGTCGCGATGGGTTGGACACGACTTCGCAACTAACAACAACAACAAGCCAGTATGTGCAAATATGAATGTATCTGCATACATGTACACACACACACAGAGTGTATACAGGTAGTCCTCGACTTACAACAGTTCATTTAGTGGCCATTCAAGCGGCACTGAAAAAAGTGACTTATGACCATTTTTCACACTTACAGCCGTTGCAGCATCCCCAGGGTCACGTGATCAAAATTCAGACGCTTGGCAACCGTCTCATATTTACGACGGTTGCCGTGTCCCAGGGGATCACATGATCCCCCTTTTGTGACCTTCTGACAAGCAAAGTCAAAGGGGGGGAGCCAGATTCGCGTTAACAACCGGGTTACTAACTTATCAGCTGCAGGGATCCACTGAACAACTGCAGCAAGGAAGGTGGTCAAATGGGGCAAAACTCACAAAACAAAGGTCTCGCTTAACAACAGAAATTTTGGGCTCAATTGCGGTCGTAAGTCGAGAACTACCTGTATACATTAGGCCAGGGGTAGGCAACCTTGGCTCTTTTATGACTCGTGGACTTCAATTCCCAGAATTCCTGAGCCAGCCATGCTGAGGGGACAGGGAGAGGTTTCCAAGCTGAGCCATGCTGGCTCAGGAATTCTGGGAGTTGAAGTCCACGAGTGATAAAAGGGCCAAGGTTGCCTACCCCTGCATTAGGCTATAAAGTGACATAAAAAAAACCCCTGAGAACTTCTCTGGATGGACCGGACAGCGAAAATATTATGGGTTTTGAAACTGCAGGGTTAAATGGAAGCAGAGAACGTAAAAAAAAAAAAAAAAAAAAGCATCCCACCATAGTTAAAATAAATATTTCAGGATACATCAATAGACACCTTCAAATAGATGATAATTATAAAAAAAATATTATAAGATTATTACTACTATTTCCTCAGGGTTCACATGCTCAAACCAACTCCCTATCAGCTTCCCAAAATATCCTCCTCCAATCTCATTGGATTCCGGCCAGTCCGTCTCCAAAATCCAAGTAAACGTGAGCGATTTTCATTTCAAAATGATTTATAAATGAGTCACGGTGGCCGGCTGGTTGCTCTCTTCCAGCCTGGTGCTCCCCAAGGAGCAGGCAATGCTAAATAAGACCACTGGAAAGTAATCTGAAAATGCAATCAAGCGTGGAGGTGTACTGAGGTTGTGCTGCCATGGGAGTAGGCCCAATATGACGTTCAGCCATATTTTATATAGAAAATATAAAACGGAAAAAAAGAGAGTGATTCTTAATCAAGAAAATCATACAATAATTACCGTGCTACCAGCACTACTACTCTGAAGCAAAGATGAGTTAAAACTATGAGAGCACTGTACTTATGTCAAAAGGAATCACTTCCTTCCTTCCTTCCTTCCTCCCTCCCTTCCTTCCTTCCCTCCCTCCCTCCCTCCCTTCCTTCCAATATTTGATTTCCCCCCCCCCACCTTATAACAAAAGAACTCAAAACTATCACCAATTAATATTTAGGGAAATTATGCTGATGGAACTAATCAAGGAGAGAACCAATCTAGAAGAAATTTCCTGACAGTTAGAACAATTAATCAGTGGAAAAGCTTGCCTCCAGGAGTTGTGGGTGCTCCATTACTGGAAGTTTTTAAGAAGAGACTGGACAACCATTTGTCTGAAATGGTATAGGGTCTCCTGTTTGAGGAGAGGGTTGGACTAGAAGACCCCCATAATCTCTTTCACCTCTGTTATTCTGCTTTTCTTCTATATTGGGGCTCACATATTCTGTCATTTCACAAGCGACCTTTAGGTACACATCCCAGCATTTTATTTTTTGTGTACTTGCATGCATACATTTTCAGTGGTGGTGGTTTTCAAACTGAAATAAAAGCTCAATTCCATTGAAATAAACCTCAGATGCTTCCTCAAAGACCAAAATCCAAGCGGAAACAGCCTTCTAACACGAGATGTTAAAGATGTAGTTAAAAGTTTGTAACATCAACACGAGTAATCAAGATGATGTGTTAAATATGGGCTGTTTGTCTGCTTACATCACTTCACAGCACCAAATGTCATTTGCCACTGTAAATGACTTAAAAAATGTACAGTATCCTAGAATCTGTAAGAATAACTTGCAGCAACGCTGGAGTGATAACCGTAACTGTGACAGGCGATAAGAAAACAGGGATGTAACCACATTGTTTCAGCAAATGAGGTTTCATTTTTCAAATTTACGCATACCAGTGCTCGATATAATTAAATAGTTCAAGGAGATGTAATTAGACATTTTAAACACCGTGGTTACTTATGATTAAGTAAGAGTAGAGTAGAATTAGCCAATTAAACCTCGCTATACTATTCAATGGCGCAGCAGGTGGCAGCACCTACCTGACCTTGGCTGATTTTGTCAAATCCAAGCAATCAAATGTCAGTAATATCTGGGTGGGTGTGGTCGTGGGGAAAAACCCAGGGTTGTGGGCTAGATTAATAAGTGGAAAGAAGAGTCTTTCTGTATTGCTCCCAAGAAAACAACAGGAATTTGTTAACGCCTTCTCTGGAATAGGGAGGCTCTTGTCACCTGTGTCCTGGTTATCTCCCGTTTGGACTACTGCAATGCGCGGTACATGGGGCTAACCTTGGTACAGAATGCCTCCGCGCTAGCAATTTTGGGTGCCCAAAAAAGGGCACCTGTAAAACCTTTGCTTCATGAACTGCACTGGGTACCAGTTTGCTTCTGGGTCCAATT
This sequence comes from Azemiops feae, assembly GCA_023970755.1. Lineage (NCBI taxonomy): Eukaryota > Metazoa > Chordata > Lepidosauria > Squamata > Viperidae > Azemiops > Azemiops feae. The sequence goes on along the minus strand of JALGBA010000985.1, from coordinate 801,503 downwards.
CAAGTTGTTGGTTATGGCCTATAAAGACCATGGAGCTAGGCCACCTATGAAACTGTCTTCATCCTGTGGGAAGTCAGCCCCCCAGAGAAAGAAATATTAAAAGGGCAGGAAAATATATTTCCTCAAAGGATCTTAAAGAGGCAGGAAAGCATGCCCAGTTTTTCTTAATAGCCCCAGGTCTCCCTCCCCCAAGCAGAAGCCAGCTCTGTACAAATGCAGATGTAAATCCAGGAAGGTTGTAACTAGAAGCTTAGGAAGACAAAGACACCTAAAATCTACATACCCCACCCAAAGTCTAAGACAGGACATAATAGGATTAACTCACAGATGCGAAAGGGACACAGGTCAAAATACATGACACAGGAAGTACAAAGCCTCAAACAGGAACAGGAAATAACCTCCAAACAAAAGGCTCCAGAGGGTATAAAAACCCACTCCCTACATGTGCTGAGCCCTTTTTTCCCTCTCTTTTCTGCCAGACCCATCTTTCTGTCTGGCTCTCCTCTTCAATAAACTGCAACCTTCTTTCTAAAGCAATCGCCATGTTGTTTATCCCCGGCTTGGACTGAACCATGATGAAGACTTTTCTTTCAACAATCCCATCACATCAGCCCATCCCACTCCGATGGGCAGGGAAGGCATGTTGTAGACCCCATCAGTTAAAATAACTCTTGAGGAATGGGTATCTAGGAAGAGAGCCTTCTCTGCTATTGCCCCCACCCGCTGGAATATTCTCCCCCCAGAAGTGAGGCAGGCCCCTGCTTTTAATTGTTTCTTTTTATATTTTAACGTTTTACTGTAGACCGCTCAGAATCCTTCTCTGAGGGAGATGGGAGGTTCAAAAATGAGCAAAATAAATAAAATAAAATTAAGCATACCTTCCTGTACTAGTAAATGGTCCCCTGGACCTGTAGAATTGGTAATACTGTATGGTAATATATAAATATTTGCTGCACACTGGAATAACTAAATTGAGGCATCAGGTAACCTCTCCATACTTTTTGAAATCGTTATGTTTTTACTATCAAGATCTGGGGGGGGGGGGAATCAGTGCTGTTGTAACTTTGAGGGTCGTTAAAAAAACTTTTGTAAGTCAAAGATTACCTACCTAGAAAATCAGCTCTGGGCTTAATTAAGATGGGAGGGTTCTAGATCACAGGAACAGCAAAAATAAGTTAAGTGACTTAAGTTAACTAGCCTATCTTATATAGATAAAACTGACTCTCAAGCCCATTGGTCATGTGATAGGGAAAGCTAACCTGGTCTGTTCAGAAAAAGCCAGGAAAAAGAAGACCGAAGAATCAAATCTCTCCATTACAAACTCTTTGCTGTAGTCAAGCAACAGAAAACTCAACACACACACACACACACACACACACACAAAAAGACCAGAAATATTGGAGAAGGATGCACATTTTGATACAGAAAATCATTAAATTTAAAAACAAATATGACACCAGAAACTTTTCTTTTGGGTTTAATGAGAAAAAAAAATTCAGAATTCTGATCCTGTATAGGTTGACGGCAGCAAGACTATTGTATGCACAAAAATGGAAGGACATTTCAATCCCCACTATGGACGGATGGCTACGGAAGTTGATGGAGCTGGCAGAGATGGCCAAATTGACTGTTTTGATTAAAGATAAGAACACGAGGACCTTCGTTTCTACATGGAAACCGTTTCTGGACTTTGTGCTTGAGGTAGAAAAAAAAATACGAAACTTTGATTTTGGGTTCCACTGATTAGATTGATTTGTTGTTACAGAAGTGGCTAGTTTTTACTATTGTGAAAAAGTACGAAGTTGAGGCTCAATGTTAATGCTTTTTTCTATTGCAGGGGTCTTCAAACCTGGCCCTTTTATGACCTGTGGACTTCAACTCCCAGAATTCCTCAGCCAGGCATGCTTTTTCCTCCCCATTGTGTCCTACTATTTGCTTTGTAGTTTGTGTTTTGCTGTACAACTTAATTAAATGTTATAAAAAGAAAAAGAAAACTTGCACCCCAAACACTAATTATTATGTTTTTAAAATTTAGATTTCAGAGAGAATTTTCAAAGTATGTTCTACCAAATCCTTTTAACGCGAAGGGAAGGCCTAAGAAATGAAAAGGGATGCCTCTACCCCATCTTCCATTGAGAATTTGTGACCCTCGCCGGATGAAAATAAATGTGCTGTGCAAAGCTCTTAGTGTAGGATAGCTGGAACTGCAGAGAGGAGCCCTGGGGTGCAGTGATAATTGTGCTACAAGCACATCGACAGATCTGGCAAATTATCTTTAATGTGTGTCTCCCCTGGCAAAGTGCAGAAGAGCAGGTGACTCTGCACTCCAATATTATTAAGTGCACTTTTGGAAACGGGCCTGTATATTCTTTGGAATTAGCTTTTTAAACCGGTGTAACATTTTGGTTGTTTCCCTGAAATGCCTATGATGTTATATAAAGTATGTAAAGTTGCAGAGATGCAAGGAGTACATATGTTTATTAAATTCCATCAATTTTTCTGAATGAGACTAATATAACGGAACGGCTTCATAGTTGCACTCTGGACTCATCCGACTCATGAAAAGACAATTGTAGGAGAAGAGATGGCAGAGCTGGTGGTGGTGGAGTGAAGCGGGTTATCAGCCTAGAGTGGTGACGTTCCCACAAATGGTCTAAATTCAACCTCTCTTGAAAGTGGTTGACCCTTCTCTGGTGCCAATTTAGCGTTGAACTTCAGTGGGTTAGATTCTTGTGCAAAGGCTTGAGCAATAAATCTTCTGAACTGCAACTTCACATACAGTCCTGAAGTTTTGTGCCTGACAACAATATGATCAAAACCAAAAGCAACCATCGGTTGTGACAAAGCAGTTAAGTTACAACATACAACCTTTTTCAAAGTGGCTTTTAAAAGAGTTAAGGAGGCAAGTGTGGCTGTGGTTCAATTTTTCCAACATTTTGAGATTAAATATGATGTGGCATAATGGTAGTTGTGCTCCTGGGTGGCAGAACCCATGCTCTGAATACAGATGGGCCCAGAGTCAGTCCATGAATTCTCCCGATAAGAAGACAATGTATTCCATCCCTTGAAGAACACAAGCACAGCAAGTCCATATTGAAGTAATTTAGATTGTATCTGGGTACTAATGGCCTTTTAAAGCTCCAGCAAATCTATGGGTAGAGATGATGATGATGATGATGATTGATGATGATGATGATGATGATGGTTAATAATAATAATAATAATAATAATAATAATAATAATAATAATAATAATAATAATAATAATAATAATAATAATAATAATAATAATAATGTTGGAAGGGACCTTGGAGGTCATCTAGTCCAGCCCCCTGCTCAGGCAGGAAACCCTATACCATTTCAGACAAATGGCTGTCCAGTCTCTTCTTAAAAACTTCCAGTGTTGGAGCATTCACCGCTTCTGGAGGCAGGTTGTTCCACTGGTTAATTATTCTAACTGTCAGGAAGTTTCTCCTCAGTTCTAGGTTGCTTCTCTCTTTGATTAGTTTCCATCCGTTGCTTCTTGTCCTGCCTTCAGGCGCTTTGGAGAATAGCTTGACTCCCTCTTCTTTGAGGCAGCCCCTGAGATATTGGGACACTGCTATCATGTCCCCCCTCGTCCTTCTCTTCATTAAACTAGACATACCCAATTCCAGCAACCGTTCCTTATATGCTTTAGCCTCCAGTCCCCTAATCATCTTTGTTGCTCTTCTCTGCACTCTTTCTAGAGTCTCAACGTCTTCTTTATATCATGGTGACCAAACTGGATGCAGTATTCCAAGTGTGGCCTTATCAAGGCCTTATAAAGTGGTATTAATACTTCACGTGATCTTGATTCTATCCCTCTGTTAATGCAGCCTAGCACTGTGTTGGCTTTTTTGGCAGCTGCAGCACACTGCTGGCTCCTATTTAAGTGATTGTCCACTAGGACTCCAAGATCCCTCTCATAGTTGCTACTATTGAGCAAGGTACCACCTATACTATACCTGTGCATTTGGTTTTTCTTGCCTAAATGTAGATATTAGATGGACCTCTCATAATTTCTCCAGTCAATAGAGAAACTCTCCAACAATTTTGATAAAGGTGGGATTCCTTCATAGAGGTGAAAAGGTGAGCACTTACAATGTTGAAATCTTGCCATTTTTATTATGTCTGAAAAACGTGGGAAACCACAGATTGGTAAGAGTCCATGAAGAGCAGTATTCAGACATATTCCATGAACAACGTGGCACGTAAAAGTACAAAACCAACACATTCCATTCTGACAATTTCCACAAAATCCAGCATCTCCTTTAAGGAACATTTAGCTACAAATTCTTTTTCATTAAATTGACTTAAAACCAATAAAGATATTCTACCCACAGTGCTAATTTTTAGATGAAAGAAAAATTTGCTTTGATAAGAAAAAACAACAACTCTCTGTTCCTGGAAACAGGATTCTGAAGTCCGCATAAAGTTTTCCTTTGGTCTATTTCACTGCAGGGTAATCTTTGTATAAAATTGATATAGCCACTCACGGTGACTCTAGGCGGCTTACAGACAATAAAAACACAATGTAGAAAAAAAATAAAAAATAACAAAAATAAATAATAATACCCCCCTCTCGGTGACAACCCACATTCAAATCAGCCATTTAATGGGCTCCATCCCACTCTGGGCAAAACCAGGGCCTTACAAAAGAGTGTCAGAGTGGGGGCCAGTCTAATTTCTGGAGGGATAATGTTCCAGAGGGAGGGAGCCACCATGGAGAAGGCCCTTCTTCTGGGTCCTACCAGATCTACCTCCTTAGATGATGGGACCCACAACATTTGCCTCCCCGCTCTAGTAGGTTGGGTGGATGCGACCGGCAAGAGACGGTCCCTCAGATAGTGTCCTAATCTTAACTGATTTTTTTTTATTCTCATAATTAACAGATTTTTACAGATACAATTTTATTCTGGAATTTTCAAATTCCACAGAAGGTCATGGAAAATAAGAGAGCTAACATCCTGTGGGACTTTCAGATCCAGATAGAAAGGTAAGTACAGAAAAACCAGAAGACAAGGGTGATGATAGATGTAGAGGTGTCAAATGACAAAGGTGCTTTTTCACGACGCAACTGGACGTTCTTGTTTTTCCTTGAAGACGTTTCTCTTCTCATCCCAGAAGCTTCTTCAGCTCTGACTGGATGGTGGGGAATGGAAAGATTTATACTCCTTGCAGAAAGCTGGTCATTTGCCTTCTTTTAGAGAGTCGTTGAGGCCACTTGGAGGTTTGTCTGTGTCCTCAGGGTCACCTGAGTGGGGTGCAAAGGGCTGTGGAGCCTTCTTGGAACTGCTGAAAGGACTGTGTTGTAGACTGGAGATAGATGATGTCCTATCCCTCCCCCTCTGTTGAGAGAGGACTGTTCAGTTTTGACACACATGGCCTCTTTGACCCCTCTTTCAAGTCAGCGGTCCTCTCTGTCCAAAACGTGGACTTTGCTGTCTTTGAAAGAGTGGCCTTTGTCTTTTAAATGCAGATGGACTGCTGAATCTTGTCCTGATGAGTTTGTTCTCCTATGTTGTGCCATGCTTATGAAGTGGTGGCCTCAATGACTCTCTAAAAGAATGCGAACGACCAGCTGTCTGCAAGGAGTATAAATCCTCCCATTTCCCCACCATCCAGTCAGAGCTGAAGCAGCTTCTTGGATGAGAAGCGAAACGTCTTCAAAGAAAAACCAGAAAGTCCAGTTGCCTCTTGAGAAAGCACCTTTGGGACAACCATGACCTGCATGACTGAGAATCTCCACAGACGTATCAAATGACAATAACATCCGGAAGAAGGAATAAGAGAAGCTGGAGAAGTACCAGGGCCTGAAGAAAATAAAACAGAGGATGTGGAAAGTCAAGGCCAAAGTGGTCCAAGTGGGGGTAGAAACATTTAAGGCTCCTAAGCTGATGGAGTAGCTCCAACAGATCCCTGGAAAAACATCAGAGCTCTCTATCCAGAGTGCAGTGGTAGAAACAGCTAAAACACTGCACACAAACCACAAACTCCCAGGTCTCTACCGAGGACCCGAGACTGAGGAAGACACCCGTCACTCATAGATCAATCCATCTATTGATCTGTCTACTCAAAATCCCTGGAGGGATGGTGGGGTAGAATAAAAAAAATATGTCTATGTAAATGAAGATAAACATGGAGAGAAAAAGCATTATTACGCCCTCTGAGAATTCTTTGCACACGATCCACTGCAAACAAACCTTAGTTGTAAGTGATATTTACATATTTTTCGACAGTCTGGAAAGATGCAAATCAAGCAGAAGAATACGCAAAGTATCTAAAGAACAGGAGAGTTCTTTACACTTTCGAAGCAATGAAGTATTAAATCTTAATGCAGCTCTTAAATTATTACTTCTGGAAGATTTCTAAGTTACTCATAATGATAACAATACAGGAAAAAAAAATCAATGACAGCATTTTGGGAAAAAGCAAATTCTAGGGCTCAGGTCCTTCCAAATAAATGGCGGAGATAAAGCCTAATGAAAAATGAAAATGGTAATCCCCAGCAATCCATGTAAAATAAAATCTTCTCACAACCTCGCCAGCAATAACATTAATCCATTTGGAAGCCGCAGGAAGAAAGCAAAAGACGGCAGTTGGCTATTAAACTAGACATAGATTTAACAATTCACTTGGTTTCCATAGGCAACCAATTTCAAGTGTCAAAAATACTTGGTGTGTGTGCGTGTGTGTGAAATAGTTACCAGACATTCTTTTCTATTACTTCAAGTGCATTTTTTTTCAGCCTTCCATCATTAACTTTGCAAAATCCAAAGGTCTGTAACTTCTCCAGCTCCGGTGCCCACTTTAGAAAAACTCTTAGCCTTCAAATAATTACAGAATCCGAAAGGATAAAGGTGGGATTGAGTCCCTCTTCTGCCTCTGCTTGAAAGAATGTTTTTCCAATAAATTGGGGAAATTATTTTTTTGAATGGCGTAAGACTTTTACTAAAAGATGGGGTCTTTTCATCCTTCCAATGTAAAGTGGTACCTTGCTACTCATCCTTGATTGGTTCCGGGAGGCGCGATGAGTACCAAAAAACGAAGAACATCAAACAAATTTTTCCCATAAGGAATAATGTAGTGAGTCACAAGGCAGCCAACATTTGACAATTTCTAGCTTGTGCACTGAGAACCAAACTGTTGTGATTCCTCGTTAGCCAGTGGACCCGGCAGCTGAGTCTGAGGAATCAGAGGAGGAGGAGGAGGGGCCTGGAGTGACATCAGAGTCAGAGGAAGGCTCTGAGGAGCTCCAAGACTTACAGTCTGACGAGGAGCCTGGCCCCTCTACCCGCGCTCAGGCTGAGACACAGCTGCGCTGGGAGCCTGAGTTGGACAGCGATGAAGCACAGCTGGGAGATATCCAGGATACACGAAAGCGCCGGCAGGCAAAGAGAGTAGGGCAGAGGAATGCAATGGGGCGGCTCCAAAGGCAAAGGAGAAGGCATTAGGAAGCCACGCCTTGGCTAGATAATAAAAGGGAAGGTGTGGGAGGTGCTGGTTGCCGAAGGCAACCGTTCGTGTTGAGGATCGAGTTTCTGTGAACTGTGTTTGTTTGCCTTGGACATTGACTCAGGTCTGTGAATAATAAAAGGGGATTGGTTTTTTTCCTGTGGTTCCAGCCTGCTTGTTGGAAGAGGGGTTTCTCCTTGTGAGCTTAACAAGGACTCACGTAGGCTGGGACAGAACACAAACCCAACAATGAGTACCGGGACAAAATTTTCATGTCAAAATGCGCTGAGTACCAAATCTGATGAGTTTCAAAGCAGTTGAACTGTATGTCTCCCCTATTGAAGGTCCATTGTATACCACGGTCAAATTAGCAAAATAATGTATTCTTTGCATACAGGTAGCCCTTGACTTACAACAGTTCATTTGGTGACCGTTCGAAGTTACAGCGGCACTGAAAAAAGTGACTTATGACCATTTTTCACAGGTAAAGCCTTTGTAACATCCCCGTGGTCATGCGATCAAAATTCAGATACTTGGCCACTGGGTTCACACTTACGACCATCGTTGTGTCCCAAGGTCACGTGGTCATTTTTTTTTTTTTTGCAACCTTTCGACAAGCAGAGTCAATGTGGGAAGCCAGAGTCACTTAACAACCGGCTTACTAACTTATCAACTGCAGTGATTCGCTTAACAACTGAGGCAAGGTAGGTCGTAAAATGGGGCAAAACTCACTTAACAAATGTCTCGCTTAACAACGGAAATGTTGGGCTCGATTGTGGTCGTAAGTCGAGCACTATCTGTATTGCACTTCTACGCAACACTTCCTTAGATGGATCATATATTTACCATCTCAATCTATTTGCCATTTCTCTTTAGAGGGGACATTTGCAAAGGGAGGACAATAGCTTCAAAATGGCAGGCGTGTCCAAGCAGTTAAAGCACTGCCCACTTTTTAATGTGTATTGAATGAAGGTAGAAAGAACCACACTTTGATTGCTTGGTGGTGTCTTCAATTTGATGCCCCTGTTACTTGGCATGGCCAAAATAGCCTCCAATCTCCCAAAATCTACAAATTCAAATTTTGAGCATTCCCTTTTTCTTCTTTCAGTTTAAAGAGAAGATTAATCAGCATATAGTACAGACACAGACAGACACAGACAGACACACAGACACACACACAAACACACACACATATATATCAAGCAGGTTCTATTTTTATTCTTCCTTTTAAAACCCAAAGAACCTTCACAAATTTGCTTAATTTTCTTTTACACAGAAAAATAGGCCTATTCATTCCAACACATACAGCAATTTAGTAATATTAGGCTGTCAATTTCATCTCTATGTTTGGGTGAAATTTCGAAGTATACAGTTAGCACATCTAATTTACGACTGACAGGGATTAGCAAAATGCTTTAATAATTCACTGATATATTTCAGGAGCCAATATTTTATAAACTTGTTATTCATTCTTTTCAAGTAAGCTTTATGATTAAATTTTATGTAGTTGTTCAGTTTCTATTCCCCCCATTAAAAAAAAATAATCAAACAAACAGGAAGCAGATTTTAAATATAATCCAGGCTGAGAGGCAGTGGCTGATCTAATAAACTTCCATCTAAATTAGAATAGGAATAGGAATAGGAATAGGAATAGGAATAGGAATAGGAATAGGAATAGGAATAGGAATAGGAATAGAATAGAATAGAATAGAATAGAATAGAATAGAATAGAATAGAATAGAATAGAATAGAATAGAATAGAATAGAATAGAATAGAATAGGAGCTGGAAGGGTCTACAATCCTATAGTTATTTAACTTTAAACTAAACTCTATGAATTTCCCTGAATTTGTATCTGAGGCCTAGCCTTTACTATACAAGAAACCAACTTGAGTAACAGAGCTATTTGCTAAGTTATTTAAAGTGATTCAAAAATTTAATGAACCAACCTTAAAATCATTCCATCCTCTGGATTTTAATTTGGTCAAGAACTGGGTAGCAACTGGAATTTGCATAAAGTCCTTGGTAGTCTCTGAGCTTGACTGTTTGCCTGGAGACATCTCATTACCCAACTAGATAATGTCATCAGTGCAACTGAGTGTGGGATTTGCCGCTTGGTTATATGCATCAAAATATCTCAGAAACAACTAACAAGACTAGTACAACCACAGGACGTCACTATAGCACACAAAACAATGAGAGCAAAATATAATATACGTCTTCTTCCATTTTACCTGTTGGTAAGCTTAACTACGCAGATGTGTGTGTGTCTTTGCAAAGCCACTGAAAGATGCTTCCACTTTAAAAAAAAAGGGGGAGGTAGTTTCCCAGGTTGAGAATCATATTTTGCAAAGTGCGAATGGGAGGATGTAAAGCTCCGTTTTGACTGGCTCAAGAAATGAACTGGAAAAGTGGTACAGCGATTATATACTGAACCTCTTCACTGTCCATTTGAGTTGATCAATTGTCTGAAGTGGCCACTAATCTCCTTGCAAGACGATCAGTCCTTAGATCCTGATCCCTTGGGAAGCCAGTGGCATTGACCCTAACTTTCTCCTGCCACATGTCAGTATACAGTAGTGGCCAAAATTGTGGAAACCTTTTGGGAAAAGTGTATACAGTAGAAATGCCACCTTTGGTTAAGTTTCCACCCATTTTTCTTCTAATTTCTTTATAACTGTAGCCTTGTTCGCTTAATAATACTATTTTACATCGCTTTCTGGGCAACCAGTCAACTCTGCACCATTACTTTAATTTTATTACGTTTTACAAGCTCACTAAATGAAAGAACACAAAAAAAACCCCAACCAACTTGATAGCGATCACATAACACACTGACAAATGTCCTCCTCTCAGCTTCAATACATGACATCCATAACTGAATCCTACTGTGATCTGATTGGCTCATTGCCAAAACAAGATGACACCCAATTGGCTCTCTAAACACTCCTGCTCATTGGCTACAATCAGATGAAGGAAAGCTACCTGATATCAACCTAAGCAAGTTGTGCTTCCTTTTTCTGGTTATTTGGCTATAACTTTTCACAGAATACAGTACAGATAATTGAACAAACTTTGTGGCATTACATTCTTGATTAAATTATCTTTCCATCGATATATAATTTTATGGTACTACTCCCCCCAAAAAGTGGTGTTATTAGCCATCGAACCTCAAAAATACACTTTTCCCAACAGGTTTCCACAATTTTGGCCACTACTGTACAGGTATTCCATTCCCACAGACATACAATGAGACATGTGTTAAGTGAGTTTTGCCCCATTTTACGACCTTTCTTTCCACAATCTTTAAGTGAATCACTGCAGTTGATAAGTGAGTAACCCGGTTGTTAAGTGAATCTGGCTTCTCCCATCGACTCTGCTTGTCAGAAGGTCGCAAAAGGGGATCACGTGACCTTGGGACACAGCAACCGTCATAAATGTGAACCAGTTGCCAAGCATCTGAATTTTGACCACACAAATCACGGGGATGCTGCAAAGGTCGTAACTGTGAAAAACGGTCATAAGTCACATTTTTCAGTGCCGCTGTAACTTTGAACGGTCACTAAACGAACTGTTGCAAGTCGAGGACTACCTGTACTTTGGAAAATATGGGAAATGTTGACTAAACAGTAGAGTAAATCGGAGGGAGCCAAGAAGCCAAATATGGCTTTTCTAACAATAGAATGGGAAGTCAAAAGTTGATCAGCAAAGGGCAAACAATTATCATGCAAATATGTACAGAGAGAACACAATTTAGTGATTCAAAAATTTAATCCGGGATGTGTTTATAAATGTGTCGATAATGCCACGGCGTCTTCATTCAGAGCAGCGAGCGAGCTGCCTTATGCTGAAAAAGAAATGAGCCACCAAACATTTTGCAGAGAACATATGTGAAATGCGAAAACAGATGGACAGCAAAAAATAATAAAAAGTGCTGCTTAGTATATGTATGGTTGGGGAGGCTGTTCTGTTATTTAATTACCAAACATTAAGCAAACAAATGCATTTTTATTCTGTTCCACCGAATGTAAAAAAAAAAAAAAAAAAGCTTTAAAAAGAACAGGAACGAGCAAAAGAAAAAAAGAGTTATATTTTGATAAATTCATAAATAAAGCGTTAAGCGTGTCAAAAGGGTTGTTGAAAAGAAGACAATGCAAACGAACAACTCTATTTTCTTCTCTGAGAACATCGAGATCTGCATTATTCAGAAGTAAAAATTACTAATGCATTTAACTGTGAAAAGGCCACCAGGTCTGATAAAGCTTTTATTAAAATCATTAATCAGGAAAAGAGTTATTCATCTCTCACCGAAAAAAATATTTGTCATTCAAAACTATAAGCCTTCGGGCTGCAACAGTTAGTGGTTTTAAAGCAGAATGTGAAAATTTTTATGCAGATAAATTATGTTAGGCTACACATGCTGCAAATGTATTGAGGATGGATGGATGGATGGATGGATGGATGGATGGATGGATGGATGGATGGATGAAGACAGACAGACAGACAGACAGACCGATTGACAGGCACAAACACACACACACAGAGTAGCTCCCAAAACTTAAAAAAATCAAAACCAGAGATTAATTCTGAGACGATGCACGAGTTATATACAGGTAGTCCTCAACATGCGACCTCAGTTGAGCCCAAATTTCTGTTGCTAAGCGAGACATTTGTTAAGTGAATGTTGTCCCATTTTACCATCTTCCTTGCCACAGTTGTTAAGTGAATCACTGGAGTTGAATCATTAAGTGAGTAACACGGTCGTTAAGCGAATCTGGCTTCCCCCATTGACTTTGCTGGTCAGAAGGTCACAAAAGGGGAACCGCATGAGCCTAGGACACTGCAATCGTCATAAATAGGAACCAGTTGCCAGGCATCTGAATTTTGATCACGTGACTATGGGGAATCATAAGTCACTGTTTTCAGTGCCGTTGTAACTTCGAACGGTCGCTAAATGAACTGTTTTAAGTTGAGGACTACCTGTATTCACTAATTATTTAACAGTATTGACTGGCATTTAGAACGGGGTCCCCAACCCCACGTCTGTGGGCCGGTACCGGGCTGCAGCATGCCAGCATGCCAGGTCCAGTTCCAAGCCGGGAGAAAGACACTGAAATAAAATGGGAGGCAGGCTGCAGGAAAGGAAGATCTCGGTTTATTTGGTAGCCAGAAACTCAAGTGACAGCAGCGTGTTTCTGGGGTGGCTGACAAAGTGGGGTTTTTATACATTCTTTGGGGCTTTGTGATTGAGATGCCAGTTCCTGTGTAAGAATATGTCCTTTAATACAGGGGTCCCCAACCCCAGTCCATGGACCAGTACCAGGCCACGGCATACCAGCAACCGGTCCACACAAACAAGCAAAGCCCCATCTGCGGGATGCAGGCAACACACAAAACCAGGCACTCTCCGGTCCGTGGAAAAACCTTTCTCCACGGAACCAGTCTCTGGTGCCTAAAAGGTTGGGGACCTCTGATTTAAAATGCACTGGAATTCGTTATAATTAGCTATAATTATATCGATAATTATATAAATGCCTTGTTATCGTTAAATACATTGTTAAGTACATATTTTATATTATTCTTTTAGTTATGGACAGGATTCTTTCCTTCCAATGCCAATGTCCCTGGGAAGGAATATTTTTTCATGGAAGATTAAAGGGTTTTGCTACCTATCATTAGGAATGGAATTCGTTATCGGAAATAGAGGTACATAGTATCTGAATCCAAAACAGTCAAGGAAATTGTGGATCTGGCATCAGTGGCTTTTTAAAGCTAGACATTTTCCTGAGCTCAGATAATGCCTACCTGAAAGCTGTTTTTCAACCCTTTTACTAGCTGAAGATTTTACCCATGGGCTTATAAACCCGGTGTCAACATCCGGCTTGAGGATCCAAATAAAAGTCCAGGTTTATTCCGCTTCCGAAAATCATACTGTTTATTGAATACGCGGCATGGTAATTTCGAAGCCAAACTAACTCTGAGGTTCCCAGACACCAGTTCATAGAATTAAACAATAATTTTTCCAGCCAAACCCCCACCCTCTCACAGAGTCCACGTAAACAATTTCACTTTCTTGTGGGAACCGTCTGCTTCCTCTCCACGCCTGCTGCAGTGTCCTTGGAAAGGTTTCAGGCTCTCACTGTCTTCAGCGGAATCGTAGAGGTTTCGTTTCTCCATCTAACCCATTCTAAAGTAACACCTCCCCCCCCCGCCTTACTCTAATGGCAAGTTGAAATGAAGAGGCACGTAGCTGCCAAAGTTTCATCCTTGACACCTGGATCGTTAATTGGACAAATTCTCTACCACGTGATAATTCTGCCCCTCCAATTATAGATTTAAAGCATCCGCCCCATCATTTTCTTTCTGCATTTAGTATGATGTCCAAGCATGGCAACGAGACATTTACCTTCATAACTGAAATATTTAAAATATTAGCAATGCAAGTTAAGTCATTATGCTTTCTAGCCAGGTGTCAGTTTTATCTACTGCTTTATCTTTATTGTGCTTCTTATTGACTGATACTTACAACTGGGCACATTGTCTTGGGCTAGAAAATAATAGGCAAGCACATTAAAACAAATTAAAGTAAAAGCACATAAAGGAATATAGAAATATTCTAGTATGCCGTGGATAAGAAACCAGTGGGGCTTACATACCCTCTACTCTAAAAAAGAAGAGGGAGGGAAAGTCAGAGGTAGTAAATTTCTAAAATACCAGCCTTTCTTATTCCCAAGGCTACAGACTCAGATTCTAAAATGAACAGATCAATAATGATCTTTCATTCTTTGTTATCACACATCTCGGAGAATTCACATTATACTTTTCTTTCAAGTCGATGAAGACTAAAGAAATTTTCTTCAAAGCAACTCAGATTGAGGAGGCCAACTTCCTGCTCTTTTGAAACCTCAAGATGCCCTCATTTTGAAACTAGGAGTTCCTACATTTGGGATTGGCACCGGATGAGAAGATGCAACAAGGAAAAGAAAAAAGAGAAAGAGAAGCAATGCATAACGGCAAGACAAAAAAAAAAAAGATAACAACTTTTGAAACAAAGATCCAATAAAAACCATTCTGAATTGATTATGAAGGGGCCTCAAATACAATGCAACAATTCACACTGCTGGTTTAAAACGTGATCTCTTAAAGCTAAAAGAAAGAACAGGATCTTCCTTTGCTAAACTGTAGAACAGAACCTGTAATATTGAACGTTACATGTTGTAAAAATATCTTTGGTGCTTCTATTTTAGCTCTTAAATCAAGAAAAGGAAGGAATGTAAGTGTTGTGAAAGCTATTTTTGTTGTTACTAAATACTGTTTCTGGTTGCAGTTTCTGTTGAAGGTCGGATAGAGGACCTCAAAGGTCCCTTCCAATCTTATTATTCTGTGTTCAATGGTATTTGCACAAAAGAAGTGGTTTTACACCCTTTCATGCCAGATATATAATACTGCCTGAAATGGTTAACAGTGGAAATCTTCACCAATTCGTTCATCTCCGGGTACTTCCTGTGTTCCACAAGTTAATGTAATTAAACGAAAAGAGCTAATATAAGTACAAGAAAAGAGAAATTCCTGGACAAATAACATAACGGGGGGGGGGGGGGAATCCATAGAATTTTTTTCATAGAATTCATAAAATTCATTATCTCACTGGCATGGAGATAATTATCATAGTTTTTTGGAGGTTTTCTAGTCCAACCTCCTGCTCAAGCAGGAGACCCTATATTATCCCGGACAAATAGCTGTCCAATCTCTTCTTAAAAACCTCCAGTGATGGAACATCCACAACGTCTGAAGGTAAGCTGTTCCACTGGTTAATTGTCCTCACTGTTAGGAAGTTTTTCTTTAATTCCAGGTTGCTTCTCTCCTTGATTAGTTTCCATCCATTGTTTCTTGTCTTGCCTTCTGGTGCTTTGGAAAATACGTTGACCCCCCCCCCCTCTTCTTTGTGGCAGCTCCTCAGATACTGGAATACTGCTATCATGTCCCCCCTAGTCCTTCTTTTCTCTAGACTAGCCAAACCCAAATCCTGCAATCGTTCTTCATGTGTTTTAGTCTCCAGGCCTTTAATCATCTTAGTTGCTCTTCTCTGCACATTTTCCAAAGTCTCAACATCTTTTTTGTAAGATGGTGACCAAAACTGGATGCAGGACCTTTGAGGGTCCTACCAAGACACATCACTGATTCATCTACTCTTGTATTGATTGCACCATCGTGGTATCCTCCAGATGGTTTGCATTATAACTCAATCATCAATCAATCAATCAATCAATCAATCAGAATATAGCTGGAAAGGACTTTGGAGGTCTTCTAGTCCATCCCCTTACTCAAGCAGGAGATCCTACACCATTTTAGACAAGTGACTGTCCAGTCTCTTCTTAAAAACCTCCAGTGATGGAGCACCCACAACGTCTGAAGGCAAGCCGTTCCACTGGTTAATTGTTCTTATTGTCAGGAGCAGTGTCTTGAAAGCCTATGAAAGTTTCCCTCTGCACCTCTTATATAAAAGAGAATTAAGGCAAGGCAATTTTGAGCTTGCTTCAATTTCTTCCTCAAGGTATCTCTACACTCCTCTACAAAACAGCATATACGTCTCAGTGAATGAATGAATGAATGAAGCCCCTTATTACTATTCAAAAAGGGGCCATAAGATTGGATCTGTAGCAGTGTAGCGGTTAGGGATGCAGTGGTATTGAAGATCTAAAATTGTTTATTTGTTTATTAAAATTATTTGCTCCTTGTCTTGTTTTGAAGTGACTCTGGGTGGCTTACAGCATTAAAAAAAAACACCTCAAAATCGTAAAAGATAAATATTTCTAAAATAATAATTAAAAAAATGCTTATCCAGTCTTACTTAGCTATGGAGGTTCACAGGATGGCTAGGGCTGATCACTTTCCCTCTGCACAATCTAATTCGTAAGGCAGTTGTGGGTATAGCAACATGTAAATAAGCACATATATGTGTGTTTGTGTGTGTGTGCATGCGTGTGTGTAGCCTGTACCTCCAGCACATGCTAACAAATAAAATAAAATATAACGTTTGGTAAAAAACGAAAAAACAAAAACAAAATTAAATTAAATGATGACAAGAACTGTTCACCTCTGTTTATAAGCTGCCTGGGGGAATTTATATCTTGAAGAGCAGGGTATAAATGTGCTAAATAAATAAATAAATAAAAAGGAGGGGAAGGCAAAACTTCAATGAAAGCAATGTGATGTCTTTATCTGTTACAGTTAGAAAGCAGGATAAATAAGAGGTTAAATTGTTCACGCTTACAAAGAAATGTCTGAATGATGGCCTTGCAATTGAAAACTGTAGTAAGGCAAATTACATATAAATAATGCCATTAAATTAATGCTGCATAAAAAGTAACATTGCTTATAAAACACATGTTAAATATAAATGCAGCTTTTATAGTTAGTACAGGTGACTTAGGATCACAACTGGGCCCAAAATTTCTGTTGCTAATTGAAACCTTTGTTTTGCCCCATTTCACAACCTTTCTCGCCACAGTTGTTAAATCAATCACTGCGGTTATTAAGTTAGCCACGCGGTTGTTAAGTGAATCTGGTTTCCCCATTTGACTTGGCTTGTCAGAAGGTTATAAAAAGGGGATCACATGGCCCCTGGCCACTGCGATCGTCATAGATATGAGTCAGTTGCCAAGCCTCTGAATTTTGATCACATGACCACAGGGATGCTGCAACGGTCGTAAATGTGAAAAACAATCGTAAGTCCCTTTTTTCAGCGCCTCTGTAACTTCGAACGGTGGCTAAATGAACTGTTGTAAATCGAGGACTACCTGTGTTAATGCTGCTGCTAACATCGGATGTTTTTGCTTTGACAAGAGTTAGATGATGCTGGGGGGAGGATTGTGCATGAGAGTTTAGATAGACATAATAATATTGGACTTAGTGTGTGAACCAAGGTTATTGAAATAAGAGATGATAAGAATTGGCGGGTTGGAGAACTGGAGGGAAAGCCTGCATTTCAAACTAATTGGAGGATGTGATTTATGACTGTTAATTGGAGGAGGGAATTGTGCTTTGATACTATGTGCTCAGGGGAGGGGAATCCAGTTTTTGGCTTCGACTATGTTACTGCCAATGCTATGCTACTCAAAATAAAGATTCTTTAAGGTAAACAATGCCTCGAAGTTCTTTGAAGAGTTTCATCTGTCGGAACCATGACAACCTGTACACAACCTGATTGGCTATCTGAGAAAAAAAGCTATAGGTTAGAAGTAACCAGGCACATATTATCATCTTTGGTGGACATGCCCTAAAGCCAAAAGATTTTGGTCAAGGAGACATATATGGTTAGAGAAAAATGACTAAAAAACACATAGATTTTAAGCCAGAATTATTTTTGTTAGGTATAATTGTAGGAAATTATGAGAAGGAATGTGTATACTTAACGTTACGTGTGTTAACTCCAGCGAGAATTGTATTTGCTCAACATTGGGAAGATGAAGAACTACCAGCGGAGGAAGAGATAATTAAGAAAATTTTAGACTGTGCAGAAATGGACAGACTGACACTGAAAATGAAAGAGAAAGAAGATTCAGATTACTTTAGAACAGGGGATACATTTTATCAATGGCTAGAAAAACGAGGTAGAGAGAAAGGAGTTTAATCTGTATTAGTAAACATTGGAACCCAGGCAATACGTTGCTGATAAAATATTAAGGATTTGTGACTATAAAAAATTAATAAAATATTGAACAAAAACAAAAAAAGTAAGCTCAGTCACACGACTATCCTTTATTACTTCTGTAGTGTACTAATTAAGAGATGACAGTACAATATACAGTACGCAGTCGTATTATCTCTACTTCTCGCTACTGAAATGAAAAATCCATCTAAACCTCTTTCTGCATCAGCTGCTCACAAACTACTGGGTACTCAAAACAGCTATAAATACATTTAAAGCTGATAGTAAAGACTCTTCTAGATGCTGTTCACATCAGCAGTGAGAAAAAAAAAAGCCAAAATTGGAACGATTTCTGTTAACTGATCATTAAGGCTTCTGCGTATTTCTTGGGCAGCAAAGGTGACTAACAAGCAAAGACTGGAGAGCATAACACTAGATATGTCACTGGAAGGCAAAATCACAAGTGCACAACATTTTTTGTTCTGCTTTGTTCTCGTATCTCTTTGATAGGGTGGTGCAATGGTGTCACAGGTGCAGAATAACCTATCTGGGAAACCTTTAAAGACCCCCTAAATCGTAAATTCCCTTGTGATTCATAGTGTCAACGCTGCTAACGTCGGATGTTTTTGCTTTGACAACAGATGGAGATGCAACCATTTTCTTCATGTGTTTTACTCTTAGAGTTAGAGTTAGATGATGCTGGGGGGAGGAATGTGCATGAGAGTTTAGCTAGACATAGCAATACTGAATCTAGTGTGTGAACCAAGGTTATTGAAATAAGAGATGATAAGAAATGGCGGGTTGGAGAACAGGAGGGAAAGCCCGCATTTCAAACTAATTGGAGAATGTGATTTATGACTGTTAATTGGAGGAGGGAATTGTGCTTTTATACTATGTGCTCAGTGGAGGGGAACTCAATTATTGGCTTCGATTGTGTTAGTGCTGATGCTATGCTACTCGAATAAAGATTCTTTAAGGTAAACAATGCCTCGAAGTTCTTTGAAGAGTTTCATCTGTCGGAACCATGACACATAGCTTAATTGTTTAATGAAAAGAAGGACCAGGGTTACATAATAGAAGTGTCCCAATATCTCAGGGGCTGCCATGAAGAAAAGGGGGTCAACCTATTCTCCAAAGGACCTCAAGGCCGAACAAGAAGCAATGAATGGAAACTAATCAAGAAGAGAAGCAACCTAGAACTAAGGAGGAATTTCCTGAGAGTGACAGCAACTAGACAAAAGAAGGACTACTGTACTCCAGCATTTGAAGGGCTGCCATAAAGAAGAGGGGGGTCAGCTTATTTTCCAAAGCACCAGAAGGCAAGACAAGAAACAATGGATGGAAACTAATCAAGGAGAGAAACAACACAGAATTAAGGAGAAACCTCTTAACAGTGAGAACAATCGATCAATGGAACAGCTGCCTTCAGACGTTGTGGGTGCTCCACCACTGGAGGTTTTTAAGAAGAGACTGGACAGCCACCTGTCTAAAATGGTATAGGGTCTCCTGCTTGAGCAGGGGGTTGGACTAGAAGGCCTCCAAGGTCCCTTCCAGCTCTATTCTGATTGACCGAATTACCCCACAAGATTTCCAACAAACACTTTCAAAGAATGGCGAACAGACAGGCAGTTTATGGAGGCACGGATTCTTGTCCATTTTCATAAGGCTTTTCAGAGGAAGAAGATAATAAAATGCACATATTTTGTGAAGGCGGATCAGTTTGTAGCAGGTTTATTGTTCTGGTAACTGCGATTCTTTTTACCAGTCTGAGAACTAACGCTCACAGCAAGCAGCTCAGAGGCATCTGGTGGCCACTGTGCAAAACAAAATGCTGAGGCCTCATCATTGGATTTTGTCCAGAGAATCCAGAAGACAAAAAACAACAACAACAACGGAACAAGCCAAGGCTGACAATGAATGCTTATTAAAAGGATGTATAAAGGAAACGCATGTGAACCAATTAGCTTGACGGTGCCTGTGCTACCGTCAGTGAAAAGAAAGTGTGTCCCTCAGCAAGAACAGGTGGAAAAGAACAGCAAACCAGAAATGTGAAGGCAAGCAGAAAATAGCTTTAATTGAAAGCAACGTGGCAAAGCCACAGTCCTTGGAGCATTAGAAAACTTTGCAGAAGAGAGAAGGGAAAAAAAAGGTATTGTGGGTAAACAGCAGGGCTGGGCAATGTCATTTTAAGATTCCTAAGAGAAGAAGTCAACCCTGACTGCTCCTTGGAAGTTGAAGCTCAAATACTTTGGCCACCAAAGGAGAAGAGAGGAGTCGTTGGAAGAGAACCTGAGGAGGGTGGAGATTCGTTCTCCGAGCTTGTGGATTGTTTTCCGAACGTTTTGTTACCGGGCTGCGTAACATCTTCAGCGGACTTGACACAATCTACATCTGACCCATCACAAGACCCATCACAAGACCCTGAACTCATGTGACCCTCACCCGACATGACCTCACCATCACGAGACCCTCACTTGACACACCCAAACCTGAAGCCCTTATAAACAGAAAAACGTTGACACTGACATCCCCTAAACACTGAAGAGGTTACCCAGCCTGGTAAAAAAACGTTCGGAAACCAACCCACAAGCTCAGAGAACAAACCTGCACCCTGAGCTACAGATATTCGTCACCATCTCAAAGACCCTGATGCTGGAAAAGATGGAAGGCCAACGGAGAAGGGGACAGCAGAGGATGAGATGGTTAGATAATGCCATCAACACAAGGAGCATGAGTTTGAGCAAACTCCAGGAGACAGTGGAGGACAGGAGTGGTCGCTGGAGTGCTATGGTCCATGAGGTCCATGACTTAGCAGCTGAACAACCACAAGAAGCAAGAAAGCAAAGCAACAGTTAAGAAAAAAAGGCAAAAATGTTTATCAACCATTTTAATAATTGGCTTTTCAAGAAAGGAAGGTGCCCTAAATGGGTGCCCATAAATATTAAGCACCAAGTCTAAAATAGCATCTTCCTGGAGATTCACTCTGTCTTGACCCTGCAAACTTTAATGATCTTTGAAAGCAGGGAATATGTTGGGTTTTATCCAGCTGAGGGGTAGTTCTCTATTTTGATTAGGTCACCTGTGTGTTCCTTTCCACAATTGTGGGTGTTTGTGTTTGTGTTTGAATTGCCAGCTAAAGGAGAGGGGGGAGTCGAGAGGTCTGCAGTACAGAATCTCTCCTGGGGGAGGAAGCGATATAGACTTCATTGGAGAAGTCCTTATCTGCCAGTTCACATGGGCATGAAGTCAGTTTGGAGAGATTCTTGTACATAGGTGATCAACAATAAAGGAAGTGGACCACTGGAAAAGCTTGCCTTCAGAAATCGTGGGCACTCCATCACTGGAAGAGACTAGACAGTCACTTGTCTGAAATGGTACAGGTTCTCCTGCTTGATCAGGGAGCTAGACTAGAAGACCTCCAAGGTCCCTTCCTACTCTACGCTACTCTACTCTACTCTACTCTACTCTACTCTACTCTACTCTACTCTACTCTACTCTACTCTACTCTACTCTACTCTACCCTACTCCACTCCACTCCACTCCACTCCACTCCACAGTTCTGTTGCTCTGCTCTGCTCTGCTCTATTCTAAAGTGCTTTGACTTTTTAACAGAGTTGTTCTGGTTGCTTGGCCTGACAGTGTCTGTATCACACACATATATGCATATATACCTACAGCTTACAACCATTCATTTAGTGATTGTTCGAAATTACAATAGCACTGCAAAAAGTTAGTTAAGACCATTTTTCACACCTATGATCGTTGTAGATCCCCATGGTCACATGATCAAAATTCAGACTCTTGGAAACTGACATGTGTTTCTGACGGTTGCAGTGTCCCGGGATCATCTGTTGCGACCTTCTTGACAAGCAAAGCCAATGGGGGAAGCCAGATTCACTTAACAACCATGCTACTAATTTAACAACTGCAGTGACTCACTTAACAGCTGTGGCAAGGAAGGTCATAAAATGGAGCGAAACTCACTTAGCAATGGAAATTTTGAGCTCAATTGCAATCATAAATCATACAAAGTTATAGGTTTGGTAAAATACAGATGAATTTGAACAAAAGAAGAATAGCAGTGTTTAGCTTATCCCCCCACCCCACCCCAAAGTGGAGCTTTGCTTTTCAGGTGCAACCTTTTCCTGCCAAGATTCAATCAATCAATCAATCAATCAATTGGAGTAGAGCTGGAAGGGACCTTGGAGATGTTCTAGTCCAAGCCCCTGCTCAAGCAGAAGACCCTATACCAGGGGTCCCCAACCTGTGGGCCACGGCCCGATAGGCGAGCCAGTGTGCACACACACACCCCACTTGTGCCAGCGCCACAGCTGCAGGGCACAAAAACAGGACGCCACGCCGCGGGCTGCAAAAATGGGACACTGCCGCGCCACGGGGTGTGAAAACAGGATGCCGCCGCACTGCAGGGTGGAAAAACGGGACACTGCCACGCCTGGGGGCGCAAAAATAGGATGCCGCCACACTGCAAGGTGCAAAAATGGGTGCCGCCACGCTGCGGGGCGTAGAAACAGGGCGCTGTGCCGTGCAAGAACAGGGCGAGTATCATGCAAGCATTAGCCCCACCACTTTTGCATCACGTGTGCTCGTGGCCCCGTGTGTAAAATGCCTCCCCCTCCCTTTCCCTCCGGTCCGCCAACCGAGAAAGGTTGGAAATGCTCACAAGTCTCCCAGAGGTTGGCATAATAATAATAATAATAATAATAATAATAATAATAATAATAATAATAATAATAATAATAATAATAATAATAATAATAATAATAATAATAATAATAATAATAATAATAAAGTTGGAAGGGACCTTGGAGGTCATCAAGTCCAACCCCCTGCTCAGGCAGGAAACCCTATACCATTTCGGACAAATGGCTGTCCAGTCTCTTCTTAAAAACTTCCAGTGTTGGAGCATTCACCGCTTCTGGAGGCAGGTTGTTCCACTGGTTAATTGTTCTGTCAGGAAGTTTCTCCTTAGTTCCAGGTTGCTTCTCTCCTTAATTAGTTTCCATCCGTTGCTTCTTGTCCTGCCTTCAGGCGCTTTGGAGAATAGCTTGACTTCCCTTCTTTGGGGCAGCCCCTGAGATATCGGAAGACTGCTATCATGTCATCCCTGGTCCTTCTCGTCTGAACTTTTACAGAATAACAAGCTAGCTTGCATAGCTAAGGCAGGACTAACAGAATAACAGAACAACAGAGTTGGAAGGGACCTTGGAGGTCTTCTAGTCTAGCCTCCACCCAAGCATGAAACCCTATACCATTTCAGACAAATGGCTGTCCAGTCTCTTCTTAAAAACGTCCAGTGTTGAAGCATTCACCGCTTTTGGAGGCAGGTTGTTCCACTGGTTAATTGTTCTCACTGTCAGGAAGTTTCTCCTTAGTTCTAGGTTGCTTCTCTCCTTGATCAGTTTCCATCCGTTGACTCCCTCTTCTTTGGGGCAGCCCCTGAGATATTGGAACACTGCTATCATGTCCCCCCTCATCCTTCTCTTCATTAAACTAGACATACCCAGTTCCAGCAACTGTTCCTTAAGCCTCCAGTCCCCTTATCATCATCGTTAAGGATGACCTTAGACACATCCAACTTCCATGTCCACTGAGCAGAAAGTATTTTGCACATAGCAATGTAATAAAAGTACTATATCCTATTGCTTTTTGGACCTTGTGATCAAGATTGTATTGGTCTAGCTTAATTTTCCCAGCCAAATGGAGATTTATTGAGATAAGAGGCTAAGAATACAATCCTCCGTTGAACTTTTTCTACTTAATTTTTATTCATTGTTTACATTTCAAAATCGGTGGACAATTATTTGCAGGAATTCGCATTATGACACATGACCCTTTTGCACAGAGGCACCGAAAGAAATTCTTTGCTTATTTTAACTTATAGGATTTTCATTGCTTTGCTTTTCATAAGCCGCAGATATGATGGATGAGCGCTTTGCCTAATGTAGGTGGCCAAATGAGCACTTAATCTCATTTGAAAGCCCATTTCTCTTGCTGGAATGCTACAGCTCCCCATATCAACTGTGCTTGATGTATACAGCTCCTAGAATTTTAATATCAGGGGAGCCCAACGTCTTGGTTCAACATTCTGTCATAAAAACGATCTACAGTATTTGCATGCCATCCAGAATATAGTATCTCTTCAATTTTTGCTTTGGATTTAAGGTCTGTTTTTATTTTTAAAAGGGGGAAGTGATAAAGTATTAACATGAGGCCAAAAGGAAGCGTATTAGATTCATTTATTCATTGCATTTGGCTAGTCTAAAGAAAAGAAGAAATAGGGGAGACATGATAGCAGCGTTCCAGGATCTGAGGGGCTGCCACAAGGCAGAGGGGGCCAGGTTGTTCACCAAAGCACCAAAGGGAAGGACAAGAAACAATGGTTGGAAACTGATCAAGGAGAGAAGCAACCTGGAATTAAGGAGAAAACAATCAACCAGTGGAACCATATAAACAGTTCTTCATATGTTTTACCTTCCAATCTCCTAATCATCTTTGTTGCTCTTCTCTGCACTCTTTCTAGAGTCTCAACAACTTTGTTGTATCATGGTGACCAAAACTGGATGCAATATTCCAAGTGTGATCTTACCAAGGCATTATACAGTGGTACTAACACTTCTTTAGTACTTTTAGTACTTTCTTTATTATGTTTGCCTATTGACAGGAATCTTGCCAGACTAAAGGCTACGGGACTTGGGTTTGGCTAGTCTAAAGAAAAGAAGAAATAGGGGAGACATGATAGCAGTGTTTCAGTATCTGAGAGGCTGCCACAAGGCAGAGGGGGTCAGGTTGTTCACCAGAGCACCAGAGAGAAGGACAAGAAACAATGGTTGGAAGCTGACCAAAGAGAGAAGCAACCTGGAATTAAGGAGAAACTTCCTGACAATTAACAGTGGAACAGGTTGCCTCCAGAAATCGTGGGCGCTCCATCACTGAAAATTTTTAAGAAGACACTGCACAATCACCTGAGATGGTATAGGTCAGGGGTCCCCAACCCCCAGTCCATGGACCAGTACTGGGCCGCGGCATGCCAGCAACCGGTCTGCACAAACAAGCAAAGCCCCATCCGCGAGATGCAGGTAGCACACAAAACCACACCCCCTCTGGTCCACGGAAAAACCTCTCTCCACGGAACCGGTCCCTGGTGCCCAAAAGGTTGGGGACCTCTGGTATAGGTCCTCCTGCTTGAGCAGGGGGCTGGACTAGAAGACCTCCAAGGTCCCTTCCAGCTCTATTCTATTCTATTCTATTCTATTCTATTCTATTCTATTCTATTCTATTCTATTCTATTCTATTCTATTCTAGTCTATTCTAGTCTATTCTATTCTATTCTTATTCTTATTCTTATTCTATTCTAGACCCCTTCAGTCACAATTAGTTTCACAACAAAGAAAATATTGGCACCAGTCCAGTTTTTTGCCACTCTACATCCCTGTACCATCTTCCAGATTCAGATTCCCCCTCCCCCAACTTGGCTGCACTGCAGCTCAAAATTTCCATTGCATGAGCTGTGAGACTAGATCCCTATAGGTCATTTTTTTTTTTGTTCCAGGGAATTCCTGTCTCACCCTGCCCCGTTTTATTGTAAATTTAGTTTGAAGCCTTGTAATATAGCTCACACTCCCTATAATAGCTATCTAGGCTTATTGGCTTGGCTTAATTCTTTAGCACAGCGGTTCACGTGCACCCATTTCTAAGATTCAAGTTGTATGTACTGAATTCTTGCCCCATCTCTCGTGGAGTTCTTGATGGTCTCTGAGCTTGGTTGTTTTCCTGCAGACGTTTCATTATCCAATTAGGTAGCATCATCAGTGCTGTTTCATCACGGTGCACTGATGATGTTACCTAGATGGGTAACGAAATGTCTACAAGAAAACAACCATGCTCAGAGAGCCCCAAGGACCCCCCCCCCCAAGTTCAATCCTGTGATACAAATATTCTCTTCTACTGGTATCACCTTCAAGTGATCTAACTCTTTATCTACTCTATTGTTGTGGTTCCTCGCCAGCCAATGGATCCAGCAGCTGAGTCTGAGGAATCAGAGGAGGAGGAGGAGGGGCCTGGAGTGACATCAGAGTCAGAGGAAGGCTCTGAGGAGCTCCAAGACTTAGTCGGACGAGGAGCCTGGCCCCTCTACTCGCACTCAGGCTGAGACACAGCTGTGCTGGGAGCCTGAGTTGGGCAGTTGGTGATGAAGAACAGTTGGGACAAATCCCGGATGCACGAAAGCACAGGCAAGAGAAGCGAGTAGGACAGAGGAATGCAATGGGGCGGCTCCAAAGGCAAAGGAAAAGGCATTAGGAAGCCACGCTTTGGCTGCATAATAAAAGGGAAATTGTGAGAGGTGCTGGTTGTCGAAGGCAACCATTCGTGTTGAGGATCGAGTTTCTGTGGGCTGTCTTTGTTTGCCTTGGACATTGACTCAGGTCTATGAGAATAAAAGGGGTTGGTTTTTTCTTGCGGTTCCTGCCTGTTTCTTGGAAGAGGGGTTTCTCCTTGTGAATATAACAAGGACTCATGTGGGCTGGGACAGAACATCTATGTATCCAGGCTGCAATAGCATAGTGTCATGCTATTACAGCTTTCAATAGGGATTTCTATGCAGGACAAGTGACACTTGAGAGGCAAGTTTCTTGTCATTCAATGGCTCAGATTTTTTTGTTTTTTGTAAACCATCCTGTTTGTACCAAAAACATGGGCACTAATCCCTTTTGCCCTCTTGAATTGGGTGGCTGGAAGGAACAATAACTGGTTTGTGATGATTGCTGCCTGCCAAGTTCCAATGTCAACAAGACTGTGGGTGCTCATACAACTTGCCCTAACTCTGATGATTTTTAACCCATTGAGTGAACGTTGGTTCCGACACACTGCTTCTAATTAAATCCAGCAAGAAGCTTAGTTCTTGTTAATTTATTTGTCATCGGGAATCTCTGCCACTTGGGTAATCAATTCTGAGACAAAATAAAATTTTAAGCATCTCGTTTGGGCGTCTCTCTGTGAGAAAAGTGGACACTGTTGAATTTGCCTCCGTGCACATTTAAGGGATCCACCGACGTGGGGAAATATGTCAGGAGAGGCCTTCTCGAGGACAGATCTTGGAAAGTAGAGAAGGAGAGCTGTCTACAAGCTTCTTTTCCAGTTGTGTTTATTTCACGTGATTGAATGACATGCCTGTGGATTTTTTCCCCCCGTACGTTGGAATGACCATTTTTCACATTTCCCACCGTTGCGGCAGCCCCATGCTCATGTGATCAAAATTGGGACACGACCACTGGCGTGTCTTTATGACGGTTCCAGTGTCCCAGACTCATGTGATCTCCTTTTGCAACTCTCTGAGAAGCCAAGTCAATGGGGAAGCCAGATGCATTTAACAACTGCCTTACTAACTGAACAACTGCAAGGGATTCACTTAACTGCTGTGGCAAGCAAAGTCATGAAACGGGGCTAAAACCCGCTGAACAACTGTCTTGCTTAGCAACAGAAACTTTGGGCCCAACTGTGACCGTGAGTCGGGGACTAGCAGAATAGAGTTCCCTTTGGGTCTTTTTTCCCCTGATTATTGGGAACGCTGCTTTAATCTGAGTAATCCTGTGGTTGTAGCTGTCTTTTTAAACTTAGGCACTGTTGTTTGGAATCGGGCGGCCTTAAACCAATCTAAAAAATAAGTGAAATATTGCCCAGTCCCAGTAAAACAGACTTGCAGGGAATAATTAATAGGCAACTACTTAGGAGAAGCGTGTGTATAAATCTGAGAGAGGTTTCGCTGGCTTTGCAAACGATCCCTGAGCATTTTAGTACTAAGGGACCATTCTTAAGTAGCTGAAAACCCATAGCTCAAACCAGATCAGAAAAAAAGATGGAATATCATTTCAACCAGCAAATCAAACCAAGAGGTTAGAGGGCGGTAAGGGAAAAATGACAAAAATCTGGATTATCTCGAGTTCTCATTGCGAAAAGTAATTTACGGTGTGAAAAAAAAATGAAAAAAATAATATTGACAGGATGTGAAGAGTTATTCTGGCAGAGGGCTTCGGCAAAGAATTGTGCTGAGTTGACACTTTTCCTTTCATTAAATGAAGCAATGCACCCTATGGGCTAATATGGTGTGGTGGCTAATTTTAAACCGCTCAGTCTTGCAATGGGATCAGCAAACTCCAAGCCGGGATGAATAAGCAGGGTGGATTATTTTGGTGGTGTTTTTTTCTTTTCTTTTCTTCCAGAGAAGAGTAAAGCAAAAACGGAAGATTCTTTTTATAGGAGGGGGGGGGGAAAGCCGCAGGGAGTTCTCGACACATATTTCAACCGCTGCAACACACTACTTTTTTTAATTAAGAGACCTGAGAGACAGGCATTTTAATTACTTTTCAGTTTGATATCCAGAGAAACACAGCAGAGGGTGTGCAGAGAGGGAATCTACAAACAAAAATGAATTAGAGATGAAGCTGGCTGTGGCAAATGAGGCTTCAGGCAGGCTGCACTCTTTTCGAATCAGCCAACTGGTTGAAGCAATGTTCCCAAACATAATTGATAATAATAATAGTTGATTGCTGGAGAAGACTCCTGCGAGTCCCCTGGACTACAAGGCGATCAAACTGGTCAGTCCTGGAGGAGATCAACCCCGACTGCTCTTTAGAAGGCCAGATCCTGAAGTTGAAACTCAAATACTTTGGCCACCCAATGAGAAGGAAGGACTCACTGGAGAAGAGCCTAATGCTGGGAAAGATGGAGGGCAATAGAAGAAGGGGACGACAGAGAATGAGGTGGCTGGATGGAGTCACTGAAGCAGTAGGCGTGAGGAGCTTAAATGGACTCCAGAAGATGGTAGAGGACAGGAAGGCCTGGAGGAACGTTGTCCATGGAGTCGCGATGGGTCGGACACGACTTCGCAACTAACAACAACAACACAAACAAAACAAAGTGATGGATTATCAAATATACCGACCCAATACATCACTCAATACATAGATGACCAGGTTCAAATTGTTGTGTCTGAACACATTATGTGAAGACCCAGATCTGTGGCAAAGACTGGAAAGAGAGAAATATTGGAAAGAGGGAAGGACAGAGAAGACATGTTGTCCATGGGGTCGCGATGGGTCGGACACGACTTCGCAACTAACAACAACAAATAATTGATGCTATGGTCAAGACTTAGTTAGTTAGTTAGTTAGTTAGTTAGTTAGTTAGTTAGTTAGTTAGTTAGTAAATGTCTTCGCTGGTCAAGGGGATGATGGTCTGTGGGGCATAAATTCATCAGTCTCTAAGGCAAGGGTCTTCAAACTTGGCCCTTTTACGACTTGTGGACTTCAACTCCCAGAATTCCTCAGCCAGCATGCCTGGCTGAGGAATTCTGGGAGTTGAAGTCCACAACTCATAAAAGGGCCAAGTTTGAAGACCTCTGCTCTAAGGCAATGTTTCTCAATGTTTGGCAACTTTTAAGTTGTGTGGACTTCAACTCCCAGAATTCCCCAGCCAGCCAGAGGATGGCAGAGGATGAGATGGTTAGATGGTGTCATTGACACAATGCCCATGAATTTGAGCAAACTCCAGGAGACAGTGGAGGACAAAGAGGCCTGGCATGCTATGGCTCTTGGGGTTGCGAAGAGTCGGACACAACATAGCTACTGAACAACACCAAGAGCTCTAATGTACACTAATGTAATAAAAAAAACCATTTGTAGTATGAAATCAAGCACTCTTACTACTCACTAGTTATTACGTTTGCCATATTTCATGTTTCTTCTCATTATAAATGTGCAAAGACACACTGAATGCAATCACTCTATTAAGTGCCACGTTGGGTTTATGTCACTGCTGAATATATTGTCTCTAAACACAACTAGCTCATTTGCTGAATTATTCTCTATGATCATGGGCAAGACATTCTTTATTATGCTACACAGTTTGTGCAATTGGAAAGTTAATCTCTGTTCCTCTCGGCTTCTATGACATAAAGCTGTTACCCAGGAGTGGGGACACACATAAAATAATTGAAGAACAGCCCTAAGCGAAAACAGGATGTGATAAAACAAACACTCACATTTCCGTGAACACCAATCACTAACAAGATAGTCAAAGGATGAATATAACCCAGCCTTAAGACAAACTTTCTAATTATAGGGTAAGTGTCATTCTTAATTGTGATCTGCTGGTTTGGGAATATTTCTGTCATTATACCCATTAAGGTCAGCTGGTGTGTAAGGTAAATTATACTGTCCTTGTAAAACAAAGTTTGAAAAGGGCACAGCCAGGAATTGACAGCCTTGCAAGACAAGACATTTTTTAATTACAATGCACATCAATAACTGTCACTGGAATGAAATGAAATGAATTTGAGGTCCATTTGATTTTCCCAATTTAATAGGAAATCAGTAAGTAGCTCTCTCAAGAAAGTCTTCATTGCTTCATAAATCTAAGCATGAGACATCTAATTTAATCCACTCGCTTAAAATCTGACATGTTTATACACCCAATATACACATGTACATCTATAAATACTGACACATGAATGGAAACAAAAGGAAACAAATATGTGTAAATTGCCTATATTAACAGGCATGCTGGTGTAACTCGCACCAGTGTTTTCACGTGTGGGAGAGGCAATGAACATTCACACATATACTGTACGGGCACATTACTCTTTAGATGATTATCATGCAAGATCTTAGGCAGAGATCTTGCACGTTGCTTCAGCTACATCAGGGATGTCCTACCTTGGCAACTTTAAGACCGGTGGACTTCAACTCCCAGACTCCCCTTGGGGGAATTTTGGGAGCTGAAGTGCACAAGTCTTAAAAGTTTGCCAAGGTTGGACACTCCTCAGCTACATCATCAGAAGAGACAGTTAATAGAAAGAACTCTTATATAAATTGTCAACGCTGCTAACATCGGATGTTTTGCATTGACAACAGATGGAAATGTAGCCATCTTTTTCCCTTTCACTTTTAGAGTTAGATGATGCTGGGAGGGGGGATGTGAACGAGAGTCCAGCTAGACATAACAACACTAAACTTAGCGTGAGCATCAAGGTTATTGAGCCCAGAGCTGATAAAGAATTGGCGGGCTGGAGAACTGGATAGGAAGCCCGAGCTTCAAGCTAATTAGGGAATGTGATTTATGACTGTTAATGGGCGGAGGGAATTGTGCTTTGATACTATGTGCCCGGCGGGGGGGGGGGGGTTTCAGTTTTTGGCTTCGATTATGCAGTGCCGATATTATGCTACTCGAATAAAAGATTCTTTAAGGTAAACAATGCCTCAAAGTTCTTTTGAAGAGTTTCATCTGTCGGAACCATGACATAAATGCTTATTAAGATTTCTTGAAACGGAGGGCTGTCCACGCAGGTTCCACCATAACTTGAGTCGTCAGAAAAGGATGTTGACGTAAATCGCATTGTCTCCCTTGCCAAGCTCTACCCTTTCTCGGTAACAAGGATGGTGAACTCTGATGTCTTGACAGCTTTAACAAGCGTCAAATTAAGGAGAGCAATTAATGGACTTTATGCCAGTAGGAAAAACATTCCACAATTGGGCTTCATATAAAATGAGGCTGGGGGAGTGAAACAGACTCTCTTACTACCAAAAGCAGAATAGGCCTGGAAATCAGTCCCGGGATTATTGGGGAATATTATTATTCAGACTATGCTTGAAATAGTCTAAAATGATCAACAAGGAGCTGAGCAGTGACTGCATCATAAGTAAATCATCAGTGAGGTGGCACAGATTGTTCGTCCCATAAGATTTGTCATAAGAAAAAAAGGGAAAACACTCAAATAGCTAACCTGCTTCTGTGGTGGGCTGGGGATTAAAATAAAAGTGATGTCAAGAGGCATGTCCTTTAAAACTAGTCAGCAGATGCTGCCAGGAGTGAAATTTTAGAATCAAGGTTAGGATTTTAGAATCAAGGGGGGACATGATAGCAGTGTTCCAATATCTCAGGGGCTGCCCCAAAGAAGAGGGGGTCTATTCTCCAAAGCGCCTGAAGGCAGGACAAGAAGCAACGGATGGAAATTAATCAAGGAGAGAAGCAACCTAGAACTAAGGAGAAACTTCTTAGTTAAAATTAGCCAGTGGAACAACCTGCCTCCAGAAGCGGTGAATGCTCCAACACTGGAAGTTTTAAAGAAGAGACTGGACAGCCATTTGTCCGAAATTGTATAGGATTTCCTGCCTGAGCAGGGGGTTGGACTAGATGACCTCCAAGGTCCCTTCCAACTTGATGATGATGATGACGATGATGTATGGTAAAGGGCATCAGCACTAACAGGGATCAAATGATAGAAGTGTTGAAGCCACAGGAACTTTGGGGGGGAGTGACCATGCAATATTGGAATTCAACATTATGCAAACACAAGCAATAGAACACAGTCAAACTAGAGTCTTGGACTTCAAGAGAGCTAATTTCAGTAAACTTAAAAGAGAGCTTGGGAAGGATTCCATGGATGAGAATCCTCAAGGGGAAAACAACTCAAGAAGCTTGGGAAATTTTGAAAAGTGAGATAATAAAAGCCCAGTCTAGCACAATACCAACGAAGAAGAAAAATAACAGCGCTCAAAAGAAACCAGCATGGCTGCATAAAGAACTCTCTGATAAATTGAAAGACAAAAAGGACAAGTATAACAAGTGGAAAGAGCGGCACATAATTAAGGCAGAATATCAGCAAATAGTCACTGGAAGTCTTTAAGAAGAGATTGGACAGCCATTTGTCTGAAATGGTATAGGGTTTCCTGCCTGAGCAGGGGGTTGGACTAGATGACCTACAAGGTTCCTTCCAACTTATTATTATTATTATTGTTGTTGTTGTTGTTGTTGTTGTTGTTGTTGTTATGGATCATCGCACAGTCAGCCAGATGTTTAGACTGGATTTGGCATTTTGTCTACCTATCGAGTCCTTACCAAGGACCTGGGATAGGCAGATGTGGATGTTTGATGTTATTACAGATATCGTCGCAGGATGGAAGCAGTTCCTAGTAAGGCCGCCTTTTGCAATTGACTA
Organism: Azemiops feae; assembly: GCA_023970755.1. Taxonomy (NCBI): domain Eukaryota; kingdom Metazoa; phylum Chordata; class Lepidosauria; order Squamata; family Viperidae; genus Azemiops; species Azemiops feae. The sequence goes on along the minus strand of JALGBA010000985.1, from coordinate 768,365 downwards.
ATGGCGAATTTGTCAATGCCGAAGGTGTTCAAGTGGTGCTCCAGTTGTTTTGGAATTGCACCCAAGGCGCCTATTACTATTGGTACTACGCTTGCTTGCCTTTGCCACAGTCTTTCTATTTCTATTTGTAGGTCTTTGTATTTTGTTATCTTCTCCAGTTCTTTCTCGTCTATTCTGCTATCTCCAGGCACTGCCACGTCCACTATCCAGACTTTTTTGTCTTTCTTATCGACAATTGTTGTTGTTGTTGTTGTTGTTATTATTATTATTATTATTAAATTACAGGCAATTCCAATGAGCACCATCTATACAGAAGAAAGCGAAGGAAACAGTTCAAATTTATTTTCTCTAAAAGGAAGACATCGAATATCATGGCAATGATTTTGTCAATCACTGATTCACCAATGTGACTGCTCCTACCCCACTTCAAGGTTTATATACGATATTCATTCACTTTATAAAACCTTAGTAAGACCACACCTGGAATACTGCATTCAGTTTTGGTCACCATACTATAAGAAAGATGTTGAGACTTTGGAAAAAGTGCAGAGAAGAGCAACTAAGACGATTAAAGGCCTGGAGACTAAAACATGTGAAGAACGGTTGCAGGAATTGGGTTTGGCTCATCTGGAGAAAAGAAGGACTAGGGGAGACATGATAGCAGTATTCCAGTATCTGAGGGGCTGCCACAAAGAGGACGGGGTCAGCTTATTTTCCAAAAGCACCTGAAGGCAGGACAAGAAACAATGGATGGAAACTAATCAAGGAGAGAAGCAATCTGGAATTAAGGAGAAACTTCATAACAGTGAGAACAATTAACCAGTGGAAGAGCTTGCCTTCAAAAATTGTGGGTGCTTTATCACTAGAGCTCTTTAAGAAGAGACTGGACAGCCACTTATCTGAAATGGTGTAGCAGGGTGTAGACTAGAAGATCTCCAAGGTCCCTTTGAGATTCTATTCTATTCTATTCTATTCTATTCTATTCTATTCTATTCTATTCTATTCTATTCTATTCTATTCTATTCTAATTCTAATTCTATTCCATTCCATTCCACTCCATTCCATTCCATTCCACTCCACTCCACTCCACTCCACTCCATTCCACTCCACTTAGGGAAAATTAAGTCCATCTGTATAATGTATTGGATAGAACACCTATATTTTATTTTGTGGTTCTCATATGGAAAAGGAACTCGCTGATATCCAATGACAAAATATGTCATGGTTTAGTTTAATTTTAAAAGAGATTATCCTCTACAATTATATGATTTCTCCAGTCGGGCTAGAGTGAAACTGAAAATCAACCTGAGAGTATACAGGATGTATGATGCATTAACAGTAATCTCACTTATGTTGAGATTATTCAAGCAATGATAAGGAAATGTTATTACTATAACATGTTATTACTATATTATTAACATTATAATAAACATTTTACTAATTGGGTTTTAAGACTTCTAATTGGCAGACAAGCCTGAAAGCAAATGCATGTTACGTGAAATGACTTTAGGGCCCTGGCATCCTGCCAATATCCTCCTGCTGTGCTAAAATTAACACTAACTGGATGCCTTCTGCTCATCATCAATGGCCCATTTTGGCTACAGATTTAGATCTTGGTCACATTCATCCTGATAATTTTCCCTTTCTTTTCGTAAGCATACACAAAGAATCCTTCTATCTTACACTCTTTAAGGACATAACCTCTATTGTCATATTTTCACCTTTTGGTTTCTTTCAGTAGCATCAAACCGACATCCTTTCTTTCCATGGCATTTTTATGTATACATTACAGTAATCCCTAGTATTAGTTTCATTACAGGATCCCATAGAAGGTATAAAGAACGGATCGTATCTATAGCGTCACGGACTGCCTTTTGCATAATTCAAAACAGCACCTGTGCCCATCCGTCCATGCTTCTATAGGTATATAAAAATCCACACAAATTACTTTATTAGGTTCTTGATGCTGCTCCAAATCATGCTTTGCCATCTGGTTTCCCCACCCCCCTACCCCCCCACCCCCCCACCCTCAAGTGAAAGATTATTCCAGAGGACCCTTTCTGGCTATCACGCTTTGCATTATTAAAACGCATTTCATTACTAAAATGAAGCTATCGACTGAAGCAGTAATTCCACATTTTCATTTATCATTCTGACATGTTGCAGACAGGACTTGTATTCGCAAAAAGAGAAGCTGAACTTGTACAAGAAAGAGTAGTTTCTAGAATGAGTCCTTACCTGCTTGTAGGTCATGCACAGCTGTTCTTAAAACACACACACACACACACACACAAAAGTAACGATTGGTTTTGAGCTGACATACACTGGAAATGCGAGAGACGACACAAGAACCAGTTTGGTCTAAGTCAGGGGTAGGCAACCTTGGCTCTTTTATGACTCGTGGACTTCAACTCCCAGAATTCCTGAGCCAGCAATGCTGAGGGGAAAGGGAGAGGTTTCCAAGCTGAGCCATGCTGGCTCAGGAATTCTGGGAGTTGAAGTCCACGAGTCATAAAAGAGCCAAGGTTGCCTACCCCTGGTCTAGTGGTTAAGGCGCCAGGCTAAAAAGATGGAGATGTGAGTTCAAGTCCCACCTTAGCCAGGAAAGACAGTTGGGTAACTTGGGGCCAGTTACTCTCTCTCAGCCCAACCCACATCACAAGGTTGTTGTGGGGAACCTATTGAGGAGGAAGGTATGTTGGTTATGTTCGCTGTCTTGAATTATTTGTAAAGATAATAAAGGTGGAGTACAAATGAACAAATAGTAGTAACTGTGAGAGGGATCTTGGAGTCCTAGTGGACAATCACTTAAATATGAGCCAGCAGTGTGCTGCAGCTGCCAAAAAAGCCAACACAGTGCTGGGCTGCATTAACAGAGGGACAGAATCAAGATCACGTGAAGTATTAATACCACTTTACAATGCCTTGGTAAGGCCACACTTGGAATACTGCATCCAGTTTTGGTCACCACGATGTAAAAAAGATGTTGAGACTCTAGAAAGAGTGCAGAGAAGGACAACAAAGATGATTAGGGGACTGGAGGCTAAAGCATATAAGGAACGGTTGCTGGAATTGGGGATGTCTAGTTTAATGAAAAGAAGGAGGAGGGGTGACATGATAGCAGTATTCCAATATCTCAGGGGTTGCCACAAAGAAGAGGGAGTCAAGCTATTCTCCAAAGCGCCTGAAGGCAGGACAAGAAGCAACGGATGGAAACTAATCAAGGAGAGAAGCAACCTAGAACTAAGGAGAAACTTCCTGACAGTTAGAACAAATAACCAGTGGAACCACCTGCCTCCAGAAGCGGTGAATGCTCCAACACTGAAAGTTTTTAAGAAGAGACTGGACAGCCATTTGTCTGAAATGGTATAGGGTTTCCTGCCTGAGCAGGGGGTTGGACTAGATGACCTCCAAGGTCCCTTCCAACTTTATTATTATTATTATTATTATTATTATTATTATTATTATTATTATTATTATTATTATTATTATTATTAAAGAAATGTACCAACCTGAAGATGAGACAGTAATTGTTAAGGGAAAAAGAGAAGAAATACTTGATGTTGTAGCCTGAGGTTTCTACTAAGATTTTGTTACTGAGCTATTGATTAACCCAGTCGCCACGTTGCTTTTTAAATATTTACATGTAAAATTGGAAAATTAATAAAATATTATTATTATTATTATTATTATTATTATTATTATTATTATTATTATTAGAAGAAGAAGAAGAAAAGAAGAAGAAGAAAAGAAGAAGAAGAAGAAGAAGAAGAAGAAGAAGAAGAAGAAGAAGAAGAAGAAGAAGAAGAAGAAGAAGAAGAAGAAGAAGAAGAAGAAGAAGAAGAAGAAGAAGAAGAAGAAGAAGAAGAAGAAGAAGAAGAAGAAGAAGAAGAAGAAGAAGAAGAAGAAGAAGAAGAAGAAGAATTAAAGAAGCTTCTTTGCTTTCCTTGTTTTCAAAGGAAAAAAAACAAAGAAAGTCCAGTTGCTTTTTTGGAAAAAGCACCTCTACGACATCCAGCAGACAGGTGCCTGGTCTTCATGGAATTTAGGATTAGGCAGCAACCTAGCCAGAGGCATCATCGCTACTATCATTTCTTAAACAAAAACTTTTAATGCCTCTTCCTCAGCCTATCTCTGGGATCAAGGAAAAAGGGACTTTCTTTCTGCAGCCCTTCAAAACAAAGGGATAAATCCAGTCCAAATGTCTAACATATACGGTGAGGACCGTGACAAATCAGGGAGGGAGACCGAGAGCTCTGACGTTCTTCCTAATGAGAAAAAGAGATACTACTTGGGAGCAGAATAAAATGCCCTTTGTAAAGCTTGTGTTCTTTCTTTTACGAAGGAAAAACGGTGAGTCAAACCAGTGATCTTATCACGTCCATCTATCTTTCTACCGCTCTGGAAAGCAATAATATTCTTTCATTTCAGGGATTAAAAAAGGGAAGGGGAGGGGGGGGTGAGGAGAAGGGTGTGTTGAGCAGTTCGAAAGATATAGATGGGGGAAAACGGGGCCACAAGGAGGCTTCGAGAATGTTGCAGACATACAGGGGAGATCTAGCAAAGATCTTCTCTGAATGAGTCATTTGAATAAAGTCAACACTTCTGCTTTTAATAACCGATAACTGTAATGCTCATCAAATTTCAAAGAAAACAGATGAATATCTGCCACTGAATATCAGGGATGGAAAACTGCCCTAGTATGAAAAGTCTCAAGAGCTGCTAGATGTCACACACGCGGATCGTTGTTTTGGTATTGAACACAAAAATCTCCTGGTGGGAGCAGAGCCCAAGAATTCTGCCGTCTATACAGAACTTCCTGACTTCCTGAACTTCCTGAACGAGCAACTGGTGTCAAAATGTGCCTGAAATGACATTGCAAACTTCCTCTATCTTGAATGAGCTTGAGGACAACGCAAGCGATGGGTTCAGTAGTACTGAGGAATCCCAGGTTCAAATCTATCCACAGCCACAGAGGTTCACTGAATGACTTTGGGCTAGTCCTGTGCAGAAGAAAAACCTGCATGTAGACATATAGTCACCTCAAAAACCAAGATCATGGTCGTCAGCAAACAACCCGTTAACTTACCACCAGTAAATTCAGAAGGAACACCACTAGAAAAAGTTGAAAGGATCACGCACCTCGGTTCCAATTTACATGAAAGCTGGGACATGACCGCTGAAGTAAAGACAAGGATAGAGAAAGCTCGAACAGCATTCTTCAAAATGAAAAAGGTCTTCTGCAGTCACGACATAAGCCTAAGACTGAAAATCAGGCTTGTCAGATGCTATATTTTTTCTATCCTGCTCTATGGAGTAGAGAGTTGGTCTCTGACAGAAGGCCACCTGAAGAGACTAGAAGCATTTGAAATGTGGATTTACAGGCAGCTGTTACGTATAAGCTGGGTTGACAAAATCAGAAATGAGGAGGTGATAAGCCACCTGGGAAAGCCCAGGGAAATCATCAAAACAATTAAAAAACGAAAGTTAGAATATTTCGGACATGAGATGCGACACCCAGAAAAACACGGCATACTCCATTTAATCCTCCAGGGAAAGATTGAAGGCAAACGAGGTCCAGGCAGAAGAAGAACATCATGGCTTCAAAATCTAAGGGACTGGTTTGGACAAAACTCAGCAGCACTTTTTCGTGCGGCTGCTGATAAAAACAGGATCGCCAACATGATCGCCAGCGTCCGATAACAGATATGGCAGAAGAAGAAGAAGACATATAGTAATTACTGAACTACTAGAGCTGACATTAAAGTTGGAAAATAACAAATAACTACCCTTATCTGAAAAGAAGCCTAAGACATTTATCTGAGATTAACACCAATATGCTGAGGAGCCTTTTCTGTCTTGATTTTCCTTTGCGGAGGCAGGGTGTCGTATCGGATAAAAGGTTTTCTTCCTTTCAGATAAATATGGGTAGATTTTATTTCTGCTATACAGCATGGGGTATCCAAAGAGAAATTCAAGATTAACTTTTTGCTGTTATACCTGCATTTGTTTAATATGATCATTACAGTTTTATTAGAAAGACACTCCGTTTCGGACAGACTTCTGAATATCAAAGCTACCAAAGACATATTGGTTGTGGTTTTTTTTGATAACGTATAGTTTTAACACCTATATAAATTGTTTGCTGTCGAAATAGAGTTATTCAGGAATTTTAAAAAAAATATTTCTGTATTGATGCTGTATTTCCCCCCCCCCCCGTTTCTAGTCATTGCAACTTTTTAGTCGTGTCTTAATTTGCCCTGATACTCAAAGCAAGTCTAAAGATAGATCAAAGACATTAGAAATAGATCTGTTGTGCCTATGATCAGCCTTTTTAGAGTGAATGAACCGTCAAAAAGCTGGAAGATAAATGAGATTTGTGAACATTTTCCCATCTGCCCTCTTCCAAAAAAGCCTTCTCAGAGACAGCGCCTTTATAATCACATGAGATGGAGTAAAGATTGCAAGCATAACAAATGTGTGTTTGTGTTTGTTTGTGTGTGTGTGTGTGTGAGAGAGAGAGAGAGAGAGAGGGAGGGAGAGAGGGAGAGAGAGGGAGAGGGAAAGAGGGAGAGAGGGAGAGAGGAAGAGGGAGAAGGAGAGGGAGAGAGAAAAGAGAGATGTTCCCAAGAAATTGTGGTTAACTTACTGAGTAAAGAGTCTGAATTTAAAAGAAAGTTAGATTTAGCTTTTTGCAGCGAAGTGGCATAATGAAATTCTAATAGGTTTGTATTACTTGAGTTCTGATTAGTCAATATTCTTCTTCTACGGCTTTATTGGATATTTTACCTTCTATTAGAAGTGCTACAGAGCAGACAATTTTACAATAAAAATATAATTTTACTACCTTCTCTCTACCTCAACTAATCAGCTGAGTGCAAGAAAAACAATATGATCTTAGTTATGCAACAGTCCTTTTTGTCACATTTATGTAAGAGCTAATGCATGAAGTTGCACTTTGGAGGACGTGTAATTCGCACTAATCTTTTCATCTCACTTTTGACAGGTTTCCCCAAATCTCTGCAGTCATGTACCTATGAAATTATATGTAGCACTCACCCAAGATCTTTTTATTCTCAGTAGGATTTGACGAAGCAGTTTGAATACTCAGATTTTCACACCTGTTAATTCCATTGTGGTTTTGTCGTGTTGTTTCATTTTAGATCAGGGGTGTCAAACTGCCGGCCTGCGGGCCGGATGCGTCATGCCGAAACCGCGCCCACCCCATTGCCGGCAATGGAAAAAAAGAAGCGATACATTGCGACACATCACATGACGTTGCGAGTTTGACGCCCCTGTTTTAGATAGTCAATTTTTAAAATTTATACTGCCTTCGTTTGACTCTTTCCTACAGCTTTATCTTCATTCCATTGCAACATGTGCTTTTTTCACTCTTCTGCATGTAATCTGTTTAATTTAGTAACTAAAATGTTAAAAATCACTCTTCTGGAAGTAATTTATTTAATTTAGTCAAACATTATTTGTAACATTTTAGTTACTGGGTAATCCAATTTATAAAGTATCTTGAGAACCGTCTTGAATACCCACACTTATTAGCAAAATAGTAAGAATGTTATTTTGTAGACGCTACATTCTTACAATCAAACAGATCAATTTGAAACTGCTAATGGATTACAAATTCCAGTTTCTGAGGCTTTTTTTTCTTCATAGCTTCAATTTTCCCTTTAAAAAGTCTCATGTTCTTAAGGATTGAATAGATCCTTTAAAAAGAGGCAGATTTCAAGAAACTAAGCTACCACTGAATATCCTTCTAATCCTAGATAGGAGAGCAAAAGCTTAGACAAGCCAGTTCCAAAGATATATCTTTTTCTAAATGAATCCATTCAGCTGCAGACCAGCAAAGGCAGTGTTTTTCAGACCCATTCTTTTAGGAAGGAAGGAAGGATTTGTGAGAATGCTATTTTTGTTTGAGTTGCAGTCCTTTGGAATTCTCTGAAAGGATGTTTGCCAAAAAAGCAAGCTTCATTATCTTCAGAAAAAAAAAAATTAATGAGATGTCATATGTCAGATAGGTTTTCGTGACTATTTCAATTTTTGTTTAATTGTTTTTTATTACTTTTAAATTATACACAGCACTGTGTTGATAAGAATTAAACTTTTAAAGTATATTCCTGAATGAAATTATTTTTCCATAAATTGGTAAAAGGGACACTGTATTCAAGTCTATATGAGCATTAAAATACAAAGCATGCATCTCTCTACCTCTAATTGCCAAAATAAAAGGACACAACTTTCAATAACAGAAAAACAGAGTTGGAAATTGGAGGTCATCTAGTCCAACTGCCAGCTCAGGCAGGAAATCCTTTACCATTTCAGACAAATGGCTGCCCAGTCTCTTCTTAAAAGGCCTCCAGTGTTGGAGCATTCACAGCTTCTGGAGGCAGGTTGTTCCACTGATTAATTGTTCTCACTGTCAGGAAGTTTCTTCTTAGTTCTAGGTTGCTTCTCTCCTTGATCAGTTTCCATCCGTTGCTTCTTGTCCTGCTTCTTGTCAGATGCTTTGGAGAATAGCTTGACTCCCTCTTCTTTGGGGCAGCCCCTCAGATATTGGAAGACTTGCTATCATGTCCCCCCTCGTCCTTCTCTTCATTAAACTAGACATACCCAATTCCAGCAATATGTTTTATCCTCCAACTCTCTAATCATCTTTGTTGCTCTTCTCTGTACACTTTCTAGAGTCTCAACAACTTTTTTACATCGTGGCGACCGATTCATAAGTTGCCTTTTTTCTATATATTTTTTTTAGCACTGGGAAATAAGAAGAATACGGAAAAATGTGGCAAGAAACAACACGATTTATATCATGTTTAGCCGGCAGAAGGAATGTACAATGAGTTTTTAAACTGAACCATTTGAACTTTGCACATTTACACAGGAGCATTTTTCAAGTTTTCTCTGAATTCCTCAATGAGCCCCTTCACAGTTATATCCTTAGTGAGTTACTGTAATTACGAAAAGCAATATCAAGATAGTGGAGAACACCTTTGGGGCTCTCACTGTTGATTGTGTGCTTAGTCTCAGTGAGAGTGCCCTAACTAAACCAGACCAGGAAATCAATTCCACAGGAAGGCTAACATAACTTTCATAGAGATTAACTACAAAAGCAGAATTTTTCAGGTCTGATTACAAGTGTGCCGTCTCTTCCTCCTCCTTATAGCTGAATGAATTAGGGAGATGAGAGAGAGAGAGAGAGCTTCCAGCACTGATGATGTTATCTAGTTGGGTAATGAAATATCTGCAAAAAATAAAAAAACAACCAGCCTCAGAGAGCACCAAGCATCCCACAGTCCTCCTCCTCCTCCTCCTTCATAAACCCCATGGGTTGTTTTTTTTTCTTAAACTTAAGCTGCTTTTCAAATAGTATCTCGCAGTTGTGGACTTAAAAAGTCTTTCAGCTCCTTTTACTGAGGCAACAGATCCTGCCTATCTCCATCGAGGTAATTTTCCTTACTCTCTACAACTCTTATCTCACTCTTACCTAAAACTTTATTTTTTTGATAATAAGGGTCTGAATAGGACCAGAATCATATGCTGAACAGCTGAAACAAACCCTTGAATCAGTGGTCCCCGACCTTTCTGGCTTTGCGGATCGGTAGATGGGGGAGTGGGGATGGTTCCCCATGAGCGGTGGGGCATGAGCGCCTGCCGCTCACAAAAATGCAGCTGCACACGTGCAGTTGTGTACCTTACTGTGCACGCAAGTGGAGGTATAGATGTGTTCGCCCGCCACTTCTGTGGCCCAGTTTTGAATGGGCCGCAGCGCAGGAGTTGGGGACCCCCCTGCCTTAGATCATCAACTTCAAGAAGAGGGAGTCAAGCTATTCTCCAAGGCGCCTGAGGGCAGGACAAGAAGTAATGGATAGAAACTAGTCAAGGAGAGAAGCAACCTGGAACTGAGGAGAAACTTCCTGACAGTTAGAACAGTTAACCAGTGGAACAACCTGCCTCCAGAAGCGGTGAATGCTCCAACACTGGAAGTTTTTAAGAAGAGACTGGACAGCCACTGGTCTGAAATGGTATAGGGTTTCCTGCCTGAGCAGGGGGTTGGACTAGATGACCTCCAAGGTCCCTTCCAACTTTATTATTATTATTATTATTAACCTTTGTTCAGGAGAAGAATCCAGATGAAATTCTCTTGTGACCCACCTATTGCTTTTTCTCCTCATTTGTTACAATTACAATTAGATCCTGCTTCAAATACAATTAGAACTTGTACGATAATTCTAATCCTAGTATACATTAATCGTTACAGAAATATTTTACTACCTAATACTAAGCATCATCACTTTGTAAATCGCTTTTTAGTTGATTCAATGCGTTCAGTGCTACAAACTCATGTTCCTTTTTCTAAACTGGGAAGACGAATGTTTTAGTTCATAAAAATCTTGCTTTCTAAATTTAATTATTTTTTTTGTCCTTCAGATACGTTGTTCTCAGGGCAGAAAAGAAAGAGCAGCACAACAAAAGAAAAAAAAAAAACATACTTTAAAGGAACTAAGATGAATCATCTAACAAAATGTCCCTGGTTGGAAATCATTCATAATTCATTGTATTTTCTCTGTGCAAGATACTTGGATAAAAACATTTCTTTAAAGCATATTTTTTTAGGCTTACACCCTCTATGTGGCAAAAAAAAAAACCTCCACAGTAAGGTATCCTGAGCTTCTTGTACTGAGAATTTTAAAACATTTGCTAGCACAAAGCTGCCCATGTAGTTTACATCAAAGAACAAACTGTTTTACTACGTGGAGTCATATAACTGGAAGGGTAATTTAAGTCACTGCTTTTAACTTCCTTGGCCAAGGCAAGTGACCAAATCAAAGCCATTTCTTACAGATCATTGTCTGGTCTCTGTATCCAGAGAGAAGTCAGCCACATCTTTCATTCCGCTGCTAAGCTGTTCTTTAAAAAAAATTCTAACGTTCCAGTACAACGTATTTTCCTGTAAGCTAAGAAAATAAATCCCCATCCTTCACTCCAGGGCAACAACGATAAATCTGTTTCCTTATATGTGATATTTCTTTGGATATCTGAAGAAAGTGATCAATTTTATCTTCGAAAGGCTAAGTGTGCTCTCCTCTTTCCTCACAGGTTTTAGTATCTAATTGTGTGTGTGTGTGTGGGGGGGGGTTCTGAACAATTTACTGAATCCTTTTTGAGGCGTATTTTCAAAAGGAGATATAATATTCAAAATGGGATGCAAATTGCAAGGAATCCCATTGTATTTCACAAAAGACTTTCCACCATGTAACTCTCCCCTCACCTATCCTTTACCCATTAAACTAATACTGTTTAGGCCAGGGGTAGGCAACCTGGGCTCTTTTATGACTCGTGGACTTCAACTCCCAGAATTCCTGAGCCAGCCATGCTGAGGGGAAAGGGAGAGGTTTCCCAGCTGAGCCATGCTGGCTCAGGAATTCTGGGAGTTGAAGTCCACGAGTCATAAAAGAGCCAAAGTTGCCTACCCTGGCCTATACCCAGAAAGTTTTATTCTGCTGACAATCTGTGTGTTAACCAAGCATATTTGTTTCTTGAGGGAAGAATTTGCTGTTCTTAGGAAGAAAAAAAATAACAGTCTGAGGTAGTGCTTCCCAACATTGGGGTGTGTGTCTGGACTTCAACTCCCAGAATTCCTGAGCCAGCCTGGCTCAGCTTGGAAACCTCTCCCTTTCCCCTCAACATGGCTGGCTCAGGAATTCTGGGAGTTGAAGTCCACGAGTCATAAAAGAGCCCAGGTTGCCTACCCCTGGTCTAGTCTCTTCTTAAAAATTTCCAGTGATGGAGCGCCCACGATTTCTGGTGGCAAGCTGTTCCACTGGTTGACTGTCTTCACTGAACTTTCTCCTTAATTCCAGGTTGCTTCTCTCCTTGATCAGTTTCCAACCATTGTTTCTCGTCCTTCCCTCTGGTGCTTTGGTGAACAACCTGGCCCCCTCTGCCTTGTGGCAGCCTCTCAGATACTGGAACACTGCTATCATGTCTCCCCTATTTCTTCTTTTCTTTAGACTAGCCAGACCCAAGTCCTGCAGCCGTTCTTCGTATGTTTTAGCCTTGAGTACTCAGTGCGAGGCTCCGTTGACAGTTTTTTCAGTGCCCCTGTAACTTCAAACAGTAGCTAAATGGATGGCTATAAGTTGAGGTCTTACCTATATTCAAATATTATACCATCCCTCCATTTTCATTACTGATTACACATTCTAAATATTTTATCCATCACACACTCACGCATATAAATAGAGAGGCTCAAGACTTATTCTTTAGCACTTTTAGCTGAAGAAATACCCTGTCCAGACAGTCTTCGAAAAGATCCTGGCATGTGATCCAGTCAAATAGATCGATGGCTTCTAACTTTGGGGGATCTATGTGAAAATTTGAAAATGTACGGTCCGGCTGCTAGGAGAGGAAAAACAGAATAACTTCTTCATCCTTACTCACCCTTTGGATTTGCATAATGAGCTCTTCAGAGTCTATACTAAGGGTCCCCAACCCCCATTCAGAACCGGGCCGTGCGAGCGGCAGGCAAGATGTGCATGGGTGCAGATCCATTTGCGCAAGCAGCAGGCGCACAATGCTGGTATGCGAAGCTCCACTTGCACAAATGGAGTTGCATGTGCTCACATGCACACCTGCCTTTCCCACAGAACCATCCCCTCCCTCCACTGGTCCGCCAAGCCGGAAAGGTTGAGGACCGCTTGTCTATTAAAATTCTGTTAACAGAAGAGTGTCATCTGCATATCTGAAATCATTACTATCTTAAGCTTCAATTTTGATTGCAGTTCTCTACACCAGGGGTCTGAAACCTTGACAACTTTAAGACTTGTGGACTTCAGCTCCCAGAATTCCTCAGCCAGCTCAGCCACAAGTCTTGAAGTTGTCAAGGTTGCAGAACCCTGCTCTACACCAATCCTGGCATTCTTATATTAATGGTCTAAGTCAGGGGTAGGCCACCTTGGCTCTTTTATGACTGGTGGACTTCAACTCCCAGAATTCCTGAGTCAGCTATGCTGAGGGGAAAGGGAGAGGTTTCCAAGCTGAGCCATGCTGGCTCAGGAATTCTGGGAGTTGAAGTCCACGAGTCATAAAAGAGCCAAGGTTGCCTACCCCTGGTCTAAGTCAAGCAGATATAGGTACGCTATGCGTCCTGGTCTCGTTTCCTTTCTTTTTGAAGCAATCTATTTCTTCAAGCCGAGTCCTTAAAGGAGGTTCTCACTTATTGTAAAGCTTCCTCAAGAGAAAAAGAAAAGTATTCTGATCCAGCCACTGGTTTTAGTCTATTTCCATTCTGCCAGAACTGACGAGGAGTATAGTTCTATAGAACATCTTATCTCTGGAAGCCCCAAAGGTGCTTTTTTCACGAGGCAACTGGACTTTCTTTTCTTTTTTTCTCTTTGAAGACGTTTCGCTTCTCATCCAAGAAGCTTTTTCTCAGAGCTGAAGAAGCTTCTTGGATGAGAAGCGAAACGTCTTCGAAGGGAAAAAAAAGAAGAAGTCCGGTTGCCTCGTGAAAAAGCACCTTTGGGACAACCATGGCCTGGATGACGGAGAATCTCCATAGATACTTATCTCTGAAAGTACAGATGGCTCCAGTAACGAAGGGGAAGCCTCCCTGAGAGCTAGTCTCATCCCCAACCTCTTTGGTATGAAGTAACAAATTTAAAGCCATACTGTTCCAATGGACTGCCTGAACTTAGTTGTGTTTGGGGTGCCACGATACATAGATATGATGATGAAGATGATGAGGATATGGATGATGATGAAGAGGAAGTTGATGATAAAGAGGAGGTGCTCTATCATGGGAGGTCTTCAAAAAGAGAACAGAGAGAGCCATTTGTCTGGAATTGTATAGGATCTCCTAATTGAGCTGGGAGTTGTTCCTCCATGGTCCCTTCCAACTCGTATTATTCTGTTCTATGATAGTGGATTGTTTTTTTGTTTTTTCATTTATTGTATTTTGGAATTTTTCTCCACCTTGCATGGTGGAGTCTCAGTGGATTGTGTTGGCCTTGAATAATTAAGAAAACAATGACTTGTTCAAAAAATGTGCTGTTGTCAATGAAGCAAAGGTTGTATTCTGGTTCCTCCGCCGGTTAACCTACCCCATATGAACTGCTTGATTATAGAAAACAATACAGATCGAATGGCATACGATGTGGACATCACAATTTGTTTGGACTTGCTATTTCGCCCCATTGCCCCACTAGGAAAACAACAAGGTGACAATACTGTTGATTTCACGGTACTTACCTCCTGGGGCTCTGATTGTATGCAGTTTCACCTATGTAAATAATAAAACAATAAAGGCCCATTTCTGATTCTCCGTGCAGAATTTTAAACAGCCTGGGTAACAAAGCGTGCTCTAGTAGGGCTTCTATTAGGTGATGGTAATTACACTGCGAGCAGAATTGTTGAGAAGCTTTATCTCGTGCATCACAATAACTGAGGTGACTATGGAGAAAGAGAGAAACCTCTGATGCACAGCAGCCCTTGAAGAAAAAGACTTTTAGCCTCATCAAAATTCCTGACCTTTCTCCTCCAGATCCAATTTTACAGCTAAAAATATCTCAGCCACCCAAAGACATCACAATGAAATGGAAATAATTGTGCTCTTGCTATAAATAGACGCGCTCAGATGCCAATGAGATCCCATGGGGGGGGGGAGAAGATGCAAACTGTCGCATACAACTGTAAAAATGAGTTGGGATTTACGGTTGTGTCCGGAAAAATACTCTTTTTATTAACTGTGCGTAGAATGAAGAGAAGCTGAATTACTTTTCCCTTAATGCAGTAATAATAATAACAACAACAGCGGTAATGACTGCAGCAGACTCCAATCTCAGAGCTCATCATTAATCTTTCCCACAAGCCATGCCAGATTTATAGTGTAAAGCAGTGGTAACATTACTCTACTTTCCAGAATGGAAGATGATTTTTTTTTTCCCCTTCTGGTAGCATAAAAGACTTTTTTTTTTTTTTTTTACACCCTGAAGCAAATCTGAAACCTGCAAGCCAAATAAGCTTCATTGCACTTTGATAAGGTCAACCCTCCAAAGAGAGGTGGGGAAGAGAGTATTTGAAGGGAAGGCGGAAAAAAAAAAAAAGGGGGGGGGGGAGAAGCAGATGAAAAAAAATGCCTTACTCTAGAGAAACATTTGTTTGCTTTCTTCAATAATAACTGGGGGGGGGGGGAAATGACAAGCTACATTTTCATGTATTCAAATATAAATCTTGGATTTTCCATAACCTAAGGATTTAGATAGACCACAAGAATTCAAAATTCTGTTTTTGATTTAATGACGACTCTCACTCAGAGGTATACTTCTACCAGCTGTCATTTATTTAAAAAAAACATAGAAAGATAGCTTTCTTGCTACAACCGCATATCCTTCATGTCAGAGGTTTTTCAGATCTGCTCTGCATCATAAATTTGCAAAAGCATCCTGTTTTTTGCTATCTGAATTATGTGCCGATTTTTAATATATATTTTTTTGCATGTAATGAAGCTGTCAACAAATAACACGTGCTGTCATGAGTAAACCTGCTCTTTTTCTGGGTTGCTTTCGTGTGTCTACATCGTTCTAGTCCGCTTTTCATTCTAAAAAAAAGTATCGGTTGCCTGTCCGGGATTTTTAACTACCATCGCATAATTTATAAGCACAGAATTAAGGACCGAGAATTGGGGATGAGAACGGGAGGACTTACAGCAAAAAGATTTAACTTTTGGCTCGTCGCCCAAGATCACAGAGTTATAAAGCACTGCAGAGAATCCAATTAAACAATCCTAGAAAGACCCCTATCTGGCCTCTGGAGGAACAGATCCAGTAGCAATAGCTACAGACACATATACTGCCCCACAGTGCTTTACACCCCTCTCTGAGCGGTTTACAGAATCAGCCTATTGTCCCCAACAATATGCGTCCTTGGAAGGATGGAAGGCTGAGTAACCAACCTTGAGCCAGTCAGGATTGAACTCCAGACTGTGGGCAGAGCTAGCCTGCAATACTGCATTCCAACCACCGCGCCACCACAGCTGTACATAGGCTTATGTACAGCCCCATAGCGCTTTAAGGCATTATCTCTAGGGGGTTTAAACTGTAGAAGCGTTATTTGCATATTGCCCCCAACAATCTAGGTCCTCATTTTACCAACCTCAGAAGGATGGGAAGCTGAGTCAATCTTGAGACCATCAGGATCGAACTCCTGGCTGTGGGCAGAGCCAGCCCGCAGTGTTGCATTCTAACCACTGCGTCACCACAGCTCAATGAAGGTAAGCCTGTTTGAGTATTTGGTTTCAATGTTGAACGGTTCTGTCTTATACTCAATCAGACTCTTCCTCTGATAACTTAAACCCATTATTCCACGTTCTGCTCTCTGGAATGAGAGGGTGTGTATCTCGACTTTCTCTATGACATGCTCTCTGGGTTTTGAAGAACGCTATCACATCTCACCTTGGTTGACTTTTCTGAAGGCTAAACATCTTCTTCCATCTTTCTTCAGTTTCTAGCTTACTGATCTTCTTCACTGCTCTTCTCTGAACCTTTTCTAATTTCTCTGAATCGTCCTGCTCAAAGCTCAACAAAGGACTCATAGCCGAGCCTGGGCAAATTACGTAAATTATACCAGATCTCAGAGACACTATGACAATACAAGGACGATCCTTAAAAACGCAGAAATTTACCTATTTATTAATTATTAAACTTATCTGCCACCCATCTCACACTCTGAGGCAACTCCAAGCGGCTTACAGTGTGATAAAATGGACAAAGGTCAAAAGTTGTGGAGTTGTGGGGTAGTACTGGTCTAACAATAACAGCAGGTGAAGTGTTAAGTGGGGTCCTTGCTGCTCTCTGAGCTTGTTTGTTTCCTTGCAGACTTTTCATTCCTAGATAACATCATCGGTGCTAGAAGGGAACGGAGTTCGCTCTCTGTTTATATTCAAGTGCTTGTCAGTCATCAAGAATACGCCTCTCGATAACAGAATAAGCCATTAGCATATAAAATGAGAGCAAACCCCACCACTCCCTTCTAGCAATGATATTATTACCTAATTGGATAATGACACGTCTGCAAGAAAACAACCAAGTTCAGAAAGTATCACGGTCTCCACAGCTCAACCCGAAGCTATGAATATTGAAGTGTTAAGCAGGAGACAACTTGAAGCATAATAATAATAATAATAAAGTTGGAAGTTGGAAGGGACCTTGGAGGTCATCTAGTCCAACCCCCTGCTCAGGCAGGAAACCCTACACCATTTCGGACAAATGGCTGTCCAGACTCTTCTTAAAAACTTCCAGTGTTGGAGCATTCACCGCTTCTGGAGGCAGGTTGTTCCACTGGTTAATTGTTCTAACTGTCAGGAAGTTTCTCCTTAGTTCTAGGTTGCTTCTCTCCTTGATTAGTTTCCATCCGTTGCTTCTTGTCCTGCCTTCGGGCGCTTTGGAGAAGAGGTTGACTCCCTCTTCTTTGTGGCAGCCCCTGAGATATTGGAACACTGCTATCCTGTCCCCCCTCGTCCTTCTCTTCGTTAAACTTGACATACGACATAAGAGCAAGATTGTGGCTGCACAATGAGTATCCAGACAACACCTCTTCTTGGCATAGTTATCCTATTCTTCACTTACTAATCGGATCAAATTTACATCTCTACTTATGGTTCCCCTGTTATGTAGAATCAAGTGGATTGTTCTGTCATTTGGAAATGGCTTCAGTTCAGTTCTTCACAATGCCAGTTTCTGAATTCAATCCCAAAGATCTTTTTTTAAAAAGGCAACTAAACTTTCTTGTTTTTTTCCTTGAAGACGTTTCGCTTCCCAGGCAAGAGGCTTCTTCAGTTCAGTTCAGATCAGTTCAGAAACATCTTCAAGGGAAAAAACAAGAAAGTCCAGTTGCCTTTTGAAAAAAGCATCTTTGGGACAACCGTGACCTGAATGACTCAGAATCTCCACAGACATTTCTGAATTCAAGTTAGTTTCCCAGCTTTTACATATGATACCAAAGTAGGCATTTAATTGCAGATATAGCATAATTCAGCATGCTCAGATGTCTAAATATTATTGAGAAACTGTTTAAATAATGCTTCGTATATGTTATAATAGCTTCCGTGGATAACATTTGAAATGGTACATAAAATTAGCTCCTGCTGTTGTTTTGTTAGTTTGTTCACGGAGAGCAGAACATGACTGAACAGAAACAACTCACGTTACTTAATTAGGGAAAATGTGAAGGTTATTTATTCAGTGTCAACATTGTTAGTGAAAATTATTATTCACCTTGTCCTGGCGGGTAATGAGTTAGGCTAGAAGCAGAATTTTAAATCAAACAAGTAGAAAAAATTCTAGATCGATGTTCTTTTTTTAAAATGCAGGATATAATACGATTTGCACACTGCCAAAGGAAGGAAGGTTTTAAGAGCTCCACTTAACCAACGTCTCATAAACTGTTATGCTTACTCAGCCACTTATGGGATGTTATAGTTTTGAAAGAATGTAACTATATTAGAAAAGGAATAAAAATGCAGAACAAGAGGGGAAGGGAGATTTGACAGGTAAGATAACACTGGATTTCTTACTACTGCAAAAAAAGTGAGCTTTTAACAAAAAAACAGGCCAGCAAAGAAAAAAAAAAGCAGAACAGTGGACTGTGACATTGTTCATATTAAATGAAATTAAAACAGGGATCAAACTGTAATTTTAGAAATTTGATGAAAATGGCGTCAAGAAGTACAGTAGTCCTTGACTTATTCAGTGACTGAATAAGAGGGAGTCAAGCTATTCTCCAAAGCACCTGAAGGCAGGACAAGAAGCAACGGATGGAGACTAATCAAGGAGAGAAGCAACTTAGAGCTAAGGAGGAATTTCCTGACAGTGAGGACAATTAACCAGTGGAACAACCTGCCTCCAGAAGCGGTGAATGCTCCAATATTGGAGGTTTTTAAGAAGAGATTGGACAACCATTTGTTTGAAATGATATAGGGTTTTCTGCCTGAGCAGGGGGTTGGACTAGAAGACCTCCAAGGTCCCCTCCAACTCTGTTATTCTGACTGTTCAAAATTGTGATGCCGCATGAACGACCGGTACTTAACGATCATTCATCAGAATTCGGCTATCGCAATACCACCATGGTGACGTGATTGTGATCCAGGCGCTTGACAACCAGCTCAGACTTTACACCAGTTGCCAAACCTTGGCTGTCACGTGATCAGCATTTGCAACCTTCCCCTGCCAATTCCTCGCAAGTCAAGTCACTGGAGATGCTGGCAGGGAAGGTACAAAATCACTCCGAAAAGTTGTTCTTGCCAAGTTCATTTCAGTCTATTTCCTGACCACTAAAGTAGACACCCAACTACCTCTAAGCTATAAATCTTTCAGGAATCAAAAGGCTAATATTATTTCCCTTGTTCATAGACCTTCTGCTAGGTCAGCCAAAACATTAAAACTTTATTCACCTCGAGGCAGGCCTTTTATTCTGCTTATCTTTCAGAACAACTTCGTTTCAAGGCACCGTGAATTCTAAATTTTCCTGATGTCACTCATTTTTTATTTAACTTATTTACCAAACCATACACTCTTTTTTATACTCTTTTTTTTATTAAATTGCATTGTTATTATACCGTTATTACACAAATGTGCCATTATCAATCTAGAGACCTTTTACTTCTTAAGAATTACAGTTATAACTGTAATTGGCCAACGTCTTCTTAAGAACTGCAGTTATAAAGGAGTCTGAAAATCTCACACTGCAAATTTATAAACACTCAAGAAACAATCGGTTAACAATTCTATTCGGCTCTCCCACCACAATGTCCATCTGTTATTGTTACATTCTCGCAATTACTCCCCCTTGGATGACTAATGTATGTATCTGGCGAGTTCCTCTGGGTCAGGATGTTATACTGGATTTAAAGGCAGTAGGATTAATACTTTTAACTCTTTCCAAAATTGATTCTCTCTTTCTGAAAACCTCTTCAGAATTTATGTACCAGCTGTCAAGACTCCAGAAATCAAGAAAGACGGGAAGTGATTCTTCCAAGCAGATTACTTTATTGTTCCACGCCTCTAGGCAGAATCTTGCCAAACTATCTATATGAAGCATATACAGTGGTACCTCGGTACTCGTTGTTAATTGGTTCCGGGAGGTGCAATGAGTACCAAAATGATAAATACCAAACACATTTTCCCATAAGGAGTAATGTAGTGAGACACAAGGGAGCTGGCATCGACATGTTCTAGCTTGTGTGTCGAGTACTAAACAAACAATGAGTACCAGGACAAATTTTTTTGCATCAAAATGCGCTGAGTACCAAATTCAATGAGTTTCAAAGCAGTTGAGGACCAAGGTACCACTGTACTCTAGGAACTACTAAGGATGGGCTGTCTTCACCCTCTTTCTCTCACAGATGATATCTGGGCTGAGTTGCCCCTTTTTTCCTGGGAATCCAGACTACATTCCATCACAGCAGCTTTCTTAAAATACTACCTTCTTCTTTCATCATTTTAAATAAAAATATATACAGTTGACTGGGATGGTACGAGACTCCTGACCTGAGTAGCGGATTAGACTTGAAAATCTCTGAGGTCTCTTCCAGCCCGATGATTCGATGATTAACAGAATATCCATCCAGGTACTAGGTCTCCCACTACTGTAAACTTCCAAATATTGGTGATTAGCACTAACTGGAAGGAATGCAACAAATTGTGATTCTTTATTTTTATTGTTCAGATACAGCCAAATTGGAAATTTGGATCCTCCTATCAGTTGACTTCTCTTTCAAGCCTCTGTCTTTGGAGAAGAATTATCAGCTCAAGTATGCTTCTGTTGCGTTTTTTTTTTTTTAAACCAGCGAGTGAATTGCATGCTGGGTCAAATAACAAATAAAATAATACTTTCAAATTTGGTCTTCCCTCATAACAAGTCATACTGAAAACCTTACCATTATATTAGAAACTCCCAAGATACAAATATTGATTAAAAGCTGTACTAAAAGCAAGCAATATCCCTAGCAACCATCTAGAGCAGCTGCGATCAAATGGATTATTTTCTTAATGCTATAAAAATAAATGGATTTCAGATTTGGAATTATTGGAACACACAAGAGAAGCCTTGGAGAAAAGACTGTTTTAACAAATAAGGGCAACAAAGATACAGTAAGTATAAAAAGAAAATAAAAGGGACAGATACTATTGTTGAATGAGGAACACTTTGCTGTTTTCACTGCCACATCACCACAGAAGTGTGATCATCCACCTGTACTTATCATACAAGTGTTGAATTCTGTCTTTTTTCTCATTTTTTCAAAGCAATGGTTCTGAGCCAAATGATCTCTGCTGTCTCCATTGGAGTATCTTAGCAAGGGTGGAAACTCAGAGGCCATCACTAAATCAGCAGCAAGACACAGAGTTAATCTGGATGTTCTTTCCTTGAATTTTCTTGAGGGAAGTGGCATGACTAGCAGCAGCAGAGATCAGATCTGGACAAGAAGCACAAACTCTTCCAACATCTCTCATTAGGAACAGAAAAGAAGGTAGGGAAAAGATGAGGTAGCTACGACCCTAATCTAAGGACCATGATGATGACTGAGAAGATACACAGGGTTGGGATGGTAGGTGCCAGGACCAATAATCTCCCAACTTCAGAAGTTAACATGACTTCTACAGCATCTGAAAGTGCTAGCTGCTTTTATGGCTACTCATAAATATCCTGCTCCTTCAGTTGAAAAGAATGACTAAACCGATTTTCAAATTAGGACAGAATGTTTCTAAACTTCTGTCAGGTGCAAAGATCAAGAACATACATTAAGTTGCAGTTCAGAGATTTAATGCTCAAGCCTATACACAAGAATCTAGTCAACTAAAGTCCAACACTAAATTGGTGCCAGATAAGGGTCAACAGAGTTCAAGAGGGGTTGAATTTGAACCTTTTGTGGCAACATAATGACTCTAAGCTGATGACACGTTTCACTCCACCCTCCAGCTCTGCTTGCTCTTCTCCGTACATCTTCCACTAAAATTGGAAGATACCACTGCTAATTTCTACTAAGTGTTATAGGGGTCCTCTTGAAACTCAATATTCAGGCCCCATCTCCACCACAAATGTCCAAATCTAATTAAAATCACTCTGTACCCCCTTTTCACAGATTTGGTGATTGTTAAGCATCTTTTTACAATAAGCATTTAAACTCCACTTCAAATTCTAGACACATCCCTTTGGTTAATCAGACGAAGAAAACTTTTTTTTTGGTCCACTTAAAATTGATTTGCTATAATTGCTCTTATCTCTCTAACATTACACGATCTCTTAAGATTCAGTGTCTAGCAAAAAGCAAAATTTAGGACAAATTTATGAAAGTGTTTTGAGGTTTTGAAGTTTTAGCAAGATTATTATTGTTAAATTGCACAAGATTTACTGTACATGTTAAAGGCAGCTAGTTTGAATCACTAAAGCATGATGACTTATATCTATAACAGGCAATGAACATATGCCATCACAAACTAATACAAGTACTGATTGACTTACTTTGTGACCACAAAGATTGATTATCTTTTTCCTATTAGAGAAAGGTACTTTATTAAAACAGACAGGCAGGCAGGCAGTATGCAGAGCCCTGGGCACCAGCAGGTGCCCATCCATCTGATTATTTTACCGAAAGGCAATTTGTAAACAAACTCTGGGCTTTTTAATTAGAGAGCGAAGCAAACCGTCTAATCAACACCCAGTAATGACAGAATTATCACAGCCACACAAAAATCCCAGGATCTTTCTTTATTAAAGACCACATTTTGAAACACTTCGATTCAAAGGCTTTCAGAGCAAGGAAACACATTACAGGTGGTCCTTGCTGAATGATCTTCGCTCAGCAAGTATCCTGTCAGGTGCGAACAACCAGAGTTCAAGCAAACTACTTTATTATGTTCTGCCTATAATACAGGAATCTTCCCAGTCTGGTAGCCTACTCTTGGGAACAATTAGATAAGGCTCAAAGGAACTTGGGGGGGGGGTGGAATTAGCTCTTTTGCGGTTGTGTAGTAGAGAGTTGGTCTCTGACAGAAGGCCACCTGAAGAGACTAGAAGCATTTGAAATGTGAATTTACAGGCGGCTGTTACGTGTAAGCTGGGTTGACAAAATCAGAAATGAGGAGGTGATAAGCCGCCTGGGAAAGCCAAGGGAAATCATCAAAACAATTAAAAAACGAAAGTTAGAATATTTCGGACATGTGATGCGACACCCAGAAAAATACGGCATACTCCATTTAATCCTCCAGGGAAAGATTGAAGGCAAATGAGGTCCAGGCAGAAGAAGAACATCATGACTTCAAAATCTAAGCGACTGGTTTGGACAAAACTCAGCAGCACTTTTTCGTGCGGCTACTGATAAAAACAGGATCGCCAACGTCCGATAACGGATGTGGCATAAGAAGAAGAAGAAGTGATTCCAGGCCACTCTCTGATTTGACATGCCAGCTAACCTTCTCTTCTTGCGCCCGCTTACAATGCACCATTCACCTGACCATCATCATCATCATCATCATCATCATCATCATCATCATCATCATAATAGCAACAACAACTTTATTGTCACTTTGAATGTACACCAATCGGCATACATCAAAAATAAATTTTGTTGCATACAAAGGGCCACCACCTCCGATATACACTCCTTGTCCATGGCCAGCTCAAGTTTCAGAACGTCCATTTTAGTCTCTAGGGAGCGAACGATGGCAAACAGGACAGATGGAAACGAAGCTCCATCTGGATTAGCCCTCAAATTAGCTTGTATTCCTGCACAACCTCTCCTCCTTTTCTTTTTCTGATCCTGTCTCTTCCACCTTTTCCTTAAAGGGGCCTCGCTCCTTTTCGCCCCTGGAGTACGCTGCCTGCCGCTGCCTGCAACTCCTCCAAAAGCCTCTCTCCCTTCCTCTGGGCCTGCCGACGGCCTCCTCCAGTTCCTTCGCTCCACAAGCCCCGGGATCTCTCCTCCTCAGCCTCCTTCGGAAACAGCCCCGATTTGCAACAGAATCCGTCGCTGGGCCAGCAGTCAGATCTTGCTGCCGGCAGAACGATTTCAAACAGCACCAACGACTTTTAACGGTTTCGCCAACAGTTCCGAAACAGCTAACAACTGTTCATGAGCCAGCTGCTGGCGGCACAAGGTCTTCTTCTCCAGTTTGCACCTCAGGAGACCTTGGGGGGGGGCAGAGTGCAGGGTAAGTGTGGCTAGGACTTCACGCTGTACCCTGAGGGTAGCTTTTGTTGGTGTTGGGCTCTCTTCCGGCATTTGCTGAAGCCCTCTGGCCGGTTCGCCCAAAGCGCTTCTGATGTGAACTACAGAGCGGACGCCAGATGTTCTCGCAAAGAACTGGTCTGCAGGCTTCAGAGCACAGGAAGCTATTGGCCCTTTCAAGGCTTTATCGAAGAAGGAGACAGCAAGCCGTGTCTGACGTGTGGTGCTCCAGCAGGCAGACTAGGCACGTACATGGGAATGTATGGCAGGCTGAGACTGCTGAAGTGGGCAGGCCCACTGGGAGCCTGGAGGCCAGGGTGGCGGGAGTGGCAGTGATCCCAGGACCAACAGAGCCCCTGCACTGAAGAATAAGCAGATGGCAAAGATCAATTACGGCCAAGCAGGAGTAGCTGGCAGAGCGCAGGATGGCCAACAGGACAAAGATGGAGGGGGGGGGAGATAGAAGAGTGGAGGGAGTTGATATGGAGGTGAATGTGCCAAGGCAGCAGAAGCGTGAGATTCTCTACTAATGGGCCTTATTCATGATGACAAGGTGGAAGCTTACTGCAAGGAGGTTGAGGGGTTGGTGAACTGGTGTAAGGAAAACAGCCTAGTTTTAAATACCGGAAAAACCAAAGAGATCATTGTCGATTTCAGAAAAGGCAGGCACAGCCACACTTCTCTGTGCATCAATGATTCACCTGTGGAGATGGTTACCAGCAACAAATTCCTGGGTGTGCAGCTAACAAGTAGGCTGGCTTGGTCGCTCAACAGTGAGAAACTGGTAAAGTGGGCACAGCAGCGCCTGCATTTTCTGCGTCGCATGAGAAAAGCACATCTTCCTTCCCCTGTCCTGACTACTTTCTACAGGGAGACGATCGAGAGCATCCTGTCATACAGCATCACAGTCTGGTTTGGAAGCATCACTGCTTCAGACAGGAAGGTGGTGCAGAGAGTGGTGAGGATGGCAGAAAAGATTATTGGCAGTTCCCTCCCTTCCATCCAGGACATAGCACAGAAGCGCTGCTTGAGCAGGGTCCGTAAGATTATCTGGGACACTACACATCCTCTTCACAACCTGTTTTCCTTGTTACCTTCTGGGAGGAAGCTTCGTGGTATCCGCAGCAGAACATCCAGATTCAGCCATAGTTTCTCTCAAGCTTCCTCCTTCCGTTATATATTCAAGATGGACAGTATTTAATATTTATTTGTTATGTATATGTAAGGGTGTGGGTCTATACATATGTTGTATATAGCATGTTTTAGGGGTGGGTCATGTATGTGTTTCACTTTGAGAGCGGGCAACTAAATTTCATTTTTGATGTGTGTTGTTGTGCCCACAGTAAAAAAATGACAATAAAGGTTATCTTATCTTATCTTATCTTATCTTATCTTATCTAATGGCAGTTGCAACTAGATATACCTAGTTCTGGTTGTTAAGCTCTGGTTGTTGTTAGAAGACAGACACAGACTTCAACGGACAGTTAGGACTGCAGAAAAAATGACGGCAACCACCCTGCCTTCCATCGAGGATCTGTATACTGACTGCACGGGTCAGAAAGAGGACTGAGAAAATATCTATAGATCCCTCACATCCTCGACATAAACTGTTTCAACTTCTCCCCTCAAGACGGCGCTATGGAGCACTGCACGCCAAAACTAACTAGACACAAGGACAGTTTTTTTCTCCCACGCCATCATTTTGCTAAACAACTAATTCCCACCACACTGTCTTATGCCTTGGGATGTCCAATCACCTAGTTAGGCCTGTATTACTTATTATCCTTCTCATCTTTCCTATTACCTATTTCCTTAGCTTCTTATGACTTGGTTACTTGTATCTTTCGACTTATGTTGATTGCTTTTATTTGTATCCTATTATGAATTTATGTTGATTGCTTTATTTAGTATCCTATGACTATCACCGAGTGCTGTATCTTATGATTTATGATGAATGTATTTTATGATGATTATGATCATGATCATGATTTATCACTTGCTGCTTGTAGGTACACTAAGAGCTTCTGCACCGGGGACAAATTCCTTGTGTGACCGATCACACTTGGCCAATAAAGTATTCTATTCTATTCTGGTTGTTAGGCTCCTGGCTTAACAACCACAACTAGGCATACTGAAATTGCATCACTGAGCAATGCGATCACGTGATGTTTCAAGATCTAATATGGGTCAATCACCGGAACCAGAAGTTTACTCTTCCGAGCTTTCGAACTCGTGCTGGAGCCCATCCTCAGGGAACTTCTCTCTAGCAGAATGTGTACTTTGGGTTATTCTATGCGTAGTATTTATGTGATGCCTGGTTGAGTGTGGTTTTTTTATTGGTTGATTGGGGTGTTGGTGGTCAGTATTATTACATGATGTTTCAGCTAATGGCCGTTTTACTTAGCAATCGAAATTCCAGTCCTGTTTAGTGTTGTTAAGTGAGAACTACTTGTATTTAAAATCAAACTATTAAGACAATAAAACCAAATTACATCCAACGTCAGCAAAGCAGTCCATATTGCGTTCAACCTCATGGTTTTATAGATAGATTGTATAGTGTTAACATACAAAATTAAGCTTCCAAGACCCACACATCACTAAGAAAGACTAAGTGCCCAGAAAGCGCAGCCAGGTAGGAACTAAAGACCAAAGACCAAAGAACATTCTCAGCAATTCGTAACTCAGACAAGGGTGACAATCATTGTATAATTCAAAGTATCCAAAGCTGTATTTTAACACACCTACAGTCCACTGGAGCAGACAGCAAAACTGTAACCCAGCACATAGCAACTGCTTTTGAGGAAAATAACGTCTACTCGGGACGATTCCCCATGACTACGTGAAGTAAATATAGAGGCGGTAATTTCATAGTATGCCATTTTGCTTCAAAGATTTAATAAATGATCCCCTCTGAAAAAGCACAAGTGGCATTTTGCGTTGTTCAACTTGTGAAAAAGTTTCCCAGCGCCTTTTGCAAAGTATTTCAGCAAGGAGCAAACCCACATCAGAAAATCTACTTGTCCGAACTATCAAGTCTTCGCATTACTCACCCCACTGGAGAGGCGCCAACTGTAGGTGATCCAGGACAACCTGATTAAGGATCCCTTCCACGCTTGCCTCCCCTTCACGCTTCATAGAGGGGTAAATGACAGTTAAGGAATATTGAAAAGAAACACACTGACACAGTCTTTCAGGGCAAATCTGTACAAAAAAATTCAGCGGATGGAGATCAAAGTCAGAATTCAAGGTCCCAACCACAATGAAGTTCCGTTCAAATATTTTCCTTTGGGATAGGAAAAAAGAAGCTACAGTAATTGGGAAATCTGGCCCACGCTGCTCCTAGATGTTATGGTCAGCGCTTGAACCAAAGAGCTTTAGATAAGCTCTAAAGTGGTTTATTTGTAAACTATAATTATGGCTTAGCGTGCCACCAGGTTTGATGTTTGCAGTAATTTGTTATTCCATACAGGGTGGCTTAGTTTGATAAGCAATCTTTGCCAAAGAGAAATCTGTGTTCTGAGCCAAGTAATCTAGGTATCACAGGAAGAGACGAAACTACTCTACATCAAGTGTGTGATCACTATCCTATCTTTGCAATTACTGTACGCTCAAGTCTTCCCCACAATATGTGTTAGGCCTGTAGTTCCCGTGGAGCATGACAATGATAGAACAAAAGGCAAGGAGATTTGATGTCTTCCTGCTGGAAGAAACTTTCCAAACTTTTAAAATGTCCTGTAAGGTAGAAATAAATGAATCAATTGACTTTGCTTGTCAAAAGATCGCAAAAGCTGATCACATGAACCCGGGACACTGCAACCGTCATAAACACGAGTCAGTTGCCACGCATCTGAATATTGATCATGTGACCCTGGGGATGCTTCAACGGTTGTAAGTGTGAAAAATGGTCATCAGTCATTTTTTCCGATAATGTTGTACCTTCAAACGATTGCTAAACAAACTGTTGTAAGTCGAGGAGCAGCTGTATTCACACTTACTATCAACAACTGTAGAAATGCTGAACTATATTAATTTAATGCCCTCCATCTTTAAGGCAGTCGAAGAAGCTGGTGGTCAAATTTCATTTTTCCTTTTATGTAATTTCAACATAACCCTTCTTTGCAGACATCAATTAATTCCACTGCCTCTACTGTTTCTCAGCCCTTAATCACTTTGTTATGTAGTTTGACCTCCGGCATTTAATTAAGAAGATGTTTCACTTATAATTTCCCATAGGAATAAATACAGGTGAGCGGATGTCCTACTTCAGCACCAATAAATAAAGAGTTTCACAAATAGAAACTATACTAACAAAAATGCTTGTAATGATTAATAGATATATTTATAATTAGATTAGATTAGATTAGATTAGATTAGATTAGATTAGATTAGAATAGAATAGAATAGAATAGAATAGAATAGAATAGAATAGAATAGAATAGAATAGAATAGAATAGAATAGAATAGAATAGAATAGAATAGAATAGAATAGGAGCTGGAAGGGGCCTTGGAGGTCTTCTAGTCCAGCCCCCTGCTCAAGCAGGAGAACCTATACCATCTCAGACAGGTGATTGTCTCTAGTCTCTTCTTAAAAATTCTCTGCTCTTACTTCCATTGTAAACTTGGCAGTACTGATGATCTCTTTTTTTTATTATTCAGTTTAGTGTGGTGGTTAAAGGTAGAAACTGGGAGGCTGTGAGTTCTATTCCCCCCTTCGGCACAAAGCCAACTGGGTGACCTTTGGCCAGTCATTCTCTCTCGGCTCTTAAAAGCAAGAAATGGCCAACCATTTCTGAAAAAACTACAGGGACTAGCCCAGGCAGTTACCAGGAGTCAACACTGACCGAAAGGTACACATAAGAGCACTCAATTTTGGCACTACAAGTAGCCCTTGGCTTACAATAGTTCATTTAGTGACCGTTCAATGTTACAACGGCACTGGAAAAAATGTGACTTACGACCATTTCCCAAAGTTACGACCTTTGCAGAATCTCTATGATCTATGTGATCAAAATTCAGACGCTTGGCAACTGGTTCGTATTTATGAACGTTGCTGTGTCCCAAGGTCACGTGATCCCCTTGTGCGACCTTCTGACAAGCAAAGTCAATTGGGGAAGCCAGATTCACTTAACAACCGGCTTACGAACTGATCAACTGCCATGATTCACTTAACAGCGGTGGCAAGGAAGGTCATAAAATGGGGCAAAGCTCCTTAACAAACGTCTCACTTAAATTTTGGACTCAATTGTGGTCGTACTCAAGGACGACCTGTATTTGATTCCAACTGACTCTGGAAAGTTCACACAATGTATTTTAAAAAAATACAAAACTCAACAAAATGAGATCCAGACACTGCGTATGTACAGACCTAAACAACAATGCCAAAGAAAATTGTCCCCTTGCTGAATTCATTTCTTTAGACTGGCTGATCACTATTTCTTCAGTATTAATATAATTTATTCATAGAGATTCCTGCTGTTATTGTTACCACGTAATAACCTTCCCATGTTTTTCCTATCTAGTCCTTCCCCTTTGGGGTTTTTGTTTCTTTGTTCAGTAATTTTAGAGCTTCAAGAAAAACTGGAGGTATGAAATTCCAGGGACATTGTTTCATGCTATTTAGAGACAAGATGTTTTGACAACAACACTGAAGATGGCATCAAATACTTGCTCCTCACTCGACTATCATGAGAACCTTTTTCACATTTTCAAAAATATAATGTGCTTTCGAGAATCAAGTTCCTAATGTAGGGTGAATAAATTTAATTCCACATGTCTAGACTAAATAATCACCAACGGTGAAGTATATTTCAAACTAATAATGATTTAAATTTAATTGAATAATTAAAGTTTAATTATCGTCCCTGGTTAATGACTATTATTCTCACTTTTATTCATTCCTTTCATTTGTAGCCATTCTAATCATTCCGAGTCCTTTCGTGCCCACGAGAGATCTAAATCCAGCCCACCTTGAATTCTGTTGACTCTTATCTGCCACCAATTTGCTTTGGCTGTGGGCAGTTCAGATTCCTGCAGAGAGCTTGAGCACGCATGGAACATAGAACATACTGAGTGGAGAAGCTATGATGGCTGGGAAACAGGAAAGGAGAGCATAAAGACAGGATGTAGGATAAATACGTAGGCAAAAATTAGCTGGGTCTTAAGAGTGGGAAAGGAAGAAGACAAGCTATAAAAACATCTGTAAGAGAAGATAACTAGCAAAACAGGAAAGAACCTATTTTTCTAAGAAGTCATAAAAAAAGGGGGGGCCAGAACTCAGGCAACTGAGCATGTGCAATTAGTTGATTAACATTAACTGACACACCTTGCATAAATGATCTCCTAATTTTAATGTACGTGTGATGTATGATTTAGTATGTAGCAGGAAATATGTAGGAGGCGGTCGGAAAGAGTGTAACCTCATAGTACAATGATGGCGAACCTTTTAGAGACCGAGTGCCCAAACTGCAACTCCAAACCCACTTATGCATCGTCGAGTGCCGGGTGTGTGTGGCCCATTGGCTGGGTGTGGTAACGGCAGACTGGGTGGGACGAAATTCCAACTTTGCAAGATCTTTTTTTTTTCCGTGAGAAGTTGAAATTGACTGATTGAGCCTTTTTTTTTTTTGCACACGGCGGTGGAGGCCTAAAGTGAAAAGGTTTTATAAAACCCAGCTGAAGGCCTAGGACTGGGGCGACGGTGCACGTGCCCACAGAGAGGGCTCTGAGTGCCGCCTCTGGCACCCGTGCCATAGGTTCGCCACCACTGTCATAGTACCTCAGCCAAGGGGGAAAGAGGAGGGATGTGGCGGCCGGGACAGGGCTGTATAAAGAAGGGAATATTTTGGGTTGAAACTTTGGAGAGAACCAAGCTTTGATAGCTTCTCTCCCCGCTTATTGCAATAAACGAAACAAAAAGCCTTCAGTGTGTCTTGGCTGGTTATTGGTCAGGCGAGCTTGCCTCTGGAAAGTGGCCAGGAGCACATAACATAGTTATCCAGTCTCTTTTTGAAAGCCTTCAGTGATGGAGCACCCACAACGTCTGAAGGCAAAATGTTCCATTGGTTGATTGCAATAAACCCGTCATTTGAACCGTCTTGCTTCCTGATTATTGAGCCTAACCGGGGGGGGGGGTGATTTCAGGAGCTTATGGCATTCTTCTCTAGATATATTTAAAAATACACGAAAAACAGAAAAGGAGCTTTTTTTTTTTTTTTTTTCCCCATCCACATCGGACGTTTTTTTCTAAATTGTGAATTTTCATTTTTGCGTCCGAGGGCAAGCGCTCTTTTTCTCTTTCAAAATTCCAGCCCAATTCCTTACCAAAATCGTCCTTTTTCGGTTGGAAAACTACTCCAAATGGAGCGCTAAAATCTGAAGTACCTCATTAAATATTTAGAAAATATTAATCAAATGAAAGGGCTGAGCAATATTAACCAGTCTAAAAATTGCCTGCCATCTGCTCCAACGCTGAATAGCAGAAACAACATTCTGCTGTGCAGACAAGAGCAGATGCCATCAGCACATGCTACATTTAAGATGCAGAGGCTTTCCAATATTGGAATTTGAATAGTTGGGGGGGAAAAACACACACAAAATTGCTAGAGGTTCTTATTTAAATAAGATTTTTTTTAAAAAAAAAATGTGTTATTAGAAACCTAAAAAAGATATTCTATGTGAAGGAGAATCTGTATGTTCCAATATATATATATAGTTGTTTTATAATAAGAAGCTGGACAGAAGCTCTTCCTAACTATGATCTGTTTGTCTTACACACATGTCAGGGTAACGATGTAATGTAATATAAGCAGTGGTGGGATTCAAATATGTGAACAACCGGTTCTCTGTGTGGATGCCGCTTCCAGAAGTCCATTCTGGGCCTGGGCAACAATAAATTAGCTACCGGTTCTGCCTAACTGGTGCGAACCGGCTGAATCCCACCACTGAATATAAGGTGGATGATGCAATGACTCAGCAGGGTCTGTATCCCTTTAAGAGCCTGAGTCTAAAAGGGAAGGCTTTGCTGGAGTGTTTCTCTCTCGTCCGTTTCCTGCTGTAACTGCTGTGTGTTGGATTTTGCTGTATTACCACGTGTATGTATCTTGTTCCTGGTATATGATATTGTAGATAGTGTAATATAAACCACCATTTAATATAGACCACTGTTTACTGTGTTTACTCCTGGGTTATCTCAGCGCAATAAGACTGTGCATGTTCTGAGAACACACAAAAAGATTCCTACTCATTTGATATCAGGGCCATGGACAAAATAGGACTGCAAAGGGAGAGACTGGACAGCCATTTGTCTGAAATGGTATAGGGCAGGGGTAGGGAAATGCCTCTGGGGCCAGAGCAAAAATATTTCTAGCATCTCTCTAACCATATTTCTTCTCCTTATATCCAATGGATTGCGGTCAGGAGTCAGATTCTATTTTCTTACTGATATTCTCAAAGGGAATATCTTGGAAGATTCCGAGTTATGCCAACGTTCATAAAAATATACACTACTGTTCTTCATTATTGAAAACATGAAAGCTGTGTAGAACGCTCAACTGAATGAGAAAACAAGGCGGCTTTAAAAGAAGCCTAAAGAGAAATGAAAATGTTCGTTACAATTAGTTTAAAAGCCTGTGATTGTGGGAAATGCTCCATTTTAAACCACATCTTTTTCATCCGCGTTCCTAGAAATGAATCAAAGATCAGGGTCCTGTTCGAGAATTTCTGAAAAAAAGGATATAATTTTCCAGACAATGTCTAACTTGCTGTTGATCTCCAGGCTTTTGGCTTGCTTCCTCTCTTCTTCCAGCTGCTTTGGATTTGTATATTGTGCTCTTTCACCAGGTGAGTTTGGGTAACTTTCAAAGTTGAACTTGTCCACTTGTATAGCCATGCTACAATGGAAAAGAGAAATAATTGACTGGCAAACTTTTATGGAACATTTTGTGGATCACACGGCCAATATGCCACCACCTCAAGTTAAAGAACAGGAAACAGTGATGAAAGGTAGTCCTCGACTTACGACTGTAAGGGACTGCAATTTTGGTCACATCATTAAGCGAGTCATTATGTGACCGCATCTGATTTTACAATCTTTTTTTATGGTGAGCCAGTCTTCCCAGAGTCTCCCTCATCCCCTCCCGTGTTCTTTACCTAGGATTCCCTCCACTGCCCACTTAATGACCCATGCATCTGGTCTTACGACTGCAAATGCCAGGATTTCCATCGCTAAGCAATATGGTCACGTGATGTCACGCTTTATGAACACATCACTTAGATACAGAAAGTCCAGTCCCAATGGGGATTGTTAAGTCGACGACTGCAGTAAAGTGAAGGCAGAAAGGCAGAAAAGTGAGAAGCACGAAGGAGGATTTTGCTGTAATACACAGTCTTCCCTCAGTACTGTAATTTGTTTTATCCAGGAGTATCTGAAATTGAAGGGTTGGATTATAGACCAATTTATAACTCTTTATCTCTGAGGAACCGATCTAGATTTTAAAGCAATTATCTCATAATTCTGCCTGATAAAAGTGGCACAGGTCACTTTCTCGCAGACATTTTTGTAGCATTCATAAAGGACACCTCCAATAATTTCCTAGCTTGATGATATAAAGTTTATTGGATAGGATTGAAGAGATCAGATAGTAATTGCCCTCATCTGTCATAATCTCCAAGGTGGCAGCCAAGACATTATTGCAACGCCAGTGAAAATGTACAAGGACCTGACAAACAATCTACTTGTGTATCTTCTCAAACTTAAGTGTTCTGCTAGGCTTCTGAAAAGTTTGATGGTGTCTTTCCCCAGTTCCTCACCTTACTGTCAGAACAAATTACACATGGACATGTAAAGGACTTATACAAAAAATAAGGATATATAAGTTTCACAGAATACCTCATGAAGGTAGTATTTCCAAGGGGGATATTTTGATCAATATTCCTTAGGGAAATCTAGGTGCCTTGAAATATAGGTTTCTTGAAAACAAACATCAGGTATGCTCCCTACATAAAAATGCTAGATTATACTGATGTTAAATATACTAGTTTTAGACTATATTAGTGTACACCACCTGTACGCCCTGGATCCACTGTAATCTGTACAGAATGCCAAAAATCCAATCAAGGCCAGATTAAGTCATCTTCATTCTTTGTTTGTTTTAAATTCCAGATTATCTATACCCCTCACATCTATAATTGCCAAGGAGACCTGAATATCTGGAAGAAAAACAACTCCTATCAACTATTTTGTACACTCCAAACATTTTGTAATGCTACACTGATATCCTCAGTTAACATGAAGAGCAATAAAAAGATTACGTATTTGCAGACAGGGATCTGATTCTGATCTTCCCAAATCAAGACTACTTATCTCCAGCTAAGAGCTCCTTGTTCAACAACCTGTAACGAAGGTTCTACATTTAGGCAAAAAAATAAACCCCACAAATCCACAGGTATAGTATAGGTGGTACCTGCCTCAATAGTAGTAATCGTGAGAGGGATCTTGGAGTTAAGTGGACAATCACTTACATATGAGCCAGCCATGTGCTGCAGCTGCCAAAAGAGCCAACGCAGTCCTAGGCTGCATTAACAGAGGGATAGAATCAAGATCACGTGGAGTGTAAATACCATTTTATAACACCTTGGTAAGGCCACACTTGGAATATTACATCCAGTTTTTGTCCCCATGATATAAAAAAGATGTTGAGACTCTGGAAAGAGTGCAGAGAAGAGCAACGAAGACGATTAAGGGACTGGAGGCTAAAACATATAAGGAACGGTTGCTGGAATTGGGTATGTCTAGTTTAACGAACAGAAGGACGAGGGGGGACATGATAGCAGCGTTCCAATATCTCAGGGGCTGCCACAAACAAGAGGGGGGTCGACCTATTCTCCAAAGCAGCTGAAGGCAGGACAAGAAGCAATGGAGGGAAACTAATCAAGGAGAGAAGCAACCTGGAACTAAGGAGAAATTTCCTGACAGTTAGACCAATCAATCAGTGGATTGGCTTGCCTGCAGAAGCTGTGGGTGCTCCATCGCTGGAACTTTTTAAGAACAGTTTGGACAAAAACAGTTTGTCTAAAATACTATAGGGTTTCCTGCCAGAGCAGGAGGTGGACTAGAATTCTGTTATTCTGTTGGTTCTGACCTTCTACTGAATAGGCCTATTTGCACAAGCTGAATCTCATTTCTAGCCAGACAAGACTTCTACAAAACGTCATTCAAAATTTTTGCTAGCATATATTTTGAAGAGGAGGTACCTTTTTATTAGACTTCTATTTCTGGGACCTATATCTACAGTAACTCACTTTTTACAACCCAGTAATCTCTTAATTTGGGGTAGAGTCAGGGCGACTGGAGGAAGCTGGGCATTTTACTGGCTGGATGCCCTTCCTGAAGCCACACGGAGTTTGCAGTAGGTATTTTTTCTTTGCACGCTAGCAGAGAAACTTCTGCTGCTACCTAGAATTGAACTCTCAACCTTCCAAGTGGAAGGCGAGCATCTTCACCACTAGGCCCCCACATCGCTCAACCTATATCTATAGTAAGGATTATAAAAATTCATCATTCTCATGTCAAAGACTGATGGGCTAGATGGGATTACAGATCAGTTGTATGGATTTAACTACTATTCTATAAGGGCCCAATTATACCAAGCTTATGTGAGATTGTACCAAACCTTGATTCTGGCTGTCACCATGGTGGTGCAGTGGTTAGAATACAATATTGCAGGCTAATTCTGCCGACTGCCAGCAGTTCGATTCTGACCGGCTCAAGGTTGACTCAGCCTCCCATCCTTCCCAGGTCGGCAAAATGAGGACCCAGATTGTTGGGGGCAATAGGCTGACTCTGTAAACCGCTTAGAGAGGGGTGTAAAGCACCGTGAAGCGGTATATAAGTGTAAGGGCTACTGCTATCGTTAGTACTTGTTCCATATCATCCACAGTTCTGGCATTTTTACCAGCAAAATG
The DNA here is from genome assembly GCA_023970755.1 of Azemiops feae. Taxonomy (NCBI): domain Eukaryota; kingdom Metazoa; phylum Chordata; class Lepidosauria; order Squamata; family Viperidae; genus Azemiops; species Azemiops feae. The sequence goes on along the minus strand of JALGBA010000985.1, from coordinate 732,169 downwards.
ACAAAGAATGTGTTCATGGATGACACAGAATGATTCCATGAACTTCGGGGTCATCTTATCTCAATTAACTGGGAAGGAATCACGATCTCATCACAATGATTAAAATTTGCCTAAAGGTCTGCTTATAAAAACTGTTAGGAAAATTGTAAAGGCACCAGTTATTAAATTTGCCTTCCTGTAGTGAAGATAATTTAAGTTTTATTTATGACAACCCGAAGCCAGCATTTAAATTAGAAACTGAAAGGAAAAATCTTAAATCAGAATAAACATAAATAGGCATATAGAGCAATCCATTTTAAATGTTAAACTTTACAATGGATCGCCGGCAGAAGCTTTCATTTAGAAAAAAAAAATTTTTTAGAGATTAAAATCTGAACTAAGGCTACAAATAATAGTTAGTCCTTCACTTACAGCCACAGTTGGAACTGGAACTTCCCTCCCTAACTGATGTGATTGTTAAGAAAATTGTACCTTATTTTACAACCTTTTATGCCACGGTTGTTCAGCGAATCACATGGTCATTGAACGAATCTGGCTTCCCCCACTAACTTTGCTTGTTAGAAGCCCCCTTGGAAGGTTACAAATGGCAAACAAGTGGCCCTGGGATGCTGCGATTGTCATAAATACATGCCAGTTATCAAACACCCACATTTCGATCAAATGACCCCAGGGATGCTGCAATACTCATTAAGTGTGGGGATCAGTCATAAGTCACTTTTTTCAGCACCATGGGTAACTTCAAACAGTCGTCACACGAGTGGTTGTAAATTGAGGACAACCTATAGTTGAGCTAAAGCTTTTGCTTGATGAATTGTAATGGTTACAAGTATTCATTTGTATTCCTGCTGATTAACACCTCTCAAATCCCCTAAGCACTTTTCATCTAGGAAGATAATATTTAATAAAGGGCGATGCTTTATTGTTCCAATCATTCAGTCTCAAGCAGTCACCGGTTCCTGGTTTAAAAGCACGCAAAGGGAAGATTTCATTTATCCTGCTGCTGATTAATTTTGTACTGATTTACGGGTGCGTTATGATTCCTTTTGCTCCAGCTCTTCTAATAATGGTATTTCAGAGGCCTGCAGAAGTGTAAAACCTGGAATTTTTGGATTTAAGTAATATATCGTGGTTTCTTTTGAAAGAATGCCTAGAATTGATTGGGTCTGTCACCTTGCTGAAAAGAGTACGGTCACAATACTGCATTATTTGTTTCCTCTTGGAAGAGCTACATACCCTCATGGAGTTCAGCAGATATATAGTGCATTCTTTAGACTGCATTTCAATTATTGGATAATGAGCAGCCATGTGCAGTGACGTTTTTCATTCTGTTATCAGTGAAGTCCTTCCAATCTGTCTACTTGTAGTTGGTTCTGGAAAGATGGTACAGGTAATTTCTAGCCTGCCCATCCCCAGAACTACTTTAAGTATATACAGGTGGCATAAATGTAACCTTTCTATTTATTATTTAATTTCTCTATAAAGAGGTGAACCAGGCTCAGCTTCAGAGCTTTATCTTCAGCACAAGAGAAACATTTGCTCATATGGTTTTCCCACTTAAAGGGGGAAATAAAATACAATGCTTTATGCTATTACTCGTGAAGTGTTAATACCACTTTACTATGCCTTGGTAAGGCCACACTTGGAATCCTGCATCCAGTTTTCGTCACCACGATGTAAAAAAGATGTTGAGACTCTAGAAAGAGTGCAGAGAAGAGCAACAAAGATGATCAGGGGACTGGAGGCTAAAACAAATAAGGAACGGTTGCTGGAATTGGGTATGTCTAGTTTAACGAAGAGAAGGACGAGGGGGGACATGATAGCAGTGTTCCAATATCTCAGGGGCTGCCACAAAGAAGAGGGAGTCAAGCTCTTCTCCAAAGCGCCTGAAGGCAGGAGAAGAAGCAACGGATGGAAACTCATCAAGGAGAGAAGCAACCTAGAACTAAGGAGAAACTTCCTGACAGTTAGAACAATTCATCAGTGGAACAACCTGCCTCCAGAAGCTGTGAATGTTCCAACACTGGAAGTTTTTAAGAAGAGACTGGACAGCGATTTGTCTGAAATGGTATAGGGTTTCCTGCCTGAGCAGAGGGTTGGAGTAGATGACCTCCAAGGTCCCTTCCAAATTTATTATTATTATTATTATTGTTGTTGTTGTTGTTGTTGTTGTTGTTGTTGTTCACAAATTTGAATTAAAAGTTAGTCATCAGAGTTAAAAAAAGTTCTGCCTCTTCCATTCTTCCTTTATTAAAGAATAAACTGCCAAAAATTCAATCCTGATTAGTCAGAATGCACATTATTAGTGATATGGAAATTTTCTGTAGTAGGGCACCCTTTTTTTTGCACAAAGTGAGGATACTGAAGAGTTAGAAACTGAAAATGACACAAAGACATATTGCAATCAACAACATCAAGGCCAAAATCAAAAGGTAAGGAATCTTGAGGTCACAGAGAACTCCTCATTAAGGCTGTGTGTGTACAATCTCTGTTGCTCAGAACCACAGCCACTGTTGAGATCAGAGATCATTAGACCAGAAATTTAAAATAAAATGGTAATTATCATAACAACTTTATATAACCAATGGTGTAATTCAATTTGGAATGATCTATTGTTCTAAAGCCAGGACCTCAAAAAAAGATCATAATCAAACTGGAAAAAGTTCATTGAATCAGTCATCTATTAATCCTTGCTGCAACATTTATTTGACATGCTTTGCCAGACGAGAATGTAAAATTAATAAGATCTCTGAGCCAAACTCCATGAAGCTCACCTTTTCCTAGTGCACATATAACTCTTCTACCTTCTTCGTTAATTCTTTTATCATTTCTGTTGTTGTTAAAATATTTTCAATTTGTTCATCATTTTGCAGGTTTTTCTGCATTCGATATCCACATGAGTACCTCTCGTTTTATTTGGTTATTCCAAACATTTTTCCAAAAGTTGGAATTGTACTTTCACCATGCCATCTTTCAGTATATGTACAAGTCACGTGAAAAGGTAAGCGCACACCGTCTTTTGAGTTCTATGATTTTACGTTATCAGGATATAGTAAAAGTCACCTGGTCCTTAGCAGTTCTTAAAAGTAAGCAAGCACAATCTCAGATGAACAAGAATGCATGACATATTACACCGTGTCATCATTTATTTTACAAAAAAGAAAGCCAAAATGGAGAAGCTGTGTGTGAAAAAACTAAGTGCACCGTTACTGCTCCCATAAGGTGCTGCCGCCAATCAAGTGCCCTTGATCAATTGATCGTCAGTGTGATAGACAAAGCCCAGGTTTTAGGAGTTTGCTGTTCCAGCATTGAGGCGTATGTAAACACAATGCCAAAGAGGGGGGGGAAAAAAACATCAGCAATGATTTTAGACACGTAATTGTTGCTCTCCATCAATCTGGGAAGGGCTATAAGGCCATTTCCAAGCAACTTAAAAGTCCATCATTCTATAGTGAGGAAGATTATGCAGAACTGGAAAACATACAAGACAGTTGCCAATCTTCCCAAGAGTGGATATCCCAGCAAATTCACTCCAGGGTCAGAGAGTGCAATGTTCAGAGAAATTGCAAAACATTCAAGAGTTACATCTCAAACTCTACAGGGCTCAGTCGGCATGTTAAATGTTCAAGAATGTCTAGTTAAATAATAATAATAATAATAATAATAATAATAATAAAGTTGGAAGGGATCTTGGAGGTCATCAAGTCCAACCCCCTGCTCATGCAGGTAACCCTATACAATTTCGGACAAATGGCTGTCCAGTTTCTTCTTAAAAACCTCCAGTGTTGGAGCATTCACTGCTTCTGGAGGCAGATTGTTCCACTGGTTAATTGTTCTAACTGTCAGGAAGTTTCTCCTTAGTTCTAGGTTGCTTATCTCCTTGATTAGTTTCCATCCGTTGCTTCTTGTCCTGCCTTCAGGCGCTTTGGAAAATAGCTTGACTCCCTCTTCTTTGGGGCAGCCCCTGAGATATTGGAAGGCTGCTATCATGTCACCCCTCGTCCTTCTCTTCATTAAACTAGACATACCCAATTCCATCAACCTTTCCTTATATGTTTTAACCTCCAGTCCCCTAATCATCTTTGTTGCTCTAATGAAAAGAAGGAGTAGGGATGACATGATAGCAGTCTTTCAATATCTAAGGGGTTGCCACAAAGAAGAGGGGGGACAGCCTATTCTCTAAAGCATCTGAAGGCAGGACAAGAAGCAACAGATAACTAATCAAGGAGAGAAGCAACCTAAGAACTAAGGAGAAATTTCCTGATAGTTAGAACAATTAACCAGTGGAACAGCCTGCCTCCAGAAATTGTGAATGCTCCAACACTGGAAGTTTTTAAGAAGAGATTGGACAACCATGTGTCTGAAATGGTATTGAGTTTCCTGCCTGAGCAGGGGGTTGGACTGGAAGATCTCCCAGGTCCCTTCCAACTCTGTTATTCTGTTAAATTCTTATCACTACAATTAGGAAAAAAACTGAACAAGTATGGTTTGTTTGGAATTTTTGCCAGGAGAGAGGGAAGGGGGAAGGGAAGGAACCTATCAGAGATATCACATGTGATTTCAGATATAGAGTCCTTCAACTGAGTATGTTAGTCAACTGTAACATCAACTCTCCCGCACTCACTAATCAGAAACTAAATCTATCCTATGTTTAGTAAAAGCAACAGCGTTACTTAAAATTTACCGTTTATTGCTGATCTATCAGTTTTGTTTTGCTTTTTTTTTTTTTTGCTATATTTAACAGGTGGAATATTGTTAACATAGCTTAAAAATAGTAGCTTCTATGGGAAAGCTTCCCAATTAGTAGCAGTTGCCACAATAACCTCTCTCAGAATAAACGCCATGTGTAAAACTGATAGAGTTACTATAGCAACTGAAGGCAATTTCAAGACACCATTAATGAGAAATGCAGTATATGTGTCACGGAAGAAATTGGATGCTGTTGTTAGCCGCCACTATTTAAAGAACGTGATATTTTTCCTTCTACTCCAAGAAGCAGCATAGAGTAAAAGAGCCAGGAAAGACGGTGTAACATTTTCATAACAACCATACTGGATGATCCTCAAAAGAATGGCATTAGGTCCTTAAGTTGTGGGTGAGAAAATTGTCAGTTGCCAGCTGTTCTCTTGAGTTGGTCTGTAGCCTGTGTGTCACATCTGCACATACAAAAGATAGAGGAAGAAGCAATCCCAGTGACAGTGATTGCTAGTGGTAGCAATCAGACACACAAACACAATCTTTCAGGAGTCTGGCCTATATTCCTCCTCCAAAAAATTGTTTGGGGAGGGGGAGGGAGGAGGAAAGGTATTTATAATTAGAGACCTTTTTAAATTGTCTCTGAAAATAGCACATAGCTTTCTATTAAATATGACAAGATAGAATAATGTTCCAGTTTCAAAATTCATCTGAGTTAATTTTCAATAAAAATCCTCTGTACTGTATTAAAAAAAAACAGGCAGTCCTCAATTTACAATTCTTAATTGTAATTACAATTGTTAATGCATTAACAGAGGGATGGAATCAAGATCACGTGAAGTGTTGATACCACTTTACAATGCCTTGGTAAGGCCACACTTGGAATCCTGCATCCAGTTTTGGTCACCACGATGTAAAAAAGATGTTGAGACTCTAGAAAGAGTGCAGAGAAGAGCAACAAAGAGGATCAGGGGACTGGAGGCTAAAACATATAAGGAACGGCTGCTGGAATTGGGTATGTCTAGTTTAATGAAGAGAAGGACGAGGGGGGACATGATAGCAGTCTTCCAATATCTCAAGGGCTGCCCCAAAGAAGAGGGAGTCAAGCTATTCTCCAAAGCACCTGAAGGCAGGACAAGAAGCAACAGATGGAAACTAATCAAGGAGAGAAGCAACCTAGAACTAAGGAGAAACTTCCTGACAGTTAGAACAATTCATCAGTGGAACAACCTGCCTCCAGAAGTTGTGGGTGCTCCAACACTGGAAGTCTTTAAGAGGAGACTGGACAGCCATTTGTCTGAAATGGTATAGGGTTTCCTGCCTGAGCAGAAGGTTGGACTAGATGACCTCCAAGGTCCTTTCCAGCTCTATTCTATTCTATTCTATTCTATTCTATCTATTCTATTCTATTCTATTCTATTCTATTCTATTCTATTCTATTCTATTCTATTCTACTCTATTCTACTCTATTCTACTCTACTCTACAGCTAATAATAATAATAATAATAAAGTTGGAAGGGACCTTGGAGGTCATCTAGTCCAACCCCCTGCTCAGGCAGGAAACCCTATACTATTCGTTTAGTGACCGTTTGAAGTTACAATGGCACTGAAAAAAGTGACTTATCATTTTTCACACTTATGACCATTGCAGCATCCCCAGGGTCGCCTGATAAAAATTTGGATGCTTGGCAACTGACTCATATTTATGTCGGTCGCAGCGTCCCGGGGTCCCGTGATTCCCCTTTTTGCAACCTTCCGACAAGCAAAGTCAATGGGGAAGCCAGATTCACTTAACAACAGTGTTACTAGTTAGCTGCCGTGATTCACTTAACAACTGTGGCAAGAGATACCGTAAAATGGGACAAAATTCACTTAACCATCATCTTGGCTTAACAAGAGGAAGTTTGGGCTCAGCTGTGATCGTATGTGGAGGGCTACCTGTATTTTCTATAACTAGGACAGGGGTAGGCAACCTGGGCTCTTTTATGACTGATGGACTTCAACTCCCAGAATTCCTCAGCCAGCCATGCTGACGGGAAAGGGAGAGGTTTCCAAGCTGAGCCATGCTGGCTCAGGAATTCTGGGAGTTGAAGTCCACCAGTCATAAAAGAGCCAAGGTTGCCTACCCCTGGACTAGGAAAACAGCCGATGCCAATATATCTTGGCCTTCAAATGGTTACAGGGATCAGCTTTCGGTTTCTTGTCTGACTTATTGTTTAGGTGAGTTCATCATTTTCCAGGAATGCGTATGAAACGTAAATTGGAAAAGCTGCCCCTGTTTTCCATAATCAGATCTTCACTTCCCAAGCTTCAGCTAATACTTTTCAGATGAGGTTTGTGGCTTTATGAATGCCAAAAGGGTGGATCTTACGGCCATAAATGATAATAAATGAATAACTGATTGTGTTCTGCTGGCTGACAAGTATTTCAGTTTTGAGGCAAATGAAAAGAAAACCTCCATTAATGCAGAAGGGAGAATAAGGGACTTGGAAATTCGGAAATTGCGGGTTTCCTCAAGGAAACAATAATCAAATACCGACTTTTTGCTTTCTTTGACGTCCGGAGGCTGATTATACACATCAGCCTAAATTTTCTAGAGCCAGCCCGTTCTTCAGTTGCCAAAGAAAAGAGCATTTAAAAAACTATTTTAAAATGCAAACGAAAAGAGCGGCATTTAATGATATGCTTCACCTCTTTTCCTCCTTTTAATCACCTTTAATTATATGCTTGTGCCTATCTTCTTCCTGTCCAGCTCTTCCTTTTATTGCTCACCTGCTTTGGCGGTAAAAATACTCTTTTTTTATTGTAAGGAAGGGAAGAGGTGAGTCAATCAGATTGCCAACAACTGGAATTAAATCACTGGATTTTAAAAAAAGGGAAATAACTCACTGGAATGGTTGTTGAATACAAATTGTTATCAATTGTTAGCAGGTAATCCAGACTATCCTAAAGTGACATTTGTTTCTTCTAGGGAGAACTCTAGGATATCATGAGCTCTGATGACGCAGTGGTTAGAACGCAGGATTGCAGGCTGACTCTGCCCACAGCCTGGAGTTCGATTCTGACGGGCTTAAGGTTGACTCAGCCTTCCGTCCTTCCAAGGTCGGGAAAATGAGGATGCGGATTGTTGGGGGCAATATGATGGCATTGTAAACCGCCTAAAGAGTGCTGTAAAGAACTGTGAAGCGGTATATAAATCTAAGTGCTATTGCTTGGGAAGGAAGGAAGGAAGGAAGGAAGGAAGGAAGGAAGGAAGGAAGGAAGGAAGGAAGGAAGGAAGGAAGGAAGGAAGGAAGGAAGGAAGGAAGGAAGGAAGGAAGGAAGGAAGGAAGGAAGGAAGGACATACTGTATAAATCTAAGTGCTACTGCTATTGCTATAACATAACTCTACTAAGCTCCTGACTAACAGCTTGTACAACTGTACTGTTCAGTTAACTGCGATATTGCATGACATTTATTTGTTTATTTGTATCTCTTATTGTTTTTACAAATAACTCAAGCTGGCAAACATATCCAACACACCTTCCTCCTCTGATTTTTCCCACAACAACAACCCTGCGCGGTGGATTGGGCTGAGAGAGAGAGAGAGAGAGAGTGATTGGCCCAAGGTCACCCAGCTGGCTTTCATGGCTAAGGCAGAACTTGAACTCACGGTTTCCTGTTTTCCAGTCTGATGCTTTAACCCAGTGGTGGCGAACCTATGGCACACGTGCCAGAGGCGGCACTCACGAGCCCTCTTTGTGCCATGCCCCGGAAATGGCAACCGTCCCTCTTCAACCAGCCGCCTGAGGTCCCACGTGGCCGGATGCATCCCGGCACGGCTGGTTTCCCCCCCCCCCCCCCGTCCCATCCCTCCTGGCCTCGCATGCTCTCCCTTTCCCAGGCACGACCCACTGCATCGCCTCCTCAGCTGTCGGCCAGCTGTCCAGCTCAGAGCCCCAGAATACGCCAGTCGAGGAGCCGTCAGGCTGTGGATGCTGACGGACACCGTCGGCCCCCATGCGCTCGCTGGCCTCTGTGTGCGGGGGCCGATGGTTTCAAGCAGCAGCTGCCCCGGCCCCTGCCTCGCCTTGCCCCGCGGCAATGGCACCCCCGCTCTGCCTCGCCTCGCCTCACCCCACAGGATGAGCCTCCTGCCCACCGCCCCACCTGCCAGAGACCCCCTGGATCTCCCCCAACCCTGCCTGGCCCCCACAGGCGTCCCTCCCCACGAGCAACATCGAGGTGACCACGCCCACTTTGGCCACACTCACCCAGTCTGCCATGAGCACCACAGCCACGCCCACCCAGTGGGCCACGTCTCACCTGGCACCCGGAGATAAATAAGTGGGTTTTGGGTTGCAGTTTGGGCACTCGGTCTCTAAAAGTTTCGCCATCACTGCTTTAACCACTAGACCAAACTAGATCCCATTGTTCTTATAGAATTTCTTTTTTTTTTTCCTGTTTTTCCTTCCCACATAATTGTCATACAGGAAAAAAAGTGCAAAAATCTCCCTGATACAAAAATAAATTCAACAAAATAAACTTTTCAAATTAAAATGCTTTCTTCACTATAAGGCTTGGGCATACAATAAGCTGGTGTATCTTGAAAAAGAGGAGAACCCAGTAAAAAAAAGGAAGTCTGAACTTACCGCTGGCATTCTCCAGCATGCAACACTAAATTTTCATTGTTCTTTGCACTGATCATGAGTTCATGTTCCGTTGAGTTGAATACATCAAGGAGCAAATGGCACTGGCGAGTACTATTTGGAAAATTAAAATAAGTAAAATATCACCTCAAGCATGTGGTAGCAATAATTATTATTAAACATACTGTACACTTTCACGGAACAATTTTCAAATCAATTATATACAACCCATATGCTACCGACAAAATACAGAGTTCTTGCACTATCACACCGTTTTATCATTGAATGAGACTGTGGTTGTCTAAAAGAAAACATTTTTTCACAAGTAATTTACCTATAAAGGGGGAGAGGTTGCTACAACTATGATGTTGAGAGCAGATTAGGTTTTCTAACTTTCCTTTCTGTGAGATGGGGGGGGTCTCACTTAAGTTCAATGTCATCCCCTTGGGGACAATGAGATCACTTACTAGGCTACGTAAAAATATTTTTGCTTTGTTGTTGTTAGTTGCGAAGTCGTGTCCGACCCATCGCGACCCCATGGACAACGTTCCTCCAGGCCTTCCTGTCCTCTACCATCTTCTGGAGTCCATTGAAGCTCACGCCTCCTGCTTCAGTGACTCCATCCAGCCACCTCATTCTCTGTCGTCCCCTTCTTCTCTTGCCCTCCATCTTTCCCAGCATTAGGCTCTTCTCCAGTGAGTTCTTCCTTCTCATTAGGTGGCCAAAGTACTTGAGTTTCAACTTCAGGATCTGGCCTTCTAAAGAGCAGTCGGGGTTGATCTCTATGTTCACAAGCTGCCTAATCAATTGCGTGTAACATTTGCTGCCCTATTCGTTGGGAAAAGTGGTCTCCTATTCATACATTCTGTTTGTGTGCATAATACAGAAATGCAGAATAACAGAGAGTTGGGAGGGATCTTGGAGGTCTTCTAGTCCAACCCCCTGCTCAAGCAGGAGACCTTATAACATACCAGACAAATGGCCATCCAATCTCTTTTTAAAAACTTCCAGTGTTGGAGCATTCACAGCTTCTGGAGGCAGGTTGTTCCACTGGTTAATTGTTCTAACTGTCAGGAAATTTCTCCTTAATTCTAGGTTGCTTCTCTCTTTGATTAGTTTCCATCCATTGCTTCTTGTCCTGCCTTCAGGTGCTTTGGAGAATAGCTTGACTCCCCCGAGATATTGGAACACTGCTATCATGTCACCCCTCGTCCTTCTCTTCATTAAACTAGACATACCCAATTCCAGCAACTGTTCTTTATATGTTTTAGCCTCCAGTCCCCTGATCATTTTTGTTGCTCTTCTCTGCACTCTTTCTATAGTTTCAACTCTAGTGTACAAATTGTGTACAATAGTGTACAAACTGTCTCTTATTTTTGCTCAAGAGAATTTCTTGATGAATTACTCTTATAAAAAAAATAAGATGAAGAAAAAAAATAAAAAATAGATGAAGCAACAAATCTAATCCTATGTTCATTGCCGATAAGCCTTCATATATCTATAGATCATGATATCCAAGAATTTTAATAGTAAAGTCACTACTATTTGAGCCTTTGGCAGAACAAAAAAGACTATTTCAGAATTGGCGTTAAGCTTCATTATTGATATTACTCATTTTAAATGAAGAAATACTTTTCTCAATAAACACAACTTACCTTGTTGCAGGCAAGGTACTGACACGTGTGAAGAACACAGATGGCTCAACGTCCACGTGAAGCCCCAGGGACAAATTCCTATAATATCCATCAGTATGTCCGGGGCCTCCTGAGTATCTGAAATTCAAGATGGCTTCCAACGTCTAAAAATAGAATAATAAAAATATTTAATCTATTTATTTCTGCCACGGTGCTATTTATTTCTAAATGGCTCAGATAGCTTCAAATGCCTAACCCAAACACGTTAGGTGACTAATTACCTGTGTAACGTGATATACACATCATGAAATGCAGACGTTCAACATTAAATGTATACTACGCAACCTGACCAGGCTGAGCCAGAGGGAGGGGTCAAATGCATCATCAATCTCGAGTCCCTTCTGGTCCACAAGAGTCCAGCCCACCTTAATTTCTGCTGATTCTTATCTACCGCCAATTTGCTTTGACTGTTAAGTAGTTCAGATTCTCGTGGAAAGTGTAAGCTTGCAAAACATCTATACATTCATTTGTACTGCCCGGGCTCCTGATTTCCTGCGCCTGACACAACCCATGTGACCTGCTAGGAGGTCATCGGTTCAGAGATATTTCCTTACCTAAACAGAGAGAATAAGAGCAACTTCTGACTTCCTGCTGGCTTAATCACAGCTGATAACCTTTTGGATGCATTCTGTATGTTAGTCCATTTGAGGCACCTTGGTTCAAAAACTGTTGCCCTGTAGTGCAGGGGTCCCCAACCTTGGCAACTTTAAGACTTGTGGACTTCAACTCCCATGCTGGCTGGGGAATTCTGGGAGTTGACGTCCAAAGGTCTTAAAGTTGCCAAGGTTGGGGACCCCTGCTGTAGTGCACTGTTTTGGCCCAATTAAAGATTACAGACACAGATTGGTTTCTTAAATTTGCCGCCCATCTCACTGTGGCTACTCTGGGCGGTTTACCACAATAAAATGGGGGGGAAAAATGATTAAAAAATGTAAACATAATAGCAAAGGAATAAAACAATAAAAATGAACGATGGAAGTACAATAATATGAAATTTAAAAGATGGGGGCAGGGGGAGCAGGAAGTGCAGCAAGAGAAGCAACCTGGAACTGAGGAGAAACTTCCTGACAGGGTAGAACAATTAACCAGTGGAACAAGCTGCCTCCAGAAGCGGTGAATGCTCCGACACTGGAAGTTTTTAAGAAGAGACTGGACAGCCATTTGTCCAAAATGGTATAGGGTTTCCTGCCTGAGCAGGGGGTTGGACCCGATGACCTCCAAGGTCCCTTCCAACTTTATTATTATTATTATTATTATTATTAAGTTAATCTAGCAAACCACTTTAGTGACAGATTTTATCTTCCTGGGCTCCAAGATCACCGCAGATGGGGACTGCAGCCAAGACATTAAAAGACGCTTGCTCCTGGGGAGGAAAGCTATGGCAAATCTAGACAGCATACTAAAAAGCAGAGACATCACCCTGCCAACAAAAGTACGTATAGTCAAGGCCATGGTTTTCCCAGTTGCAAGGTATGGCTGTGAAAGTTGGACCATAAGAAAGGCTGAGCGCCAAAGAATTGAGGCCTTTGAACTATGGTGCTGGAGAAGACTCCTGCGAGTCCCCTGGACTGCAAGGCGATCAAACCGGCAGTCCTAGAGGAGATCAACCCTGACTGCTCTTTAGAAGACCAGATCCTGAAGTTGAAAATCAAGTACTTTGGCCACCTAATGAGAAGGAAGGACTCACTGGAGAAGAGCCTAATGCTGGGAAAGATTGAGGGCAATAGAAGAAGGGGACGACAGAGAATGAGGTGGCTGGATGGAGTCACTGAAGCAGTAGGCGTGTGCTTAAATGGACTCCAGAAGATGGTAGAGGACAGGAAGACCTGGAGGAAAGTTGTCCATAGGGTCGCGGTGGGTCGGACATGACTTCGCAACTAACAACAACAAGCAACCACCTCCAGTGATATACTATATATATTGGATCCCCAGGCCAACTGGCAGAGCCTTGCAGAAGGATAGGAGAGTGGGGACAAATTACACTTTGAGGGGGATGTTCCAGAGGGCATACAGATACGAAAGTATGCTAATCAAATGATGTTCCAATCGGTGCAAACCTGCGTACGTCTATAGAGAGATTTAGTTAATTAAATCTTAGAACAATTAACCAGTGGAACAACCTGCCTCCAGAAGCGATGAATGCTCCAACACTGGAAGTTTTTAAGAAGAGACTGGACAGCCCTTTGTCTGAAATGGTATCGGGTTTCCTGCCTGAGCAGGGGGTTGGACTAGATGATCTCCAAGGTCCCTTCCAACTATTATTATTATTAAGATTTAGTTTAGATTTATTTAAGGTACAGGTCGTCCTCAACGTACGACCACAATTGAGCCCAAAATTTAGGTTGCTAAGTAAGAAATTTGTTAAGTGAGTTTTGCCCCATTTTACGACTTTTTTTTTTTTTCACATTTGTTAAGTGACCCGCTGTAGTGGTTAAATTAGTAACGTGGTCGTGAAGTGAATCTGGCTTGCCCCGTTGACTTTGCATGTCAGAAGGTTGCAAAAGGTGATCCCCACATGACTCCGGGACACTGCAACAGACATAAATGTGAGTCGGTTGTCAAGCATCCGAATGTAAGTTTCATTCCATACAGCATTAACCTTGTGAACTCTCAAGCTTCCTCCTTCTGTTATATATTCAAGATAGACAGTATTTAATATTTATTTGTTATGTATATGTAGGTTGTGGGTCTATACATATGTTGTACATAGTATGTTTTAGGTGTGTGTCATGTACGTGTTTCACTTTGAGAGCGGGCAACTAAATTTCATTTTTGATGTATGCCGTTGTGCCCACAGTAAAAAAAATGACAATAAAGGTTATCTTATCTTAAATCGCATGACCATGGGGATGCTGCAACAGTCATAAGCGTGAAAAAACGGTCATAAGTCACTTTTTTCAGGTGCTGTTTTAACAGTCACTAAGTGAACTGTTGTAAGTTGAGGATTACCTGTAGTTGTCATGGTTCCGACAGATGAAACTCTTCAAAGAACTTTGAGGCATTGTTTACCTTAAAGAATCTTTATTTGAGAAGCAACATATCGGCACTAACACACACAATCGAAGCCAAAAACTGAATTCCCCTCCCCTGAGCACATAGTATCAAAGCACAATTCCCTCCTCCAATTAACAGTCATCAATCACATTCTCCAATTAGTTTGAAATGCAGGCTTCCCCTCCAGTTCCCCAGCCCGCCAATTCTTATCATCTCTTATTTCAATAACCTTGGGTCACACACTAGGTCCAGTATTGTTATGTCTAGTTAAAACTCTCATGCACATTCCTCCCCCCAGCCTCACCTAACTCTAACTCTTAAGAGTAAAACATAAGAAGAAAATGGTTGCATCTCCATCTGTTGTCAAAGCAAAAACATCCGATGTTAGCAGCATTGACTGTAGTTTCTCTGGCTGGTCAAATATGAATTCACAGAGCTTAAAAAAACCACCAAAGTCACAATAGACCGCAACCCTGTGCATCTACCTTAGACAATCACCTCCATTATTTGCAATGGGACAAAAGCTGAATTTATTTTAATTCTCGAGGAAAGAGGAGGACCGACCACCTTTCGGTCATCACCTCTGCGCTTCTATTGAGAAAGTACAGGTAGTCCTCAATTTACAACCACAATTGAGCCCAAAATTTCTATTGCTAACAGTTGTTCAGTGAGTTTGCCCCACTTTATGACCCTTTCTTGCCACAGTTGTTAAATGAAATACTGCAGCTGTGAAGTTAGTAACATGGTTGTTAGGGGAATCTGGCTTCCCCGTTGATTTTGCTTGTCACAAGGTCGCAAAAAAGGGGATCACGTGACCCCCCCGGGACACACTGCGACCGTTACAAATACGAGTCAGGTGCCAAGCATCTGAATTTTGATCACGTGACCTGTTCTGTCCCAGCCTATGTGAGTCCTTGTTAATTCACAAGGACAAACCCCTCTTTTAACAAGTAGGCTGGAAATGCAGGGAAAACAACCCCCTTTTATTAGTTAGGTACAGACCTACAAAATGTCCCAAAAGCAAAGGCAAACAAAACACGATGCAAACGGAGAATTGTCCAAGGCAAACAAAACACGATTCAAATGGAGAATTGTTCACAAGCAAGGCAAACAAAACAGGATTCCATGAAACTTGAGTCCTTTGCAAACGGTCGCCTTCAGCAACCAGCACCGCCCACACCTTCCCTTTTTATTATGCAGCCCCAAGGCGTGGCTTCTCAATGCCTTCTCCTCCTCCCTTGGAGTCGCCTCATTGCCTCCCTCTGTTCTGCTCTTGTTGCCAGTCTGTGTTTGTGAGCGTCTCTAATGTCTTCCAGCTGTGAGTCCTCAGAGTCTGACTCAGCTTCCCTGCACAGCTGAGTCTCAGCCTGAGCACAATTGGAAGGGCCAGGCTCTTCATCAGATTGTAAATCCTGCAGCTCATCAGAGCCTTCCTCCGACTCTGATGGCTCTCTAGGCCCCCCCTCCTCCTCCTCTGATTCCCCGGATTCAGCTGTCGGGTCCAGTGGCTGGCACGGACTCACAACATGACCATGGGGATGCTGCAATGGTCATTAAGTGTGAAAAATGGACATAAGTCACTTTTTCCAGTGCCGTTGTAACCCTGAACAGTCATTAAATGAACTGCTATAAATGAAGGATTACCTGTACTGGGACCTGGAAAACCTGGAGCTCCAATACTCTCATTTGTCTGTAATAGCTTTACAAACTATGCATTTATACAAATGTATATCAATACATTATCTGCCAGATCATACCACTATTTTTGAGGAGGGAGCCTGTGGCTTCACTGGATATAATTTAATTTAATTCTTTTTGCCTTTCGGATGCTTGGCAACGGGCAGAAAGTTTAGTTCCAGACAATAATCAATAAAGAATATTAGTAGATGAAAACATCCAATGTATTTGGTATAATAAATCTTCAAGCTAAGCTCACGTCTATCCATGTAGTTTTCTTGGTATTATTCATATGGAACAGACTGGCAAATTAAGCAAGATTTTTTAAAAAATAACAGTTCCAGATCATTTATTGAAAGCAAATTTGCAGTGAAGCTACCTTCACCTCTACCAAATCTGTTATTGTGACAGTGACAATTGTGTCCAATTTTGCAAAACAGCCAAAAATGTTTGTCTGATCTTTTGTTTTGAAGTCTAAGACTCGGAGTCAAACGATACAGTATATGATGTTAGTCGATAGTTTAAATCAACCGCAACATTTACATTATATTTCATAAAGTCCCAAGCAGGAACATTTTCCCTGTCCAAAGCCGTTTTCTGCTGAGACTCATCTTCTATCTGGAAAATATTTGCTATCCCAGAGGTGCTGTTTCCTATAAATAGCTATCAGAGATCAAAAGAAGCCAAGGGGAAAACATTTTTTAGAAGTAAAGCAAAATTGGTCTAATTTGGAGCAAAAACAAGACGCTAAAGTGAAACAAAACCACTTTTATAGCATTTAACTAGATGATGAGACAATGCTTTCTGTTAAACTCAAGTGGGAAAAGTATATAAATTGAAGGACATCATTCTAAATGTGTTCTCATGTCAAGTTAGGAGCCTACAAATGAATCCACTGTGGTGTGAATTAGCCAGAGAAAAAGCACTACAGGTAGTCCTCCACTTACAATCATTCATTTAGTGACCATTCAAAGTTACAACGGCACGGAACTTACAATCAGTGACTTACAATCAGTTCTTCCACTTACGTCCATTGCAGCAACCTCAAGGTTCACGTGATCGACATTCAGCTGCTCGGCAAATGACCGATGGTACTTATGATGGTACAGTGTCCTGGGATCCTGGGATCTCCATTGTGATCTTCCCAACCAACTTTCGACAAGCGGAATCAACGGCGGGGGGGGGGGGGAGCCAAATTCCCTGAACAACTGCAGTGATTCTCTTAAGAACCAGAACAAAGAAGGTCGTATAATTGGCCCCTCCTAAAAACCATCTTGCTTGGCAGCAGAAATTCTAGTCTCAATGGCTGGCTCAGGAATTCTGGGAGTAATAATAATAATTATAATAAAGTTGGAAGGGACCTTGGAGGTCATCGAGTCCAACCCCCTGCTCAGGCAGGAAACCCTATACCAATTCGGACAAATGGCTGTCCAGTCTCTGCTTAAAAACTTCCAGCGTTGGAGCATTCACCGCTT
Organism: Azemiops feae; assembly: GCA_023970755.1. Taxonomy (NCBI): domain Eukaryota; kingdom Metazoa; phylum Chordata; class Lepidosauria; order Squamata; family Viperidae; genus Azemiops; species Azemiops feae. The sequence goes on along the minus strand of JALGBA010000985.1, from coordinate 715,008 downwards.
CTGGAGGCAGGTTGTTCCACTGGTTAATTGTTCTAACTGTCAGGAAGTTTCTCCTTAGTTCCAGGTTGCTTCTCTCCTTGATTAGTTTCCATCCGTTGCTTCTTGTCCTGCCTTCAGGCGCTTTGGAGAGTAGCTTGACTCCCTCTTCTCTTTGGCAGCCCCTGAGATACTGGAACACTGCTATCATGTCCCCCCTCGTCCTTCTCTTCGTTAAACTAGACATACCCAATTCCAGCAACCGTTCCTTATATGTTGAAGTCCACAAGTCATAAAAGAGCCAAGGTTCCCCACCCCTGCCCTAGGTTGAGGACTTCCTGTCCTTAATGAATTAACTTTCCCTTTAGTCAGCTAGTAAGTGATATTCACTTCTGAAATACATTAAAAAAAATGCACAACAAGGAGAAGAAAAGAATCCCAATATATGGGGATCCGGAGGAAATCTGCCATCCCTCAGCTGGAGGTCTGTAATCTGACCGTTGGGTGAAAGGAGCTTTGGATTCTAACTCCCCCCCCCCCCAAAAAAAATATCAGGTGGGATTTCTTTTTTTTTTTTAGCATGTCATTTTTAATTCGTTTTAATTTATACATTTTTGAAGGGCAGCCAAAATGTGGGGAATTGGGAAGGGTGTAAGTTATGCATTGTAAATATAATTAGTTAATTGCATTTGACTTCAGATGCTTTGATTACAATTACTGTCACCACTTCCTGCCCTCCAGATGTCTAATTACATTTTTATAATTGCTGACTTTGGATCGCATTGGCTGGGGATGATGGAATCCTTAAAGAACACAAGATTGAAGGAAACTGCGTCAATATATCTCCCAAGACATTGCTGGTGTAGTGGTGAAGTTCCAGTCCTGCCTTAGGCATGTAGTGGGGTGCCCCAGGGCTCTGTTCTGGGCCCAGTGCTCTTCAACATCTTCATCAACGATTTGGACGATGGGATAGATGGGGAACTCATCAAATTTGCGGATGACACCAAGCTGGCAGGAATAGCCAACACTCCAGAAGACAGGCTTAAGATACAGGAGGATCTGGACAGACTTGAACACTGGGCGCTATCTAACAAAATGAAATTCAATGGGTGAAAAAAGTAAGGTTCTACATTTAGGCAAGAAAAACCAAATGTACGGGTATAGTATAGGGGGTACCTTGCTCAATAGTAGTAACTGTGAGAGGGATCTCGGAGTCCTAGTGGACAATCACTTAAATATGAGCCAGCAGTGTGCTGCAGCTGCCAAAAAAGCCAACACAGTTCTGGGCTGCATTAACAGAGGGAGAGAATCAAGATCACGTGAAGTATTAATACCACTTTACAATGCCTTGGTAAGGCCACACTTGGAATACTGCATCCAGTTTTGGTCACCACGATGTAAAAAAGATGTTGAGACTCTAGAAAGAGTACAGAAAAGAGCAACAAATATGATTAGGGGACTGGAGGCTAAAACATATAAGGAACGGTTGCTGGAATTGGGTATGTCTAGTTTAACGAAGAGAAGGACGAGGGGTGACATGATAGCAGTCTTCCAATATCTCAGGGGCTGCCACAAAGAAGAGGGAGTCAACCTCTTCTCCAAAGCGGCTGAGGGCAGGACAAGAAGCAACGGATGGAAACTGTCAAGGAGAGAAGCAACCTGGAACTGAGGAGAAACTTCCTGACAGTTAGAACAATTAACCAGTGGAACAACCTGCCTCCAGAAGCGGTGAATGCTCCAACACTGGAAATTTTTAAGAGACTGGACAGCCATTTGTCCGAAATGGTGTAGGGTTTCCTGTCTGAGCAGGGGGTTGGACTCGATGACCTCCAAGGTCCCTTCCAACTTTATTATTATTATTATAAAGTTAGCTGACTGACCTTGGGCCAGTCACTCTCGCGCAGCCCAACCCACCTCAATTGGTTGTTGTTATGGGGAGGGGACTAGGAGGAGGAAGGAGCATTATATATGTTCACTGCCTTGAGTTGACACACATACCTGCAAAATAAACAAGCACACACATGTTTAAGATAAACGAGATAAAGATGATGATGATGATGATGATGATGTTGATGATGAAGATGGTGGTGGTGGTGGTGGTAATGGTGGAGGAGGAGGAGGAGGATAGGCAGCTTTACTTTGAACAGCTTACATCATGCTTTACTTTTAACACCATCAAAAACAACACCTGCCTATTCCAGGTCTTTGGGAAGGATTTAACAGGTGAATTAAAAATGCCAAATATAGACTAAACCTTTGGCTGACTCTGCAACCAATTGTAATAATAATGTAGAAATCCACTGGATTCTATTCAGTGCTCAAAACCCTTAACCTGTCCTGCCCCGCTGACTCACAAAAACTGGCACTCTGGAGTGTTGATGGCTTTGTTTGGCTCTTCATGTGAAATTACTTCAGTTCCCACCCGCAAGTCTGGAAACTAAAAATGTCATAAAACGTGGGACACAATATTCATGAAAGGGGTCAACGGTTTTCTGAGAAAGTAAGTTTGGATGTGGGGGGGGGGCGAACAGCTGCGTTTTTACACAGCTCTTCCTAGTCTCGAGACCTCAAGAGTAATGGTTACCTGCAGCGAGGTAAATTTGCAGCAAAGCGTCCATGATCTTACTGTGCTACGTCCATTAACCTTAATGCAGACTTCACAGCTAGAGGCCCATTCGCTGCCCTGAAAGTACATCTAAAGTGCGGCATAGAACATGATAGAAAATATTATTAAATTGAAGAAACGGTGGTTTTCTATTTGCAATATACAGATAAACTCCATGAATGGATGACCTGGGAGAAAAGAGACGGAGTTCCATCACCCTAATGCAGAGGTAGGCAACCTTGGCTCTTTTATGACTCGTGGACTTCAACTCCCAGAATTCCTGAGCCAGCATGGCTCAGCTTGGAAAGCTCTCCCTTTCTCCTCAGCATGGCTGGCTCAGGAATTCTGGGAGTTGAAGTCCACGAGTCATAAAAGAGCCAAGGTTGCCTACCCCTGCCCTAATGTAAAGAATTAAACCTGAAACGTTGAGGGTGGGACATGAATGTTTTTTTTTAATTCAGTGGCTCCCAATCATTTTGGTACCAGGGACCGGGAAAAACAATTTTTCCATGGACTGGCAACGGGGTAGGGGGGGGGATGGTTTCACACGCTACCTAGATCCCGTGTACACGTAGATGAAGTTTCCCTCGCTTGCATAGCCTGGTTCCTCACAGGCCAGTACCGGTTCATGGGCCGGTGGTTGGGGACCCCCCCTTCTAACTGATTGGGTCCACTGAGGCAGAGTGTCTCAACAGCATGCTCAGTCTGGGAATCCAAAATAGAGCATCTCATTTAGATGGCTGTCTTATGAACATGAGTTCACCACCCAGCCGGTCACTGATTCCACTTGAAGACCGCTCTATTTGGAACTGGTTTTTAATCATTCGACTGGTTTCTAGGGCTATGTAAATATGTTGGGTTTGAGGCACCAAATGGGATTCAGGTCACGCGGGGAGGGTGGGTGGGTGGGGTGTACCTGCCAGAAATACTTCAGAGCAGCTGCATATTTTTTTTATTAGGCTCACACTTGACTTCTTTCAGCATCTTAATATTGGCTTATGAGGGCACCTATTGTTTGTCTATAGCAGGGGTCTTCAAACGTGGCCCTTTTATGACTTGTGGACTTCAACTCCCAGAATTCCTCAGCTAGGCACGCTGGCTGAGGAATTCTGGGAGTTGAAGTCCACAAGTCATAAAAGGGCCGAGTTTGAAGACCCCTGGTCTATAGAGATTCTCAATCATCCAGGTCATAGTTGTCCCAAAAGTGCTTTTTCCAAAAGGCAATTGGACCTACTTGGGGTTTTTTTTTCTTGGAAAACATTTCGCTTCTCCTCCAAGAAGCTTCAGTGGAAGAAACTGAACAATCTCCTTGGATGAGAAGTGAAACATTTTCAAAGAAAATAACCAAGAAAGTCCAGTTGCCTTTTGGAAAAAGCACTTTTGGATACTGATGAAGTATATTGACATGTGGACACTCAATCACATATAATGGATCTGGCCCAACTACTATGAAGATACTCTACCTCAGGGCTTTTCAACCTTTTCACCGATTGTACCACTTTTAGGATATGGCAATATTCGAGTACCACCTAGCAAGGTGTCAAAAACTTGGTGACAAAAAAAAAACCTGTTCAAAGTTGCAATTGCACTGAAATGACTTATGACCGTTTTTCACACTTATGACCATTGCAGCATGCCCAGGGTCATGTGATTTATATTTGAATGCTTGGCAACTGATTCATATTTATGATGATCACAGTGTCCCAGGGTCATGTGATCCCCTTCTGCAACCTTTTGACAAGCAAAGTCAATGGCAGAGCTGCTGGTGGCCAAGTGCTAAGGCGGAACTTCCTTCCCTCCCTCCCTTCCCTGCCTCCCTTTTTCTCATTCCCATCTCCTTCTGAAGGAAGAATTTGAACCCCGCCCCCATATTTTCCCTCTTCCATATATTGATCAAACAAAGAAAGGCCTCCAGAGACAGAAAAGACAAGCTGCTGAGTGAACTAGCTTAAAAAGGCACTTCCCCTTTAAGAATTAGCTACTGGCTAGAAAGGAAAGTAAGGAGCCCAGCTGGCACTTAAGGAAGAAAAAAAAATGTAAGTACTGGCTGCCGGCTAAGGCAGCCTCCCCAAATGGCTCCATTTGTAAGTAAAATCTGCAGCTCCAGAGGACTCTCTCACTGTAAGTCTTTGCCTGTGCTGGCTCTTTCCCTTCCCCACTACACTTGGCTAGGCAGGGCTGCGTACCACCTGCCACTCATTAATGTACCACAAATGGTACACGTACCACAGGTTGAAAAGCCCTGCTCTACCTGACAAGTATCTTTAGAATTTGGTCTTGGGGGAGACACTGGAGTAGGAGGGGGATGGTAAACCATTTTTTTAGGAGGGGTTTTGAATCCTGTCCTAAAACATCTGTCCTGGTTCCAACAGATGAAACTCTTCAAAAGAACTTCGAAGCATTGTTTACCTTAAAGAATCTTTATTTTGAGTAGCATAACATCGAAGCCAAAAACTGAATTCCCCTCCTCTGAGCACATAGTGTCAAAGCACAATTCCCTCCTCCAATTAACAGTCATAAATCATATTCCCCAATTAGCTTGAAGCACGGGCTTCCTCTCCAGTTCTTCAGCCCGCCAATTCCTTATCAGCTCTGGTTACAATAACCTTGTTTCTCACGCTAGGTTTAGTGTTGTTATGTCTAGCTGGACTCTCGTTCACATCCCCCCTCCCAGCATCATCTAACTCTAAAAGCAAAAGGTAAAAGATGGCTACATTTCCATCTGTTGTCAATGCAAAAACATCCGATGTTAGCAGCGTTGACATCATCACTTGTGGGTAACCCATTATGAGTTTTTTTTTACCAATAAGGCCAATGGTTATAATTTTGCCCTGCAGCTGGTCTGCCCAGCCCAGTGTGTTCTTCTTGGCTTATCTCTGTCCTTTTTCTTTTCTGGATTCCAACTGAACATTCCCAAAGCATCTATCTACTCTGTATTTATGTGTGCATGTATGCGTTTCATAACTCTGTGAAATAGGATACGGCAAAAATCAGGAAAGGCAAATTTGCGGTTGTTTTTAAACTACAGAAACATGGGCACAATGCCTCCTAAAATCTCAAGAGTTCAGAGCAACTGTCCGTTTTATTAATGTTACTAGATATAGCACTTTTCTTTTTACAGATCAAAGCAGCCAGACCGGAACATTGACAAATTAATTTTCAGTGCCACTCAAAGACAAAAAAAAATAGCCTTGGAAAAATGAATACCCAGCTGAGAAACATATTCAACAGCATGAAGTCTGAACTACATTCTCTGAGGAAAAGAGAGAGAGAGAAAAAGGAATGTTAGCCCAAAGTTGGCAAAGAAAGGACACTTGGGACATAGCTAGACTTAGCAAAAATCAAGATAAGATGAAGAACAGAAGCCTTTTTTCCTGGGGGAGGGAATAATTTTTTTTTTTAATACCTTATAGAAACTTCATGCAGTGACATTACCTCTGTGGGCATCTCACTGTTTAAAACATACAGTAGTGGCCAAAATTGTGGAAGCCCTTTGGGAAAAGTGTACAGTAGAAATGCCACCTTTGGTTAAGTTTCCACCCATTTTTCTTCTAATTTCTTTATAACTGTAGCCTTGTTCGCTTAATAATACTATTTTACATCGCTTTCTGGGCAACCAGTCAACTCTTTGCACCATTACTTTAATTTTATTACGTTTTACAAGCTCACTAAATGAAAGAACACAAAAAAACCCCAACCAACTTGATAGCGATCACATAACACACTGACAAATGTCCTCCTCTCAGCTTCAATACAGGACATCAATAACTGGATCCTACTGTGATCTGATTGGCTCATGGCCAAAACAAGATGACACCTGATTGGCTCTCTAAACACTCATGCTCATTGGCTACCATCAGATGAAGGAAAGCTACCTGAGATCAACCTAAGCAAGTTGTGCTTCCTTTTTCTGGCTATTTGGCTATAACTTTTCATAGAATACAGTACAGATAATTGAACAAACCTTGTTGCATTACATTCTTGATTAAATTATCTTTCCGTCGATATATAATTTTATGGTACTACTCCAAAACAAAAAGTGGTGTTATTAGCCATCAAACCTCAAAAATACACTTTTCCCAAAAGGTTTCCATAATTTTGGCCACTACTGTAATGAGCTGTGGTGAAGATTAAATCTGGGGGAGGGGGGGGAAGCTGCTTTTTAACATATCTATTCCTCAAAAAGCTAAACAGTTACACACAGATTTTCTATAACTTCTATAAAACTACTCGAAACCAATGATGTGATTTACCAAAATGCCCTTTGCTCACTAGCGTGACTACCTGTCAAATCATCTAATCAATCCGAGGCTGCTAAGATATATGCAAAACCAAGCGACAACATTTCGAAGGCCTGTTTCTGTTCAAAATGCTTAAAAATAGTTCTCTATTTAAAGCAAGGCTTCAATGAGGTTAATTGCCCTCGAGAGCTTGAACGGTAGCTGTACGCTGACCAAATGTTTAGGGGCACAATTACTGACAATAGTTCTGCCAAGCTGTGAAGCTTCCTTTTAAAACGGCAAGGCATGGAAGCGGCATTTTAGCAACAGCCTGTGCAGGATGCCACAGTGTTTGGCTCAATTATAGGAATGTCCCATCAGGCCCCTGAGCACTGAAACGGCATCATCTCTTTATATAATAACACAGCAGGAGAAGCAATTGGAGAGAAAGAAAGCCTAAAGGTGGATTCATCCATCGTTGTTTCATCAATACAGCATTCCAGTATTTGAGAGGCTGCCACAAAGAAGAGGGGGGGCGGGTGTCAACTTATTTTCCAAAGCACCAGAAGGCAGGACAAGGAGAAACTTCCTAACAGCGAGAACAATTTAACCAGGGGAACAGCTTTGCTTTTAGAAGTTGCCTTCATCACTGGAGGTTTTCAAGAAGAGAGCGGACAGGTATAGTATAAGGCAGGGGTGTCAAACGCGCAACCTCACGTGACGTGTCGTGACGTACCGTGACTTTTTTCCCATTGCCGGCAATGGGGTGGGCGCGGTTTCGGCATGACGCACCCAGCCCGAGGGCCGGCAGTTTGTCACCCCTGGTATAGGGTCTCCTGCTTAATAAGCAGGGGGTCAGACTAGAAGACCTCCAAGGTCCCTTCCAGCTCTATTCTGATCGGATTGATGGAAATTAATGCATGGCTGACTCCTCCTCCTGCTTCCTCAGCCAGACTGTGTAGCACTAGTTTCTCACGAAGCATTGACTTTGGGTCAATAAATCAAATTTTCCAGGTGCAGGAGGAATATTTTAAATTCTTAGCTGGCTGAAAATAGCCTCGCTTATAAAGATTGGAAGTGTGAGCAGAATAGTACATTTCAAAGAAGAGAAGAGATGCTATACAGCAGTAAGTCCTGGAATCAAACCACCACTGCACATATGCAGGTTGGTTGATTCTCCTACGGCAGGGGTAGGCAACGTTGGCTCTTTTATGAGTCGTGGACTTCAACTCCCAGAATTCCTGAGCCAGCATGGCTCAGCTTGGAAACCTCTCCCTTTCCCTTCAGCGTGGCTGGCTCAGGAATTCTGGGAGTTGAAGTCCACGAGTCATAAAAGAGCCAAGGTTGCCTACCCCTGTCCTAGGGAGATACAGAAAGTGGAATGCCCCAAAATAATAATAACAACAACAACAACAACAACAACAACAACAACAACAACAACAACAACAACAACAACAACAATAATAATAATAATAATAATAATAATAATAATAATAATAATACTATTATTATTAACAGGTACAGCAGTCCCAAAGGTTCTTTTTCAAAAGGGAACTGGACTTTCTTGGGGGGTTTTTTCTTTGAAAAACGTTTCGCTTCCCATCCAAGAAGCTTCTTCAGTTCTTTCCAAACTGGTGAGACATTAGTTTAACGCGGTTTTTTTCACTAGAAATATTATGTGTGCAGTGCATTTTCAAACTGAATGGAAGCCGTTCTTATTCTGCACATTTCGTATGCAATTCCAGGCAATTCTCAAACAGTAAGATAAAAAGCAGAAATCAAATTATATCAAGTCAAGACTCAGCGGTTAGTATAATGTCTTCTTAAAGAACATCGTCTTTACAGCCCTTGCCAAATACTAGCAGGGAGGATGCAACACGTAGCTGAGCAGGCAGAGCATAGAACAGGGGTCTTCAAACTTGGCCCTTTTATGACTTGTGGACTTCAACTCCCAGAATTCCTCAGCCAGGCTGGGAGTTGGTCCACAAGTCATAAAAGGGCCAAGTTTGAAGATCCCTGGCATAGAAGGACTGTCTCTAAGCTAAAGTTTCCCCTGACCTGTTGTAAGGACAGGACCCTTCTGATCTACGCCAATGTATCATCACCACTTTTCCTGTCTGCGTCACATGGGAAAATGTCTGTTAAGGATTTTAAGCCCACCCAAATGATGTTCCTTTTGTCGTTGGAGGCACGATGCCATTGACTGAAGCTTACTCTTCATTCCTGATTCTTTTGCTCCCTCCACATTCTCCTCTGCTCTGAAGCATGTTAAAATGGGAAAAACTAATCCCTAGTATCTTGAAGCTAATGCCAACGAAGCTGTCACTATTTTTCCCCCCTCTTTCTTCACACCACACACGCAGTAAATGTATGTAACTCTATCATATCTCCACCTCACAAGCCTCATTTTTAAGTTAAAAAGTTGATGCATTCTTTCTTCAACTTTGACAAAAGTAGCTGGGTATCTGGTAGCTGAGAGGAAAATATGAATTTAGGAACCACAAAAACAGAAGGTGAAGAAGAAAAAAACCAAGATTGCCTTGCCTTGGGTCTTTTTTGTAGAACTTAAAGAAATTCTGTCAGGCATTCAAGATTGTTTAAATAAATAGCCATCTCTCCCTGCCTGTAACATTATAAAATTCTAATAACTTCCTGACCTGGTCCGTTTTGAAAGGGCTGACAGGAGGGGGAGTTAATGATATATAAAATTATTCCAATTGAAAATGCTTCTAGTTAAAAACAATTGTTCCAACAACTTATTGGCGTTGTTCAGACCATCCTGGATGTATGCCAATGAACAGCACGACCACTTCTCTCTTGAAGCAACTCTTTTGAATCCAGGTTGGAGAACGTTCCCAAATGTTAAACCTGCATTTGAACATATGGGTTGTTCTCAACCTTTCTGGAAATCCAGACCACTATTCTTTGCTCAAAACATGGTGTTTTAAGGTCATGTTACACATTTAAAATGTAACCTACAAATGTAATGCCGTCAATTTCAACAGGAGTGCTGATTTACCACTTGGGAGCCAATGGCTTGGCAGCCCAAGGAAACGACAGCCAATCGCCAGCCGTCAACGCACCAATCAACCAATCGGAAGGCACTACATAAATATGAAGCATAGAATAGCCCAAAGCACATATTCCAGTAGAGAGAACTTCCTTGAGGAGGGGCTCCAGCACGAGTCCAAAAGCTCGGAAGGGTAAATCTCTGGTCCCCGGTGACCGGCCCAGATTCGATCTTGCAACATTAACCTGGGACAGGTATATTTGCCTTCATTTGTGAAATTTAAAGCAGTTTGCATAGCTCCAGGATAGACATCATGACTGCGGAGAACAGACAAGAAGCATAGAAGGGATTTTACCAGTTACCCTCAAAATAGTAGTAGTTTGCAATTTGAAACACACAGTCCTTGATATACAATCATTTCTTTAGTGACTGTTGGAAGTAACAACGACACTGGGGGGGGGGGAAAGTGACCGGTGACCGTTTTTTCCCTTTACGGCCGCTGCAGCATCCCCATGGTCACGTGATCAAAATCTGGCTGCCGGGCAACTGGCTCATATTTACGACGGTTGCAATGTCAGGGGTCATGTGATCACCTCTGGCAACCTTCTGACAAGCCACGTCCATGGGGAAGCCAAATTCACCTAACAACCACGTTACCAACTTAACAACTGCAGCCATTCACTTAGCAACTGTGGCAAAGAAAGGTTGCAAAATGGGGCAAAACTCACTTGACAACTGTCGCACTTCGCAGTAGAAATTTTGGGCTCAATTACAGTCGTAAGTCAGGAGCTACCTATATTCTGATTTTTTTCCATACTACCCTTTTCCAAAAGTAAAGCCTCTGCTTAAAAAAACGGAACTTTTACTCAACAATATCCTGAGAAGTTGTATATCAAAAAATATATTTGATTCTTTATACTGTTTCCCTCTTCCCTCAAAACGTTAACAGGCTCCCCAACGGAATGAGAATCAGCATCTCCACTAGATCATTGAGTCAAGCCGAAACTAAACTAATCAAGTAAAAATAGCCAACGGGGGGGAAATCTTTTACCCAAACTTTCTCAAACCTCCAAATAAGTTACCCAGACCTAATCCACATATCAAAGGATAAGGTCTGCAAACACAAATCGAGTTAATTCAATTAGGTCTCCCAGCATGTTCACAAGAATAAATATACCACAGACATACACCTACACACATGCGCGCCCCTCAAGTGTCACCCTAGAATCAGCAAGTGGGCAATTCCACACCAGGACAAGCTCCCCTATAAAAGTCCGTGGTTGTACCCCGTTTCTCTGCAGCTGCCCCTAAAGGCAAACTGCTTTGGTTTTAGGAATAAATATTCCTTCTTTCCTCACAGCTCTCTGGATCTCATTTTTATTTATTCTTGCACCGTCCCGGCTCGAGTTGGAACCCCAAATGATTCTTCTGACGCTATTAAATTCAAATCAAGACTGAAAGTAACAATCCTCTAATTCCTGAAATCGACAGGTTTAATTCAATCCTCACTGCCTGTCCTTTCCTTGTCCTTCTGTCCACCTGTCGAAAGAGGAAACTGCTGACTCACTTGAGTGCTCATTATCCTGTCAAAAACACGACTGAATGCTTATTACGCTTTAGGAAATGAAGCATGACGGGTGCAACATCAGCATTTTTTTAATGCCTCTATCTCTCCTGAAATCCAGAATCGGTCTCTTTCTCCTAGTGCATCCCCGGGAGAGGGGAGGCGGGGGGGGGGAGAAGATAATTTAACAGGCCTAAATTATTGGAAAACTAGAAAAAGAGTAAGGAGACATTAAAGCCAAGGCAGAAACAAACAGTTTGGAACTTGGAGACTTGGATAGCAATTGCATTATAATTTCAGAAAGCAAGCAAAGAAAAAAAACATAAAGATAAGATAGATAGATAACCTTTACTGCCATTTTTTGTTTTTTTACTGTGGGCACATTGGCACACATTAAAAATGAAATTCTTGCTCTCAAAAGTGTACACATACATAACACACATTTAAACATACTATATACAAGATATGTATAGACCTACACCCTTGCATATAAGTAACATATAAATATTAATCATTGTCCACCTTGAATACATAACGGAAGGAGGAAGCTTGAGAGTTCACAAGATTGATACTGTATGGGACAAAATTGCGACTGAATCTGGATGTTCTGCTTCGGGTATCACGAAGCCCCCTCCCAGAAGGTAACAAGAAAAACAGGTGGTGAAGAGGATGTGCAGTGTCCCAGACAATCTTGCGGACCCTGCTCAAGAAATGCTCATATGCTACGTCCTGGATGGAAAGGAGGGAACTGCCAATAATCTTTTCTGCCGTCCTCACCACTCTCTGCAACATCTTCCTGTCTGAAGCAGTGATGGCACAACTGTGGCGAGAAGCTGGTATGAAGAACTGCAACCTAAGAGTAGATGATCTCTGCCCATAAAGTGACTGATAATAACATCCCTGACTTCAGATCATACTGTCATTGCCCCAACACAAAAGCAGTGAGCAAATGAAAATCTCTGTGTGCTTTGAGAAGTGGAAATGTGCTTGAGCCCCGTAAAACCCCGCACTGTTACACTAAGGAAACATCTTTCATCCAGAACTAATAACTGAAGCCTCAGTGCTGTCATTAGGACCTCCCTGATGACTTTTTTCTAAGAGAAACAATATTAACCCTGGTGATCTGGCTAAATTCCAAACGGGTAATTATACTCCTTCTGCTCCATAACTTCAAACATCTAGAGGTCATCAAAACAAGCGCTTGGCTAAGACTTGAGATGGCTAGAACAGAGCAGAAAGAATTACGAGGTTACAAAAATATGCCTCAATAGAGAAGTCGAGTGTTTTAAATGTCAGCCAAGCAATTAGATATGCAGTTTAAAAAAAAAAAAGACTTAAGATAATGATGTGGATTTTAATACGTAGCTCTATCTGCCTATTATTGCCAAAAAAACCCAACAACCCACGATTATTTATTCCTAGATTAAGAGTGTAACAGCAACATTTAGCACAGCAGAGATCGGAATATTGGCTTACAAATTACTGCTTTTTTCTACACTAAACCTTTTAACAAAGAAAAGTTTTCACACAAAAAATGAGAGCCTGCATTGTGTCGTTTCTTCTTGCAGGGTGGGAATTTTTTTTCTTTTTCTGTAGGGTTTTCAAATTATGTTTACTGAAGTATGTCTCCGTGCGTGTGCGTGTGTGTAAAACGGTATTAAGTCCCCTCAGATAAAACTTGTAATCCAAAACCCTTTGTGCACACAATATGGCCACAATTCAGCCCGACATTTCTGTTGCTAAGTGAGACAGATGTTGGTGAATTTTGCCCCATTTTACCACCTTTCTTGCCACAGTTGTTAAGTGAATCACTGCATTGTTAAGTTAGGATCACGGCTGTTAAGTGAATCTGGCTTGCCCACTGAGTTTGCTTGTCAGAAGAGCGCAAAAGGCAATCACATGATCCTGGACATGCAACTGTCATAAATATGAGTCAGTTGCCAATTTTGAATTTTGAGCACAGGACCGTGGGGATGCTGCGGCTGTCGTAACTGTGAAAAATGGTCATAAGTCACTTTTTTTCAGTTTTGTTAACTTTGAACAGTCACTAAATGGAACTGTTGTAAGGTGAGAACTGCCTGAGCTAACATCTCTGTCCATTTTGCAATAGGTGAAAGAGCCAAACATGGCTGAAAAGCACCTAGGACAGTGATGGCGAACCTTTTAGAGACCGAGTGCCCAAACTGCAACCCAAAACCCACTTATGTATCGTCGGGTGCCGGGTGGGCGTGGCCCATTGGGTGGGCGTGGCCCATTGGGTGGGCATGGCTGCAGTGGTAACGGCAGACTGGGTGGGACTAGAAAGTTCAATCAATCAATTCCAACTTTGCGAGATCTTTTTTTTCCCCGTGAGAAGTTGAAATTGATTGAACCTTTTTTTTTTTGCACACGGCGGTGGAGGCCTAAAGCGAAAAAGTTTTATAAAACCCAGCTGAAGGTCTAGGACTGGGGCGACAGCGTGCGTGCCCAGAGAGAGGGCTCTGCGTGCCACCTGTGGCCACAATTCAGCCCGACATAGGTTCGCCACCACGGACACTGAAGGAATATTCATTTTGAAGTATTGTAATTTACAGATAGTCCTCACTTAATGACTGATTGCTTATTGACCCTCAGAAGTTAAGACAAGCTAAAAGAAATGACTTACAACATGCTCTCGAACTTACAAATGTCACACATAGACAACCTGCTCATGTGATCCTATTGTAGGCACTTGGCAGCCGACTCGCATTTCCAGATGGTTGCAATATCCTGTGGTCACGTGACTGATTTGCCTTTTATTGCCATTTCCCAACAGACAATGGTAAAAAAAACACCCATTAGATAGGCTGGATTCCTTTAATGACCGTATGGTTTGCTTAAGAACCATGTGCTCCACTTAATGAGTGCACTGACTAAAGCAACTGCTATTGTGTTTCCCCGAAAGCAAGGTCCACCCCAAAAATAAACCCTAGCTTGATTTTGGGGGGTGGGCCTAATATAAGCCCTACCTCAAAAATAAGCCCTCGTTTTGGGGCGAGGCACATACCTAAAAATCAAGCTAGGGTGGGGGTGGAGGGGTGGAGCTGCCCCATGCGCCCCGCACCCACTCACCTCACAGCCAGGCCTCTCCTCGCCGGCCCACTTCTTCTGAGGCCTCTTCTGCAGCCAGGCCTGCATTTCTCAGTCACGGGGCTTTCTGGAAGGCCTCTGCAGCTAAGAACTGAGCCACAGATTCAATCCGTTGCTCAGTTCTGCAAGACCTCAGCAGCCGAGCACCAAGCTATGGATTGAACCATAGCTCGGTACTCGGCTGCTTAGGCCTTCTGGAAAGGCCTGACTGCAAAATGCAGGCCCGAATGCAGCTGCAGAACTTCGGCCCCAGAAGAAGTGGACCGGCTGGGTGGGGCTGTCGGTGCCGGAGGTGAGGTAAGGCCTACCCCGGTCCCTCTTTTGGAGGCAAAAAATAAATAAAAACAAGACCCGGTCTTATTTTCGGGGAAACACGGTATCATAAAAACGGTCATAAAATTGAGTCAAGTCACAGGCTGATCCACCTAATAGCTGAAAGGACTTATGTCCAAAATTCCAAGCTCAATTGTGGTTGTATATCAAGGACTATCTGCATTTTCAAATTTCAGAACCTTATGTAAGCCAATTTTCAGTGTTCACATCAACCAGATCTCTTTTTATAGAAAATGTCAGGTCAATCCATGTCAATCCACTCCATTCTAACACTGATGATGTTCCCTAGGTGGGCAATAAAATGTTGGCAAGAAAATAACCAAGCTCAGAGAACACCAAGGACCCCTCATTTCAATGCTGGGCTACAAATATTCTCTTTTATTGAAAGCAATATAGGAATACACGTGAGAAATTCCAATGTGGATAATTTGGTATCGAGCGCTCTCCCCTCCATACGGAATCGCCAAGCTCTATCCCACTTGACTACTATATGAACTCAGGGTAATAATTAGTTCTTCTCCGTTTTTCATCCAGTAACTAAGGTATGCTGACATTTAAAATAGCCTCTTTAATTTCTCTCTATGCCAGTGATGGCGAACCTTTTAGAGACCGAGTGCCCAAACTGCAACCCAAAACCCACTTATTTATCGCCGGGTGCCAGGTGGCCGTGGCCCACTGGGTGGGCGTGGCTGTGGTGGTCATGGCAGACTAGGTGGGTGTGGCCAAGGTGGGCGTGATCACCTCGATGTTGCTCGTGGGGACACCTGTGGGGGCCGGGCAGGGTTGGGGGAGATCCAGGGGGTCTCTGGCAGGTGGGGCGGTAGGCAGGAGGCTCGTCCTGCAGGACGAGGCGAGGCAAGGCAAGATAGGGCAGGGGTGCCATTGTCACAGGGCAAGGCGAGGCAGGGGCCAGGGCGGCTGCCGCCTGACACCATTGGCCCCCGCACACAGAGGCCAGCGAGCGCATGGGTGCTGGGATGCATCCGGCCACGTGGGACCTCGGCGAGTTAGCAGGTGGCTGGTTGAAGAGGGACGGTTGCCATCTCTGGGGCATGGCAGGTGTGCCCACAGAGAGGGCTCTGAGTGCCGCCTCTGGCACCCGTGCCATAGGTTCGCCACCACTGCTCTATGCCTTGATCTGAAAGCAACCTTATTTTTTGTATGTTCCAAAAGCAAACATAAAACATACAAGCCAAAAATTGGAATAGAACGAGAGAGGAAAAGAAGAACACGAATCAGGTCAAGTCAGTGAATATTTTTTTATAATATAAACATGAAGGCTACATTCAGTTCAGAATAGTCGTGCAACTTAACTTTATTGCCACAGTAGGAATTGCTTCATTTGCTAAAGTTGGCTTTCTGCAGGAGATGACCAGGCTAAGCCCGAGGGAGGAGGAGTCAAACACATTATCAGTCATGAGTCCCTGCGCATCCACAAGAGATCTAAGTCCACCCAGCCCACCTTGAATTCCACTGACTCTTATCTACCACCAATTTGCTTCGGCTGTTAGTAGTTCAGATTCTTATAGGGACCTTAAGCTTGCGATAAATTTTTATACCCATTCGAACTGCCTGGATCTTCTGATTTCCCTGGCCCTTGACACTTTTCCTATTAATACAATCAAAGAGTTTCATCAAAGGTATTTCTTGTGTGTGCAAAAAACTATGGCAGCCTTGCTTTGTCAGTTTTTATTTCCAATTTGTGAGCAGTAAAACAGTAGAATGATCTTGTAATTAGCCAAAAGGTAAAGGAAAATAGACTTGCATTTAAGACGATCCTGCCCTGAATGAACGGTAATTGATTTTAACTGCCTATATAATAAGGTATCTCATTTGCAGAATTCATGAATCCACTAATGCATATACAGTACATACAAAACATTCTCTCATATATAAAATTTATTTCGCTTTTACGCGTATGCACACATGCTTATATTCACAAAGAAAAGAGCACCAGAGGAAATCTGGGAGTTAGTAAAGTCAGTGAGATAAATTGCTCTTAGTCCAAAATGCTTTAAGATTTGCTTCCTTCATCTCTTGGTCCTGAGGGCTGTTAACAGATTTTTCTGGGCAGTACGTAATTTTTATGTCAAAGTAGAAAAGGGAATTTTACATATACCAGGAGACAAGCCACATAGGCTTCATAGGTTAAAATAAACATTTTGAATTGGACTCAGAAACTTATTGGCATGTGAGGCATTATGACTGTGGTGATTCTCATTTACTAACAACATCAAATCAAAACTAACTTCATTTTAGCCACTGTCTATTCACTGCAGAATGAAGGCCTCTTCCGCATGTTTACAACCTATATATTAAATAAGTACTAAATAAATACTAACTAACTACATATTCAAAGCTAACTTAGACCTGGAGACTAAAAAATATGAAGAACGATTGCAGGAATTGGGTATGGCCAGTCTAGAGAAAAGAAGGAGAAGGGACATGATAGCAGTCTTCCAGTATTTGAGGGGCTGCCACAAAGAAGAGGAGGGTCAGCCACCTGTCTGAAATGGTATAGGGTCTCCTGCTTGAGCAGGGGGTTGGACTAGATGACCTCCAATGAGGTCCCTTCCAGCTTTATTCTAATTGATTGATTGATTAAAAAAAAAGTAGGTTAAAAAAGATATTTGAAGACCTTCTAGCTTGAGCAGGGGGTTGGACTAGAAGACCTCCAAGGTCCCTTCCAGCTGTATTCTGATTGAGCTCAATGCATCAATTTGTAACTGTTTCCCAGGAGTATGTAAGTAGTACACATTATTCTTCCTCTGTCAAGCTATTTTCCGGTTCAAAACTGGTTCAAGTCTCACCCCAGGTACCCAAGCTCCACACAGCTACCATCACAGTGCTGAGCAAAATTCAAATGCACACACACTCACACCAGGACACGCACACTCATATCTAAATACATACACGCCCAGCCCATCTGGGGAATCAATAAAGGGATACGCTGTATTTGCTCGGCGAGTGCAATGCTATGGCAACTGCCTGCCCAAGCTCACTTTCTGAAATATCTGTTTCCTAGCAACACTGGGGCTTACACCACCACCCCCCGCCCGAATTGGCAAACAAATAAAAATTCTAGCTCTGGAAAAAGAAAAAAAGGAAAAAAAATCTACAACGCTGTCCATAAATAACTCGAAGCGTTCTACTTTTAGTTTAGGTTTTACACTGACACGAGAAACTCTTTGAAAAAGCCAGACAGCTTTCACTGGCTGATGGGACTCCTGCCTTAAATCGCTAAGTGGGTTATTTGCCCGTAAAGTTACCCTTGCAAAAACAAATAATAATAATAAAAAATGTACATTAATATGGAACTGTACGTTTCGGGAAAGGATATACGGGAGGTAGAAGGTGTCTTTCAATGAAGGGAGCCAGAGTCACCGTGGCAGGGTCTCCGGGAATAGAATTATCCCCTCCAAGGGAGTTTATGCGGCGTGTGGCAACTGACAAGAGTGGATATAAATACCCCTATTAGCAATCTCAGCTGAATCTTTAAACAGCGCCGGATCGACAGCAGCGCTCTAAAAATAGTCCGACAAGGCTGCGTTTGAGCACTTGGCCTCAGAAGCACTCGCTCGTGCCTACCCGGGGTGAATTTCAATTCCTCCCTTTCGTGTCGTTCAAAAGGAACATTTACGGCGCAGGCGAGACAGGCAGGAGGACAATTCTTTGGCCTCTCCCCGCTGAGGCTCCCTTACGCGGCGCAAGGCGGGCAGATGCGACAGGGAGACAAAAAGGCAAGCGACGGGCGAGAAGTCCCGGCCTATGAAACATTATAAGCTAAAGCCCGGTTCCCTAAAGGACGTAAATCGATTTTCTTTGTTTATTACATTGGTACGGCCGCCCTCTGACGGTCGGAGCAAAACTGGGCGGCTTGCGACAGCGTAAAAGCAGGCATGTTAAAATATTAAAAGGTGAAGAAAGCGTTCAAAAGGACAGCATTAAAAATGAACAGGAACTGGCCCAAAATAGGAAACCAATACATAGGCAGGAGGTGGAATCGTCTTCTCGTTCTATGAAGCGCCGGCACTGCGGCCGCCCGTCCAATTGGCCGAGTCAGGTTTCGAGGCTTTTTTGGAAGGTCAAAAGGGTGGGCGTGGTTCTCAGCTTGAGGAGCAGGGTAGCCGTAGCAATAGCACTTATACGTCGCTTCACGATGCTTTACAGCTTTCTCTAAGCGGTTTACAGAGTCAGCCTATTGCCCCCAACAATCTGGGTCCTTATTTTATTGACCTCGGAAGGACGGAAGGATGAGTCAACCTTGAGCCAGTCAGGATCGAACTGCTGGCAGTCAGCAGAATTAGCCTGCAATACTGCATTTTAATCAGTGCGTCACCAAGTGGAATGGAATGGAATGGAATGGAATGGAATGGAATGGAATGGAATAGAATGGAATGGAATGGAATGGAATAGAATAGAATAGAATAGAATAGAATAGAATAGAATAGAATAGAATAGAATAGAATAGAATAGAATAGAATAGAATAGAATAGAATAGAATAGAATAGAATAGAATAGAAAATAGAACAGAACAGGACTGGACTGGACTGGACAGGACAGGACAGGATAGGATAGGATAGGATAGGATAGGATAGGATAGGATAGGATTGGGATAGGATAGGATAGGATAGGAATGGAATGGAATGGAATGGAATAGAATGGAATGGAATAGAATAGAATAGAATAGAATAGAATAGAATAGAATAGAATAGAATAGAATAGAATAGAATAGAATAGAATAGAATAGAATAGAATAGAATAGAATAGAATAGAATAGAATAGAATAGAAAATAGAACAGAGAACAGAACAGAACAGGACTGGACTGGACAGGACAGGACAGGACAGGATAGGATAGGATAGGATAGGATAGGATAGGATAGGATAGGATTGGGATAGGATAGGATAGGATAGGAATGGAATGGAATGGAATGGAATGAAATGGAATGGAATGGAATGGAATGGAATGGAATAGAATAGAATAGAATAGAATAGAATAGAATAGAATAGAATAGAATAGAATAGAATAGAATAGAATAGAATAGAATAGAATAGAATAGAATAGAATAGAATAGAATAGAATAGAATAGAATAGAAAATAGAAAATAGAAAATATAATATAATATAATATAGAATAGAATAGAATAATAGAATAGAATAGAATAGAATAGAATAGAATATAGAAAATAGAATAGAATAATAGAATAATAATATAGAATAGAATAGAATAGAATAGAATAGAATAGAATAGAATAGAATAGAATAGAATAGAATAGAATAGAATAGAATAGAATAGAATAAGCAATAAGACTTATATATCGCTTCACAGTGTTTTACAGCCCTCTCTAACCGGTTTATAGAGTCAGTATCTTGCCCTCCCCCCAACAATCCGGATCCTCATTTTACCGACTTCGGAAGGCTGGAAGGCTGAGTCAACCTTGAACCGGTGAGAATCGAACTGCTGGCAGTCGGCAGAATTAGCCTGCAATACGGCATTCTGACCACTGCGCCACCACGGCTCAACCATGATGTTCCAGAGAGTGAAAGCCAAGGCAGAAAAGGCTGTTCTCCTGGATCCAGGGCCAACCAAAGTTCTTTGGCCCTCATAGCATGCCTCTTCTGGGGCATTTAAAGAGTTTATTAGATTTAATACATTTAAATTTCACAGATTTAATAGATGAAATAAATTAGACAAAGCCTAAGTCGTATAAGCACCATCGTAACATTGATCAGTCACCGACGAGTGGTCGTTTAATGAGGACTACCTTCAGAAAGTCCTCGGCTTTCAACCATCCATTTAGTGATCATTCAAAGTTACAACCGCATCGAGAAAAAAGTGACTTATGACTGTTTTTCACACTTGCAATCACTGCAGCGTCCCCGTGGTCACGTAATCAAAATTGGGACATTTGGTAACTGGCTCATATTTATGATGGTGGCAGTCTCCCTGGGGTCACGTGATCCCCTTTTTGTGACCTTCTGGGAAGCAAAGTCAATGGGGAAGCCAGATTCACTGAACAACTGTATTATTAAATTAACAACGCAGTGATTCACTTAACAACCGGGGCAAGAAAGGTTATAACATGGGGCAAAACTCATTTAACTGCTGTGCTGCTTAGCAAACGGAAATGTGAGGCTCAATTGTGGCTGTAAGGACTACCTGTATATTGAAGGAATGGCTACTTTTCTTTCTTCCTTCCTTTTTGGAAAACCTGAAGGAATTTAGATTCTACCTAACTGTTCCTTAAGGAAGGTAACAATCCAAAAGGGCAATCTGCCTTCTGCCAACTACAGTAGTTCACAAAATCCAAAAGAGTTACCTGTTGAAACAAAAGATAACCCGGGCATATTATCATTCTTTATCCCGTCACAACTTGAACAGTTTCCTGAGAAATAACTACGGGAGAGGAAAAAAAGGGAAAACGTTTG
Organism: Azemiops feae; assembly: GCA_023970755.1. NCBI lineage: Eukaryota > Metazoa > Chordata > Lepidosauria > Squamata > Viperidae > Azemiops > Azemiops feae. Next base: position 693,762 of record JALGBA010000985.1, on the reverse strand, counting down.
GTGCCGATATTAATTTGACAGCAAGCTCTTCTTGGAAAAAGAGATCAGATGGAAACGTCAGAGGGATGCAACAGGGATGAACCATAACATTGTGATGTGCCTTGTGTTCTGTCCCAGCCTATGTGAGTCCTTGTTAATTCACAAGGACAAACCCCTCTTTTAACAAGTAGGCTGGAAATGCAGAGAAAACAACCCCCTTTTATTAGTTAGGTACAGACCTGCAAAATGTCCCAAAATCAAAGGCAAACAAAACACGATGCAAACGGAGAATTGTCCAAGGCAAACAAAACACGATTCCATGAAACTTGAGTCCTTTGCAAACGGTTGCCTTCAGCAACCAGCACCGCACACACCTTCCCTTTTTATTATCTAGCCCCAAGACATGGTTTCTCAATGCCTTCTCCTCCTCCCTTGGAGTCGCTCCATTGCCTCCCTCTGTCCTGCTCTTGTTGCCTGTCTGCGTTTGCGAGCGTCTATGACGTCTTCCAGCTATGAGAGTCTGACTCAGCTTCCCCACACAGCTGAGTCTCAGCCTGAGCACGATTGAAGGGGACAGGCTCTTCATCAGATTGTAAGTCCTGGAGCTCATCAGAGCCTTCCTCCGACTCTGATGGCTCTCCAGGCCCCTCCTCCTCCTCTGATTCCCCAGACTCAGCTACCGGGTCCACTAACTGGCACAGACTCACAACACCTTGAAGTGTTGAAAGTTCTTCCCGTTAAGCAGTTGCCCTTTGTTTGATTAGTTTCACCATAGCCATGGGATGAACCTCCAGGAGAAAAACCCACTAAGGTATGTATATTTCTCAATTTCATCCTACAGCAGTGTGACATAACAACAGGAAGTTGAACTTCAAGTGTCAAACTATGAAGACCCCTTGCATTAAAACTGCCCTGATGCTTCTAGCTTGCCTACAGTTTTGAGGGGGGAGGGAAGGGTTAAGATTTGGAATTCACAGGGGGTTTCTATCAGTGTGAGAGTCGAGGTCACTGAAGAGATATTTTGGCAACAGAGATTGTCTTCTTGTAACAACCATTGGACAATGTGACCTGAACTGTCAAGAGAGAGAAGGGATTATTATCTTTTTCCCACCATATTGCCAGAGCTGGAATTTCTCCTCCTGTGCCGGTATGCTATGCCTAATAAAAGTTTTACATTAGAGATTGCAATGTCTCTGGTGGATTGACTTCGTTGGGCTTTTCAGCCGGAACCATGAGGAACAAACCAAGCCCCGCATAGCAATTATCCTTCTACGTAGAAGAAGTGAGTCCATGGTTTTCCTCTTTACAAGGAGCAAAGAATCGTTCACGGGATTTGGCAAGGTAAAAGACTGTAAAAATCGTCCTTGGGTGAGGCAAAAATAAATCATATTTACAAGAAAGATTCTCTTGAAATGGCACGATTATCAAAGTGTAATAGCTCAAAATTTAACACATGAACAGAACCTAGTAATCTAATATCACATCTTCATCGGAAGTGTAATTCACTTCAAACAAAACATGCTATCAGATGTTACCAGCCGTAGAAATAAATACTGACTGTACAGAAATCTCCCCCCCCTGCTTTCTGCAATAGCAAGTTTCAGGAATTCAACACAGCTAAGTAGCTTGTAATGAAGGTCCAAAACATCCTGTATAAACAGACCTCCCTACAGCAGATAGGAATCAAAAGAGGTATGTAGGAGATGACCAGGCTGAGCCCAAGGGTGGGACCGAACACATCATCAGTCTCGACTCCTTCACGCCAAGAGATCTAAGCCCAGCCCACCTTGAATTTTGTTGACTCTTATCTAATGCCAACTTGCTTTGACTGCTAACAGTTCAGATTCTTGTAGAGAGCATACAATAAAACCTACATTCATTTGAGGTATCTGATGTCCTGCGCTTGACGTTGAGTGAATGTGTATATGCGTTTTAGGGTTAAGCCTTTTATTCTGCCTTTTCAAATCCACTTTGGGCTGTTCTTGATCTTGAGAGCTGCAGATATCTATTCTTTGTTGATACAACGGCATTGATTCCCCTTTTTACTGGCTTTAGTCTTTTCACATGATGAGTGAGGATGCCTGGCCTAAAGTAGAACTTAAGGGTCTAGTCTTACCAGCCATGACTTTTGAGACCAGAATTTTAACCTGCATCCTACATATTTAATCCTATGGTCTACATCTATAGTAGCTCAGAGTCATTTGGTTGAGTTGAGCAGCTATAGAGAAAGAAAGAAAGAAAGAAAGAAAGAAAGAAAGAAAGAAAGAAAGAAAGAAAGAAAGAAAGAAAGAAAGAAAGAAAGAAAGAAAGAAAGAAAGAAAGAAAGAAGAAGGGAAGGAAGGAAGGAAGAAAGAAAGAAAGAGAAGAAGGGAAGGAAGAAAGAAAGAAAGAGAAAAGAAAAAGAAAAAGAAAAAGAAAGAAAGAAAGAAAGAAGAAAGAAAGAAAGAAAGAAAGAAGAAGGGAAGAAAGAAAGAAAGAAAGAAAGAAAGAAAGAAAGAAAGAAAGAAAGAAAGAAAGAAAGAAAGAAAGAAAGAAAGAAAGAAAGAAAGAAAGAAAGAAAGAAAGAAAGAAAGAAAGAAAGAAAGAAAGAAAGAAAGAAAGAAAGAAAAATCCTCTTCCCCAAGATTGCTTTCCTACAGCAAGTTTCATACATTCATGCTGCATCTGTGTTCTACTCTTGATCTGTCATGGAAATTCCAACATAAAAAAACATTTCCAATGATGTCTTTGCTATTCCTGCAGCAGCACTATAAATTAAAATAACAATGGAACATCTTTTACTGAGATATACCAGATATTTCCAAATTTTAACTGCAAATATATTCATTTATGACTTGGTTAGCTGTAAAAGATGTTAAAGAAAATGAAGATATACTCGAATTAATTTGTAGGTCAGGCTGACATAAGTAATTTCTATAAAAAGTTCCTATGTTAAATTGTGTGAATTTGGAGACAGTTGTTTGAGACATGTCAAATAGCTAATACTTAACTAGTAAAGTATAAATGCCTGCTAGAATATTGCAAGGGGTCCTTTCCCAGCCTTATGGGAGAACCCACCTTTGCTTGGACAATTTAATATGTTATTTCATTTACGACCTAAAGAACGTACACAAGTTCTTCTAAAGAAGCTTGCTATTCAGATGCAAAGATCAAGCCACATTCAAAAATGCTAGGGAATTCCCGAAGTTTGGCATTCAAACAAATCAGCTATCAAGGAACACGTAGATATAAATCACGTTTACACATCATTGCAAAAAAGACAATAACAATCAAAGGAAGGGAGCAAAAATAGTAAAATACATTCCCTCCAATACTCAGATAAACAGGGATCAAGACCCAGATTATGGCTGTATAAATTTGAATACATAAATAAATATAAACAAGCAGCAAACCCTACACCCACTAGCACTGATGTTGTTACCTAGTTGAATAATGAGATATCTGCAAGCAGATAGTACCAAGAACTTCACAGTTCAACCCTGAGCTAAATGTTTTCTTTTCTGTTGCACACAAATTGCACTGTAGCAGAAAGCATTTAATACAGACCCTGGCATTTAATGGCCTGTGGGCCATATCTGGCCCTCCAGCTGTCTCTTTCCGGCCTGTGGTGTTAGCGGTGGGGGACAAGGGGCAGCGGCGGGAGGGCAGGGGCAGGGGATGAGGGGCAGTGGTGGGATTCAGCCGGTTCGCACCGGTTCGGTAGAACCGGTAGCTAAATTTTGTTGAGTTCGGAGAACCGGCTGAACTCATGCTGCTTCTGGAAGTCCGTTCTAGGCCTCGGAGGCCTGGAGGAGGTCTCCCAGGCCTAGAACGGCGCACCGGAAGTGCGTGGATGTCACTTCCGGAAGTCCGTTCTAGGCCTAGTGGAGGCCTCCCAGGCCTAGAACGGCCCGCCGGAAGTGCATTGATATCACTTCCAGAAGTCCGTTCTAGGCCTCGGAGGCCTGGAGGAGGCCTCCCTGGCCTAGAACGGCGCACCGGAAGTGCATGGATGTCACTTCCGGAAGTCCGTTCTAGGCCTAGTGGAGGCCTCCCAGGCCTAGAACGGCCCGCCGGAAGTGCATTGATGTCACTTCCAGAAGTCCGTTCTAGGCCTGGAGGAGGCCTCCCTGGCCTAGAACAGCCCACAGGAAGTGCACGGATGTGACTTCCGGAAGTCCATTCTAGGCCTCGGAGGCCCAGGCCTGCATCCACAGAGAACCGGATGTTCAGGTATTTGAATCCCACCACTGATGAGGGGGCAGGAGTGGGGTGGCGGCAGTCCTTCACAACAATCTCAGTTTCTCGTGTGATCCCTTGGGAAAATCAACTGTCCATTCCTGATTTAATACAAGTTACAAAACTCATTATTGCAAGACTGATCACCTACCTTTATGTGACCAAAGTCACCAACTTTAGTGGCTTCCTGTGGATTTATAGGTTTATTTTCCATACGTGGCTTTATCACTTGTCGAAAGGGACTGGAAAGTGGAAGACCGCTCACGCTAATTCCATCTACACAATGGGGAAAAGGTCAAAATTACTATATTTCATCTTCTAGGATACTTTCCAGGTTCTTAGCTAAAGATCGTGTTTGCATGGTATGTTTTCCCATAGTTTACTAAGCTCAATTTTCATTGTTCACAGGATAAACTGAACTATAGTCAACAAACACCATATATTAGGCTAAAATCTAGTTGAATCATTTCAATTCTATATGGTACACTAACACAACCGATAAGGTGGAATCCGATTCAAATAAATTTGAATGTGTCACATAATATATAAAGAAAAGATTACACCATTTGAAAAGAATGGAGACAATAATCCCAAGAGAAGTGCTGGAAGAATTGCAAATTGCAACTAAATCATAGCTTGCTCTTTTGTTTTGCAATGTGATCAGAAATTGTGGCTAATTCGGAACTAAACATGCTAGATAATTTGACTATGTGAAGACAAAAAGCATAGACGTCCAAAGCTTATTCATAATTGGAATAATATGCTTTGGCAATACTTTATTCTAAAGCAGTATTAAAAAGAAAATTGAGGAGGAAGAAATCAACTTATTTTTAAAGCAATATAAATGCTAAGCATAAATGTGACCAAATAATGCAAATAATGCAGTAAAACAGCATTCATTTCTGTCAAGTAGCATATTAATAACCATAATAAATATTATACCACGAATGTTTATGTGATTTACATAAAACTTCTATTTACCATTCTACATAGTATAGAAGTGACTAAAAACCTGCCTTCTGAAATGCATAACAGATATTTATTGCTATGCTGTCAAAATGATTGACTTTTAAACAAGCAGCTTTTCTCCAAAAAGAGAAAGGTGACCACAGCTTATTAACCTGTTATTTCAAAGGCAAGAATTGGATTTCAACCTTTAGCTTTGATCCAATTTAAATAAATATCAACCAGCTGTTATATCAGTTGCTATATCTGATATTGATTTGTTCTGATATTTATTTTGCATGTTACGTTTTAACCTGACGGAGGTAAATTGGGATGTATGGCACTTGTATTCATTTGCAAACCCAATTAAGATCAATAAATCAGTGCAAAGTTAGATTCCTTTGCACGTCTAATTGCTGTTATTCTCTCCCTCCCTCCCTCCCTCCCTCCCTCCCTCCCTCCCTCTCTCTCTCTCTCTGTGCGTGCACACAAAGGAAGGAAGGTCAGGAAGGAAGGAAGGAAGGAAGGAAGGGAAGGAAGGAAGGAAGGAAGGAAAGAAGGAAGGAAGGAAGGAAGGAAGGAAGGAAGGAAGGAAGGAAGGAAGTTCAATGATAATGTCAGCAAGTTGGGGAATGAAATGTCTATAAGAAAACAACCAAGCTCAGGAAGGAAGATGGATGGAAGGAAGGAAGGAAGGATTAAAGAAAAAGAAAGAAAGAAAAGAAAGAAAGAAAGAAAGAAAGAAAGAAAGAAAGAAAGAAAGAAAGAAAGAAAGAAAGAAAGAAAGAAAGAAGAAAGAAAGAAAGAAAGATAGAAAGAAAGAAAGAAAGAAAATTTTCATGGTTCAGAAAGCAAGACCGAAGAATACCCAGTCATTTTCTGCTCTAAATAGGGATATTTATAGAACATCAGTTTAGTCTAGTTGTTAAGCACCAGGCTAGAAAGTGGGAAACTATGAATTCAAATCCTGTCTTACCCATGAAAAACAGCTAAGTGACTTCAGGCTAGTCCAGGGGTAGGCAACCTTGGCTCTTTTATGACTCGTGGACTTCAACTCCCAGAATTCCTGAGCCAGCCATGCTGAGGGGAAAGGGAGAGGTTTCCAAGCTGAGCCATGCTGGCTCAGGAATTCTGGGAGTTGAAGTCCACGAGTCATAAAAGAGCCAAGGTTGCCTACCCCTGGGCTAGTCACTCTCTCTCAGCGCAACTCACCTCATAGGATTGTTGTGGGGAAATAGGAGGAAGGAAAGTGGATTGGAAATGTTCGTCTTGTTATTTGTAAAAATTATAAAGGCGGGATACAAATAAATAAAATGAAAAATGAAATGAATTAACATTGCTTCCATAAGCAAACTTCAGATAGCCTCAAATAATTTCTCTTTGGGGCGGGGGTTATTTTATTATATATTATGATATCAGTCTAAAACTTCTGACACCCAAGGACAATACAAGTTTATCCTTGGGGTTTGTTAACTTTGCCAATCAAATGGCAAATGAATTTTAATCTAAAATCCATCACTGTACAACCAAGTGATTAACTTACCTTTACTAAGACTGGTTTAATAGTAAATAATTTATAACGAAGTAGAAGATACAACACCGCGTATTTAGGACTCTGACTCTTAATTAAAATATGAAGTCATTAGATTTTTATCAATATATGACAATAATACTTTTGCCTGGACGAATTGGTGGAGCACCAACTGCAACTGATAAATTATGCACACACAGTATTCCTCTTGCATTATTGACATGATCAGGTTTATGAGACGCTGTGGGATGCAGCTTTTCAATTACATTCTAGAAAATGCTGAAAAATGCTTTCCTCTTTGTTTTATTATGTACAAGTATACTTAGCGATGTAAAGCCAACTCAGGGAGACTGTTCCTCTATCATCTTTAACCGGGTCAATGGGTTGGAATCGGACACCGAGTTACAAGTCTTTCCCAAGGAACTAAGAGGCAAAGGAACAGCTGGCCTTCAGAAGTTGTGGGTGCTTCATCCCTGGAGGGTTTTAAGAAAAGACTGGATAATCCTTATCTCAAACTGCCTTGAATCTCTGCTGTCTAGAAAGAGGCCCCAGAAGGAACCCACCCTAATCCTTTCACAGGGTATCTCTGATAGTTATGCAGAGTGTGCTTTAGTCTGGCAAGGTTCCTGCCTATGGGCAACCAAGTTGGGCAACCTACAGTGTCTCCGTGGCTAATCATGGATACCTGGTTCTAAGACTAAGGTGTAGGTCCCGCTGGCCCTGCATTGGAGGGCAGAGCAATTGGGTGTCTTTCTTCTCCTGAACTTCTCCAGAACTTCTTTTTTCATCCAATTTGAATTGGAAAGGTGCTCCATACCAGAACGGTGCTGGTATGGGCTACCCTCAACTCTGTACCTGGAGAACATTATCTCAGTGTTTTCCCAACACATTTTCAAACTCATCTACACATCCGTGAAGACTGATGCCTTTTTTAAAAAAAGTAAAAGAGAGAAGTAACCTGGAATTAAGGAGAAACTTCCTGACAGCGAGGACAATCAACCAGTGGAACAGCTTGCCTCCAGAAATCGTGGGCGCTCCATCACTGGAGATTTTTAAGAAGAGACTAGACATTCACCTCTCTGAGATGGTATAGGTTCTCTTGCTTGAGCACGGGGCTGGACTAGAAGACTTCCAAGGTCCCTTCTAGCTCTATTCTATTCTATTCTATTCTATTCTATTCTATTCTATTCTATTCTATTCTATTCTATTCCATTCCATTCCATTCCATTCCATTCCACTGGTTGATTGTCCTGTCAGGAAGTTTCTCCTTAATTCCAGGTTGCTTCTCTCCTTGATCAGTTTCCAACCATTGTTTCTCATCCTTCCCTCTGGTGCTTTGGTGAATAACGTGACCCCCTCCTCTTCTTTGTGGCAGCCCCTCAAATACTGGAACACTGCTATCATGTCTCCCCTATTTCTTCTTTTCTTTAGACTAGCCAAACCCAAGTCCTGCAGCCGGGACCAATATTTCTTGTATTTTCCCGAAGCCTTTCCGAGTCGGTCTCTAACTGCCAATCATCATCTATCAACCCGTTCAAGGAGTTCACATTGGTTCCATAGGTTATGAAGCCGTTTAGGAGCAAGTGACTGAAAAACTGTCTGCTTCTATGTCAGCCTCTGAGATTTTGCATTCTGAGAAAACGCTCTGCTCGTTGCACCTCATGCGGTGGACTTGGCAGCCTTTTGGAGGGGAGTGTTCTAAAAAGGTAAAATCATCTTTCCAGTGAGCAGAGACTTCGGTTAAAAGATTTTTATTTGCAAAACATTTGTTCTTCCGATCAGCCTAACTGTAGTCGTCCCTGCTAACCATTGCTTTTATTATTCTTCATTTTACACCTGGTGATATTTACTGTTTGACTGGCCTCGTGGCGATTATTTGAATCTAAACTCTATTTACCTGTTTAGTAAAATGAAAATCACCGTGTACGCTTTAAAACTAAATACACCGTATCTATGTTTTATAGATGACAATGAAAATTATTCATACCTTTCATCTCCCATAATATGGAAATTTTAGCTAATGTAGCACCTGACATTTCTTGTTACCACATTTTAACTAAATGACATTTCTTTTCATTGCACTACGAATTTCTAGAGTAGGGTGGTTTTAATGAGCTCTGGGGGGTAAACTAAAAATGGCCTGCTTAGTCCACAGTCACCGCAATTTATGATGTGTTTATAACAGCACAATACCAAACAGTTCATAACTCAAGCAGAGAAGGAAGCTGATTTCAAATATATAGACAAATGCAGTCCATCCTATCATTTTATAGGGTTTTTTTCTCCCTGTTTTGCTTTCTGCACACATGACAGGAGGAATAAGAACAGAAGTCCATTACCTTCCACTATGTACTATGATGTTTGTGTACCTCTTTATGGAACCCTCCAATGGGTTTGAATGAACCGTACTTTTTAAAAGGAATTGCAGAATAACAGAGTTGGAAGGGACCTTGGAGGTCTTCTACTCCAACCCCCTGCTCAAGCAGATAAGGTAAGGTAAGGTAAGGTAAGGTAAGGTAAGGTAAGGTAAGGTAAGGTAAGATAAGATAAGATAAGATAAGATAAGATAAGATAAGATAAGATAAGATAAGATAAGATAAGATAAGATAAGATAACCTTTATTGTCATTTTTTTACTGGGCACAATGGCACACATCAAAAAATGAAATTTAGTTGCCCGCTCTCAAAGTGAAACACATACATGACACACACCTAAAACAAACTATATGCAGACCTTATACCAGTGGTGGCGAACCTATGGCACGCGTGCCAGAGGTGGCACACAGAGCCCTCTCTGTGGGCACACGCGCCGTCGCCCCAGCCCCGCCTCCCCCCGCAGCCCCCTCACCAGCAACCCCCCCGGAGGAGTCACCCCCGGGCACAGGGCCCGCGTGGAGCAGCGCAGCCAAAGACATGGCAGCCGGGCAGCGGGGACAAGACTCCGCCCTCGCGCCCTCGCGCCCCGTCGTGCGCAGATGATGCTGCCGAGTGTGGGTGGAGGGCCTGGCTGCCATGGCACTGCTGGTCCGCCTGGGCGATCTGCTGTGGTGGGCCGTGGAGGCGGTGGGTGGCCCTGCGGGTGGGGGCGGGGCGGTTTTGGGGCACTCATTCGTCTCTAAAAAGTTCGTCATCACTGCCTTATACCATTTCAGAAAATGGTTCTGCAATCTCCTCTTAAAAATATCCAGTATTGGAGCACTCACAACTTCTGGAGACATGTTGTTCCACTGATTAATTGTTCTAATTGTCAGGAAATTTCTCCTTACAGAGGCTTCAGTAGGATTGGATGCCTTAATCAAAATGGTAATGGCAGCATTACACCATGGCCATGCAGTTTTCACCCTTTTCATATGAACATGCAGTATCATGATCCAGGTACCAAGTAGACAAGGCTGGTAACGCAACAATCCATCACTGCTTCTGTCGTTTACCCCACCCTCCACCCTATGTAGATCTCTGAACTGGGACAACAAGCAGGGGTTTGATCATTTTCCAAATGTAAACAACTTGTACCAAATGTAGGCATCTAATTTCCAGCTCTTCTAAACCAATTCTTCTTGCCTGCCTAGTAACAATCAGGCCTAAGTATTTCTTTTTTGCACTACTTTATTTTGGCGAGGGTAGAAATGAGCCAAATCAAAGGAAAGTATAAAGAAGTATCATTGGTAATAAGGACATTCCAAACTGCTGACATCACAGATTCATACTTAACTTGATCAATTAATGTAACTATCGCACTAGACATAAAAAGAATATGAGACCCTTTTTTAAAAAAAAGAAAATAAAGGTGCACAAAAATAGACTCCAAATCTAGCCTAGCCCCTTTCTTTCCTTCATTCTAACGTAATCCCACTTTGGATATGTCACTTAAGAAGGGGATATGTTAATATACATCTGTTGAAGTTGAAGTTCAGATTTGCCCCAATCTTTAGGAAATGTATGAAGTAGCACTTGGAAATTTGATTTAAACAAATGGTTTAAGTCATTCTGTTCTATTCAACAAATTTAATGAATAAATAATTTGAAAACAAAAAACATTCTCCTTGCCCGAGTATCTCATCTACTAGGCAGATACCACCTTATATATTTTGGACTCTGCAAAGCAGAACTGTATGATCTACAAAATGAGCATGAATATATTTTTTTAAAAAATATTTTCAGCAATGTTAAGTTGTAATTCTCTTTCTGATTGATATGAATAGCAAGAATTATAAATTAAATACTCAGATGAACTCTGCTTCTAAAGACATATTAGACTCAGCTATCAGTTGCTTTTGCCATTTCCATGACATTAATATTTGCCAAATAGAAAGTTCTTACTGTTAAACTTTCAAATATCATTTGCTAATTGTTTATTTATTAATTAAATTTATGTAGCCGCCCATCTCACAAAAAGATTCAGGGCGGTATGCAACAAACAATTACAACAACAAATCTAAAAACAACAGACATAGAATATAAAAATCCATATTAATATTATATAATAAATTAGGGAACCCTGTCAAAAATTAAAATTTAGCCATTGGTATTAGATAAAACTTTAAACCCACCATCATTCAGATCCTGCAGAAGGTTTTCGTGACAGGAGAAATCAAGCTTGACTTTAATATACACAGTAAATACAGCAACACTTCCTGGCTTTAAAGGAAACTGTGAGAGTGTGTCTCCTAGATTCCAACTCAAGAAGTCACCAAACATTTTTCCTAAAATAAAAACATACGGAGGTTAAATGTAAATGCAAACACAGTTAACGTATATCCCTTCAACCCAGTGTTAAATACATACACTCCGGCATTTGCAGAGATGTTAATGATTTTAATGCTTCCTCAAGAAATTAAAAAAAAAACTGCTTTCCATCATCCTTCAATATTCCTGTAATACAACAAAAAAGAGCTACTAAAAGGTGAATTCCATCTATCCACTATTTTCAGGAACAAACTGAAAAGATTTTCCCTTCCTAATCAGGTAATGGAATATAAAAATTGTTGACTTAGAAGGCACTCTAAAATTAAGCTTCATCTGATGCTGAATTAGATTTCCATAAAACGTATTTAAAATGGTAAATCTATATTATGTTAGTATCTGAAGATTTGAACTCTCCGTTATTGACTTTTGTTCTTATGGTTAGTCTTCATAAACATAAGTCTTCTACTTCCACCCAAGATAATAAGAATGACGATTCCTATATTTCAACTCAAAATATGATTTTGGAGAGGGGAAAAGAGTTTTATCTGCCCTAGTCAAAATCAGCCTAGAACGAACTTGAAATTCTTCACAATATGTGATGTATTTATTAAAACATGTGTAAAAAAATTGCCTATTGGGAGATTTTAGAAAACTACGTTTATTAGTGCAGATAAATCTCCCTGCTTGAAAAGAACAGGAGCTTTCAATCCATCCTGATATAGTATTCAGATCAAAATTTGTCTTTATGTCTGCATGAATGACAGTTATATTAAGAGCTAAAATCTCCCAGTGCTGGCGTGCCATTTATTTAAATAATCTAACTGCTCCTTAGCAAGAAAGCAAGATAAAGAAAGAGGGCTATGAAAATACCTACAGATCCCTCACATCCTGGACATAAACTGTTTCAACTTCTTCCCTCAAGACGATGCTGTAGGGCCTTGCATGCCAAAACTAGACATAAGGACAGTTTTTCCCCCCATGCCATCACTCTGCTAAACAACTAATTCTCTGTCTTATGCCCTGGGAGGTCAAACCACCTAGTAGGGCTGTATTACTATTATCCTTCTCAGCTTTCCTATTATCTATCTCCTTAGTTTCTTATGACTATAACTTTGTCGGAACCATGACATGTTGTTTGTATCTTATGATTTATGTTGTTTGCTTTTATTAGTATCCTATTGTGATTTATGATTGCTTATTTAGTATCCTATGACTATCACTGAATGTTGTATCTTATGATTTATGATGATTGTATTTTATGATTATAATCACGATTTATCACTTGTTGCTTGTATGTACACTTATGCACTGGAGACAAATTCCTTGTGTGTCCAATCACACTTGGCCAATAAAGAATTCTATTCTATTCTATTCTATTCTGTTCTGTTCTGTTCTGTTCTGTGCTGTTCTATTCTAATTTCTAAAGACAAAGGAAGATATCTGTTAATCTGTGGGAAAGGTGAGAAAAGGAATACTGGATTCAAATTGTGGTGATTTAAAAGGCACAAATTAATCTTCTTTATCCTTATAGGAATCATTAAATGTATATAGCCAGATCTTATTCTATGAGATTCAAATCCATTACCGTACAAGGAACTGAACTCATGGATAATCTCACTTTACATGACTACATAGAGCACACTGCAAAGCATGAGATGGGTGGCATATAAATTTATTAAGTAAATAAAACATATAAATTAGAAGCTATCCAGGTTCTGCTGTTCAGCAGCGAAGTGCTCTTCAGGAAGACATATATACAGTCTATCAGAATGGGATCTACAGTCCATCGATTGTTCACCTACAGTCCTGAGAGCTGAATGCAATGAAATTTCATTTTAATGTATGCCGATTAGTGTACATTCAAAGTGATAATAAAGTTGTTATTCTCTTCTAGTCCACATGGCATAATGTAACATAAGCATCTCATAGGAGTCTTATATATCTTACATGGTATACCTTTTCTTTAAGTTCAAAAGAGATAGAGGTTAATGGGTTTGAACCCTATGTAGTAAGATCTGGCTATGAACATTTGGAGATTCCTAATAAGAATAAAACCAAGCATGTATTGCACCATGATGGTTATTGTTAACTGAAAACACCACACGGTATATACATTGCATGCAAAATAGAGAAATCGCCCCCTCCAAGGGGAGTGGTGTCAATAATAATAATCTTTATTGATTAGCCCATAGGCCATATCAAGGTGCAGAGTTCCAAACATACGTTATACTAAAAATGCAGTAAAAACCGTTTAGAATGGAATTAGTTAAAATATAATTTAGGATAAAATAGAAATAAAATACAATTTGAAATGAAATTGGGATAAAATACATGGTGGAAGTTCGTGAGGTCATGACAAAATGTAATACTTCTCCCCCCCACCACCTTAAAAGAAGGTCGACTGTATACATCACTTAAGACAGATTTTAAGAGAAAATAGATTTCAAAGAAACTTAGATTTCTGAACAGTTGCCAGAATTGCTCTAGCGCGGGAAAACAAACTCCAAACAATAAATATTTGACAACATGGTAGCCAAAGGAATATGATCTTCAACTCTTTCTAGGAAAGTGTGCAGGAAATGCAATCCCAATTAGAAAAAGGAAATGGAGAGAATAAAAAACTAAAACAAATCAGCCCAGTTGAGGCTGGGGGGGGGGAGAGAGGAAGAGAGCAGAAGTGATTTTATAGCAGTTGGAAAACCACTAATATTAACCTTTGATGTTGACCATTTTTGAGGTGACCTCCAGCTTCTCCAGAGGTTCTGTTCCAATATTTTCAAGTTTAATGATGAGCGGCTGAGTCTCTCCGTTGTACAGCTGGACAGACACGCTGGTGGTAATTTCGTCAGCCGAAGAAGGCTGAAGTGTACGCGCAGACCTTAAAAAAATTGTGGGAAAATATCAGTGGGTAATGCATCCGTCCTTATAAAATGAATCCATACATTATTTACAACAGGGGTCCCCAACCCACCCCGGTCCGTGGACCGCCACCGGTCCGCAGCATGCCGGCAACTGGGCCGCGCAAACAAGCGAAGCTCCATCCGCGGGATGCAGGCAGCACGCGAAACCACGCCCCCTCCAGTCCGCGGAAAAACCTCTCTCCGTGGAACCGGTCCCTGGTGCCCAAAAGGTTGGGGGCTGCTGATTTACAATACATTCATAGATAGTTTTTCTTTCCATTCAGCTGTGTCCGGTTCCCTGAGACTGGACAAGTCCTTGCAGTTTTCTCAGCAAGCTTTTTTCAGAAATGGTTTGCCTTTGTCTGCTTTCTAGGGCTGAGAGAGTGTGGCTGGCCCCAGGTCATCCAGTGGGCTTCTTGCCCAAGGTGGGACTAGAACTCAAGGTCCCCCAGTTTCTAGTCTGATGTCTTCACCACTACACCAAACCGGATCTCTCAGATATCGCTATATGTTATTAAAGTATTAATAAACAGTGTCACCTAAGTTTATGAACACTGTTAATAAAATGGGGTGATGGAGAAAATAAAGATCGGGCAAAAAACAATCACACTAATGGCAGAAGAAGCGTTTAACCACAATTTTCAGTTTGGCACTACTTATTCCTGTTCTTCACCTTTGTTACTGTTCTTCACCTGCCACACTTGAAAACTGGGGCTGTATGAGGAACAACTCGAAGTGGAGGCAGATGTAGGGAATTTTATTTTGGAATCTAAAGTGCAAACTCAATGAAACTGAGTTTTGAACCATGCTAAAGAAAGATACAATTAAAGTTAACTTCTGCCCCCGAGAACTGACAAAAGTGTTAACACTCAAAACTAACTGGGATAAAATTAAGGCATTACTTATCCTTCTGAGGTAAATTTAGCACAGAGAAACAAGCACTTCAAAAAAAAAAACCACCTCCAAAATAAATTAACAAAAAAGTCAAAAACGCATATGAAGGACTGCAATCAAACAGCTCACTGAGGGGAACAGAGTAGAACATTTTATTATTTCTCATGCACACACGTACATATACACACACCAACACACAGACTCATACACATAAGCACACATACACTGCTCTCCTTTACAAACTGCAATCTCTTAGCCATGATCAGCCATTTAGAATCCCTTTCTAAACACAGTTTCAAGCGAGTTTTGAAAGAAAAACTATACTGAACATTCAATTTAGGGTGGATATTAATATTAATCATAATAAAATACAAAAAAAACACAAGCGGAGAAAATTTCCCCAAAACTTGCTTCCAAATTTTGGAGCATAAATCCATGCATGAAACATGGATATAGTCAAGATAATTTTCTCATTGCAATCACTAAAAGTTCAATTTATAAATAACTTTTTTTTTTTAATCTCAAAGTAGCAGGGCTCAACTATATTGCATTTGAAAGACTCATCCATTTTAAACTGGTTTATAATCCAGCAGCGGGGCAGATACAATTTCATTATTTAAAATGTGCTTTGAGAGAAAATAAGCTCTCCCTCAGGCACTTTCACTCTCTATCAACTCTTAACATTTAGGTGACAGGTTAAGATATTTTTGTTCCTTTTTTATATAATTTTTATTTAAAAAAAAAATTTTTTTTTAAAGAAAATAAAAACTAGCAACAACTAATATAAAGTTGAGGTTAAAAAAAGAAAGAAAGATCAAGGAAAAATCACAAAAAGTGCAGGAAAAGAAGTTGAAGAAAAATAGAAAAGTTGCTATTTAAATGAACCTGTTTTTAATATTAAGATGAAGTATCATTTGTAATCATTTTCATTTTTTTAAAAAGAAAAACCGTTTTGTTTTTTTAAAAAAAAAATACATTCAACCAGTAGGCTAATAATAATAACAGCAACAACAACAACAATAATAATAATAGAGTTGAAGGGACCTTGGAGGTCATCTAGTCCAACCCCCTGCTCAGGCAGGAAAACCTATACCATTTCAGACAAATGGCTGTCCAGTCTCTTCTTAAAAACCTCCAGTGTTGGAACAGTCACAACTTCTGGAGGCAGGTTGTTCCACTGGTTAATTGTTCTCCCTGTCAGGAAGTTTCTCCTTAGTTCCAGGTTGCTTCTCTCCTTGATTAGTTTCCATCTGTTGCTTCTTCTCCTGCCTTCGGGCGCTTTGGAGAATAGCTTGACTCCCTCTTCTTTGTGGCAGCCCCTGAGATACTGGAACACTGCTATCATGTCCCCCCTCGTCCTTCTTTTCACTAGACTGGACATACCCAATTCCATCAACCGTTCTTTATATGTTCTAGTCCCCAGTCCCTTAATCATCTTTGTTGTTCTTCTCTGCCCTCTTTCTAGATATTACTAATCGAATAGCAGATATTGATAAATGTACTCCAAGTTTGCCAACTTGAAAAAAGCAACCGTCAGAATTCTCACCTTGGTAACGAAGTGCTAATCTGCAAGCGAGGTAAAGATGGAATGACTTCCACTGTACAGCCAGAGGTTTTTATTCCTGGGAGTTTATCCAAAAGGCAATCACTGAAGACTCCAAAGACTGAGGTGTGATAGCCTGTCACCACGAGAAATCAGACAAGAGATTGAGCAGAAACAATCAATCACCAAGCATAAACGGGAAATCTACTATAGTTGTTAGAACCAGAGAGTTATTTACTTTGTAAAAAAAAAATGTACTGAAGACTGAAAGGCTAAGTGCCAGTTGGACATATTTCCAAAACATTACTAGGAGAACCATTATGGCTAAGAAACCTCAAACCTCAGCCTGAATCTGTCATTAAAACATGCTATTTTGTTGGCTAATGCAGAAAAATTAGGAAGATTTAATTCAGAATCATTTTCCTTCTCAAGTCCATCTAATAGCTTGGTCAAATCACTAATAAATGTGGCTCAGATCATTTTCCCTTTTAAGGCAGATTAAGAACTTTTTCATGGCCAACGAGTAATTAATAGTATTCTTATGGTTGGTGCACAGTCAGCCAGATGTTTAGACTGAATTTGTCTAATTTATCCACCTATCACATCCTTTGGAAGGGACATAATAGTGGTGTTGCTATAAAGGGACAAAGGCAACATTTGTGGGCTATCAGATGAGCAGAAGTCAATTTCACACAGTTTGTCTATTTTGACAAAAAAAACCCACCCAAAACTAAATTTGGCAAATAGTGCCATGGAGTCTCGGCACCCTGAACTTGTGGGTTTGGGATTAATAAAAAATGGGGCTGCAAAAAATATGTATTATGCAGTTTGCTCGTCCTTTTTAAGGCTCTAGAAATCTATTCCTAACATAAAAGATAAAATAAAAAGCAGTGCTTAGAAGCTAGCTCAGGCAGACTAGCTCATGGCACAGTCCTTCTGCTGTTTCTTTTCACTCTTCATTAATCTGCCATTTATAATTGACTGAAATAATTACGTTTCAAGCACTATGTCAAATGCACCAGCTCCGAAACCACAGAACAAAAATTACTACATTACAAAAGCTAAATTTCAAATCACACGTCAGTCTGGCAGGCATAGATCAGGTCACAATATTTTCTGCCTTTCATCCTAATCTATAATCCAGAATATACCCTTGGGTCATTATATTTGATGAGGACCTGAATGCAGGTTGACCTTGACCTACAACCCGTTCTTTAAGTGACGGTTCGAAGCTACAACGGCACCGAAAGAAGTGTCTTAAAACCAGTACTGTTGTACAGCACCAACTGTCACTGCATCCCGACAGCCACGTGATCAAAATCAGGCACCTGGCAACTTACATGGGTTTAGGACAGCTGCAGCATCCCAGATTCTGCGTGATTGACATTTGCACCTTTCCCAGCCAGCTTCCAACAAGCAAAGTCAATGGGGGAAGTGAATTTGAATAAAGTGCATGGTTCACTTCACAACTGCAGTGAAGCATTTCATAATGGTGGCAAAAAAAAAAGGGGTTGTAAAGTCAGGTGCAGCTCGTTTTAACAACCGCCTTGCTTAGCAATGGAAAGGTCTGGTCCCAATTTTGCTCATTACAGTAGTGGCCAAAATTGTGGAAACCTTTTGGGAAAAGTGTATTTTTGAGGTTTGATGGCTAATAACACCACTTTTTTGGGGAATAGTACCATAAAATTATATATCGATGGAAAGATAATTTAATCAAGAATGTAAGGCAACAAAGTTTGTTCAATTATCTGTACTGTACTCTATGAAAAGTTATAGCCAAATAACCAGAAAAAAGAAGCACAACTTGCTTAGGTTGATCTCAGGTAGCTTTCCTTCATCTGATTGTAGCCAATGAGCATGAGTGTTTAGAGAGCCAATCAGGTGTCATCTTGTTTTGGCAAATGAGCCAATCAGATCACAGTAGGATTCAGTTATTGATGTCACGTATTGAAGCTGAGAGGAGGACATTTGTCAGTTTGTTATGTGATCACTATCAAGTTGGTGGGGGTTTTTTGTGTTCTTTCATTTAGTGAGCTTGTAAAACATAATAAAATTAAAGTAATGGTGCAAAGAGTTGACTGGTTGCCCAGAAAGCAATGTAAAATAGAATTATTAAGTGAACAAGGCTATAATTATAAAGAAATTAGAAGAAAAATGGGTGGAAACTTAACCAAAGGTGGCATTTCTACTGTACGTGTTTCCCAAAAGGTTTCCACAATTTTGGCCACTACTGTAGGTCAAGGACAACGTGGAACAGATTCTTTGGGTTATGAGCTTCCTAAGTGATTTTCTTGAAACGTGGCGATGAAAACACCATCCTTTTCATTACTGCTTAGGATGTAGTAACAATATCAACTTAGAGCAGAACAATCCTTGCCTCGTTAAAAAAAAGAAAAAACCAACACAATCCGAAATGATTTGCAGCAGGCTTACACTTCTCAAGGTAGAGAAAAGCCTGTTAGTAATCTTTACCGTTAACGTTGATCTGGCCTGGGGACTGAGGAACACCGACAAGTGTCACAGGATACAGGCCAGATTCTGCAGGCAAAGAGAGAGCTGCGGGGAGAGATTCAAACTCAACTCCGCTGGTCAGCAGTCCCTGGGAATGTAAAAAAAGCAAATTCAATGTAATTCTGTTAAGCAAAAAGCATACTGAAGGTAAGACATTATATTATGCACCTGCACTAATATGCTAATAAAATTACCCTTTAAAAATATTGGAAGAGTTACATTGTTAGGAAGTGTAATCACTGTTCTTAAATTTCCTTCTGACTGTTGCATCTTAAGGGCTTATTAGATGTATTTCATTGTACGTTATCTTGAGTACATTTGTAGAAAGCCATTCATGTACATTATTCATAATTTAGTGCATTACCCGTAGAGCACCTGGCCGAAGGGAATGATTATGAGAAGACCCCGAAGTGCTGGCATTTGCATTGTCAGTTTCATCTTTTAAAAAAAAATCCCTTTTTAATATCATATTAGTTTATGCCACTCGTACTGCTCACGTGCTAATTCTACCAACATTAGTAACTGTGATATCAAAACTTTCTTGCAAGGCATAACAAAAAAAAGTAAGATTTTCTTCAAATGTAAATGTGATATCAATACTATGTATAGGTACATGTGTCTATGTGTTTCATATACTTTTTTTTTGGGGGGGGAATCTTATTACAAGGTGAAACAGGTGTATTCTAATTCTTACCCAGAAGAAAAAGGATGAATCGGGAAAAACTACCTGACATAAATAGGTACTCTTAGAATATGTTGAGACTCTAAAAAGAGTACAGAGAAGAGCAACAAAGATGATTAGGAGACTGGAGGCTAAAACATATAAGGAACGGCTGCTGGAATTGGGTATGTCTAGTTTAATGAAGAGAAGGATGAGGGGGGACATGATAGCAGCCTTCCAGTATCTCAGGGGTTGCCACAAAGAAGGGAAGTCAAGCTATTCTCCAAAGCGCCTGAAGGCAGGACAAGAAGCAACGGATGGAAACTAACCAAGGAGAGAAGCAACCTGGAACTAAGGAGAAACTTCCTGACAGTTAGAACAATTAACCAGTGGAACAACCTGCCTCCAGAAGCAGTGAATACTCCAACACTGGAAGTTTTTAAGAAGAGACTGGACAGCCGTTTGTCTGAAATGGTATAGCCTGAGCAGAGGGTTGGACTAGATGACCTCCAAGGTCCCTTCCAACTTTGTTGTTGTTGTTGTTATAAATATGGAACATCTATCTATGAAGACTGTGGATTTACTATCTCAAGGTTTTTAAGAAGAGGCTGGACAACCACTTCTTAGGGATGCTTTAATTGTTTTTCCTGCACGCTGCAAGGGTTGGATTAAATGATCATTGCTATTCATTCCACGATTGTATGATTTTATGGTTCATCCTATCTGCAAAGATGAGAAGAGTTATCTGAGTGAGAAGGTATTGTCCAATCTTACAATAATCACAGTAGAAGACTTGTATTTTATAATACCTTCACATTAAGCAGCCCAGTCACAAGGTTTGGTTATGAACCCTTTTCTAAGTAATCTCAATTATTCAAACAGTATATTATCTAGGCCCTACATGGGTTCAACTTTAACCTCTTAACAGCATGCATTCATTCTTGTACGCCTTGATTCTGAGGATAACTGCACAGCCACCCAACCGTCTGTGTTTTTAAACTTCTCAGTGAAGTTTGCAAAACAGAATCCACTTTCCAAATTGAAATACATTCTGAAAATACAAATGGAAATACAAATAGTGCTTCCCACTATCAATCAGTTCTGAAGGATGCTGTGGCTAGTGGTATCAAAAGTCAGTGAGAGATAAACAAGTACGTGGATGAAAATACACCACCCACATCCTGGCTCGGCCACAGGTCATCAGCAAGAGTGACCAATTCTGTCTCTGCCCTATAAACCGTGGTCTGAAGATAGGCTGAAATTAGACAAGAGGCTGTCACAAAGAAAAAAGGGTCAACCTATTCTCCAAAGCAGCTGAAGGCAAGACCAATGGATGGAAACTAATCAAAGAGAGAAACAACCTAGAACTAAGGAGAAATTTCCGGACAGTGAGATCAATTAATCAGTGGAACAGCTTGCCACCAGAAGTTGTGGATGCTCCATCACTGGAGGTTTTTAAGAAGAGACTGGACCGTCATTTGTCTGGTATGTTATAGCAGTGTGCTTTTCAACCTTTTCACAGATTGTACCACTTTTAAGAAAGGTGTCAAAAACTTGGATGACCCAAAAAAAAAAAGGGGAAAAAGTACAGGTGGTCCTCGACTTACAATAGTCGCTTCGTGGCATTTTTTTTACACGTTTGACCGTTGCAGCATCCCCAGGGTCACGTGATTTACATCTGGGTGCTTGGCAACTGATCCATATTTATGATGGTTTCAGGGTCACGTGATCCCCTCTAGCATCCTTCTGACAAGCAAAGTCAATGGGGAAACCAGAGTCACTTAGCAAGCGTGTTACTCATTTAACATCTGTAGTGATTCCTTTCACAAATGTGGCAGGAGAAGTCATGAAATGGGACAGAACTCATTTAACAAATTTCTCCCTTAGCAAAATAAATTTGGGGCTCGACTGTGGTCGTAGGCTGAGGACTATCTGTACACCCACTTATCACACTTTTAATGGGAAACTCGTGCCTGTTTCTCTGACATTAATCTTGGCATTGTTCTATCCCCTTCTCTCCCTCTGCTCGTCTAAAGAAGCCTTTCATCTCCTCCATCTCTCTTTCTCCATCATCTTTTTTTTCCTCTCCCTTTCCCACCAAAACCTCCTCCTTTTATATCCTCTTCTCTCTTCCCCCCCCCCCGCCGCTCCTCCTTTTCTCATCAGTGCAGCTCTAGCTGACTACTCTCCCCCAGGCTGCACGCTGCTCCGTCCCTCTTTCTCCATACTCTTCTCTTTCCCTGTTGTCATTTTTTTCTCTCCCTTTCCAGCCAAAAACCTCCTCCTTTTACATCCTCTTCTCTCTTTCCCCCCTCCTCCTTTTCTCTTCAGTGCAGCTCTAGTTGACTACTCTCCCCCAGGCTGCGCGCTGGTCCGTCCCTCTTTCTCCATCCCCTTCTCTTTCCCTGTTGTCTTTTTTTTCTCTCCCTTTCCAGCCAAAAACCTCCTCCTTTTATATCCTCTCCTCTCTCCTCTTCTCTTCTGGGTGCACCGATCAGCATGTAGCCACGTGCGCAGATCCTTGGGCTTCTTGCAGAGCCCGGACAGCCCTGCAGCTCCAGCTGACTCTCCCACAGGCTTGTGCGGTGCTGCCGCCGCTTCAGCTCATTCCCCTCCCCTGCTACACTTGTCCAGGATGGTCATCTACCACCTGCCAGGGGCCAATGTGCCACCAGTGGTACTCGTACCACCGGCTGAAAAGCCCTGTGCTATAGGATCTCCTGCCTGAGCAGAGGGTTTGACTAGAAGACCTCCAAGGTCCCTTCCAACCCTGTTATTCCGTATTGTTATCATTTTTTCCAAGAACCTCTGCAACGGTGATCTTCTCTGTAACCTGGACAATAAAGGGAAGACTGAAAACTGGCTGACAGTTGTCCAAGTGGAAGAATTCAACAAGCGCTTCTTCAGGAGGGGGAATACCATCATCTCCTTCAAGACCGGAGGGGACACCCCCACCTCAAAGAGGAAGATACAATCACCCTGGATCTATCCCTTAGTCCAGGGGTCGGCAACCTTAAGCACTCAAAGAGCCACTTGGACCCGTTTCCCACAGAAAACACTGGGAGCTGCAAAACCCGTGTGCATGCGCGCGCGCACGCAGGAAGGGGGGGCTTGATTGAAGAGTTTAATTAAAAAGAAATAGAGGCTGCTGTGCATGAGTTCTCTCTCTATCTCTCTCCCTCCCTCTCTCCCTCTCTCTCTCTCTCTCCCCTCCTCTCTCTCTCTCCCACTCTCCGATCTTCTGCTCACCTGGCAAGCTGGCCTCACGCTGTTCTCTGACAAGCTGACATACATTCTTATTGGGCTGGCTCTTTCCTGCCCTTGGTCTGCCAGTCCTCTTCCCCCACTAAGTAAGTGTGTGTGTGTGTGTGTGTGTGTGTGTGTGTGAGAGAGAGAGAGAGCTTTCTGCTTTCTGCTGCTGCTGCTTTCTGCGGAGACGCAGCAAAGGCAGGAGCCCCACCCAATAAGCTTGTCAGCTTGTCAGAGAACAGCGTGAGGCCACTCTCTTTTTTACACAGAGAGAGAGAGAGAGAGAGAGAGAGAGAGAGAGAGAGAGAGAGAGAGAGAGAGAAGGGAAGCGTAAGTGCCTCTCTCTGTCTCTGTCTCTCTCTCTGCAAATGGCGGAGGAGGCTGGGAGCCGAAGGAGAAACCACATGCGGCTCCGGAGCCGAGGGTTGCCGACCCGTGCCTTAGTCCCCTCCCAAGCAGCCTTAACTATCCAGGAGGGGCCCAAACAGCATTTTTCAGAGTTGATCCAAACAGGTTAAAAATATGTGGTTCCTTTTAAACCCAACTATTAATACATGCCAGCAATTTCAGTTAACAGTAGGCTGAACCACATCGCTTATCCACTGAAGACTTGAGAAATTTATTTTATACCTACAGTACAAAGACATGCATTTGACAAACGATTATGGCCTCTTTCAGGAAAGCAATATAAACATCACAAATAGGATCATCAATGTCATTTGGTATGGAAAAAGTTTATGTTCATCATCTTTCTTCAGAATTTTATTGGATTTTTCCCACTTTCTGATGTGTGGGGAAAAGGATAATTCATATTAATGTTAAAACCTTTCTCCCTAATATATTCATATGTATTATTTTCATAAAGCTGATGAAACGGTACATTTTTAAAACATATAAAAAGAGACAAAGCAGAATTTCGAAGAGGCAGAGGAACTAGAGATCAAATTGCCAACATACGCTAGATCATGGAGAAAGCTAGGGAGTTCCAGAAAAACACCTACTTCTGCTTCATTGACTATGCTAAAGCCTTTGATTGTGTGGATCACAACAAATTGTGGCAAGTTCTTAAAGAGATGAGAGTACCAGACCATCTTATTTGTCTCTTGAGAAACCTATATGCGGGTCAAGGAGCAACAGTGAGAACTGGACACGGAACCACTGATTGGTTCAAAATTGAGAAAGGAGTCGGGCAAGGCTGTATTCTGTCGCCCTGCCTATTTAACTTATATGCAGAGCACATCATGAGAAAGGCAGGGCTAGATGAATCAAAAGTTGGAATTAAGATTGCCGGGAGAAATATCAACAACCTAAGATATGCAGATGATACCACTCTAATGGCAGAAAGTGAAGAGGAACTAAAGAGCCTCTTGATGCGGGTGAAGAAGGAGAGTGCAAAAGTTGGCTTGAAACTCAACATTAAGAAAACCAAGATCATGACATCCGGCCCTCTCAATTCCTGGCAAATACATGGGGAAGAAATGGAGGTAGTGACAGATTTTATCTTCTTGGGCTCCAAGATCACCACAGATGGGGACTGCAGCCAAGAAATTAAAATACACTTGCTCCTGGGGAGGAAAGCTATGGCAAATTTAGACAGCATACTAAAAAGCAGAGACATCACCCTGCCAACAAAAGTGTGTATAGTGAAGGCCATGGTTTTCCCAGTTGCAATGTATGGCTGCGAAAGTTGGACCATAAGAAAGGCTGAGCGCAAAAGAATTGAGGGCTTTGAACTATGGTGCTGGAGAAGACTCCTGCGAGTCCCCTGGACTGCAAGGCGATCAAACCGGTCAGTCCTAGAGGAGATCAACCCTGACTGCTCTTTAGAAGGCCAGATCCTGAAGTTGAAACTCAAGTACTTTGGCCACCTAATGAGAAGGAAGGACTCACTGGAGAAGAGCCTAATGCTGGGAAAGATTGAGGGCAATAGAAGAAGGGGACGACAGAGAATGAGGTGGCTGGATGGAGTCACTGAAGCAGTAGGCGTGAGCTTAAATGGACTCCAGAAGATGGTAGAGGACAGGAAGGCCTGGAGGAACGTTGTCCATGAGGTTGCGATGGGTCGGACACGACTTCGCAACTAACAACAACAAAAGCAGAATGTTTACAGCCATATGCACACTAAAGATCACTTTGGCTCCTTACCCCATATTAGACTTTAGGCTTATCTCGGTGAATTACAGAGTTGTACATTTATTTCAAACATAAATAATTACTGCAACTATAATACATTTGTACAATTTGCAAACATAAATATTGGACCTTGATCTACCTACATTTGAAAATATATTGCCAAAGTAACAACCCAAACTCCCATGAGAGTAGCTGTGGAAAAATATTATTTACACTAGGTGAGTACACACTACGGCAACCCCGAACACCAAAAACAGAAATAGAGAGCCTATAATAACATCTTGCAACAAAATGGATACAGCACTCACACAACTTTCAAAAAATGTCTGACCACTACAAGTGCAAATAACACATGCTATTAAAAGAACGACACTGACATACGTCAAAAAGATCGCAGGAAAAAAAGACCAGAATACAGCAACCAACACCCAGAGTAAAGTAAAAAAATAAGTAAAAATTAACACCAGGCAGTCAAGCAGAAAACAATACAGGGAGTCCTCGACTTAACAACAGTTCATTTAATGACCGTTCAAAGTTACATCACTGAAAAAGTGACTTATGACCGTTTCTCACACTTATAGCGTCCCTATGGGCACATGATCAAAATTCAGACGCTTGGCAACTGACTCGTATTTATGACGGTTGCAGCGTCCCTGGGATCACGTGATCCCCTTTTGCAACTTTCTGACAAGCAAAGTCAACGGGGAAGCCGGAGGTCACTTAACAACCCTGCTGCTAATTTAACAAGTGCAGTGATTCACTTAACAAATATGGCAAGAAAAGTCGCAAAATGGGGCAAAACTCACTTAAAAAGGCCTCGCTTAGCAACCTAAATTTTAGGCTCAACTGTGGTTGTAAGTCAAGGACGATCGGTACCCTAGTCAAGGAACTGCCTGTTGTGATTCCTCGCCAGCCAGTGGACCCGGCAGCTGAGTCTGAGGAATCAGAGGAGGAGGAGGAGGGGCCTGGAGTGACATCAGAGTCAGAGGAAGGCTCTGAGGAGCTCCAAGACTTACAGTCTGACGAGGAGCCTAGCCCCTCTACTAGCGCTCAGGCTGAGACACAGCTGTGCTGGGAGTCTGAGTTGGACAGTGATGAAGAACAGCTGGGACAAATCCCGGATGCACGAATGCGCAGGCAAGAGAAGCGAGTAGGGCAGAGGAATGCAATGGGGCGGCTCCAAAGGCAAAGGAGAAGGCATTAGGAAGCCACGCCTTGGCTGCATAATAAAAGGGAAGGTGTGGGAGGTACTGGTTGCCGAAGGCAACCGTTCGTGTTGAGGAATCAAGTTTCTGTGAACTGTGTTTGTTTGCCTCGGACATTGACTCAGGTCTGTGAATAATAAAAGGGGATTGGTTTTTTCCTGCGTTTCCAGCCTGCTTGTTGGAAAAGGTGTTTCTCCTTGTGAGCGTAACAAGGACTCACGTAGGCTGGGACAGAACACTACCAAAGGAAAAAAAAACACATTCCCACCAACACTGCAGGGCAAACCTGTAACAAACCCCACACAAACTAGGGCTGATAATGTTACATAGTCAGGTAATGAAACATCTGGAAGCAAACAACTAAGTTAGAGAGTAGCAAGGTCTACAGCCCTGAGCTTCATATATTCTCATCTATTAAAATTTTTAAAATACAAGTAGAATTTGTATTCGAGGCGTGCTATGGGCCCCATCGGCCAGGGTATTCCAGCTGGCGGGGTCCAGGAAAAGAGCTTTCTCTGCCGTTATGCCTGCCCTCTGGAACATCTTGCCCCGCCCCCCGAGTGAGGTTGGCTCCAAGTCTCCTGACCTTCCATAGGAGCCTAAAGAACCGGCTCTACCAATTGGCTTTGGGCTCCAACGGAGGACTTTCACACTGGGTGGGTTGATAAGATTAGCAACAGATCCCACCTTCTCATCTTACTCCCTCCCTCATCTTTGAATTAGGGCTCAGTATTTGGATTTTTACAATGTTTTATTTATACCTTCTAGGTTTTGCATAGTTTTATCTTTTTAATATTGTAAGCCGCCCAGAGTTACCCGGGGGTAAGATGGGCAGCCAATAAATTTTGCAAAGAGCAAACAAACAAAGAAGAATTACAATTAGAATATGTATGCTATGTAAACAATTACATAGTTGCTTGGTATTTACTTAAATAGTCACTCTTTTAACCGTCAATAGAAGCATTCTCTCCAGCAGCTCTACAGGTAGTCCTCGACTTATGATCATAACTGAGCCCAGAATTTATTATGTTGCTAAGTGAGAAATGTGTTAAGTGAGTTTTGTCCCATTTTATGACATGCGTTGCCTACATTTGTTAAGTGAGTCATGGCAGTTGTTAAATTAGTAACACAGTTGTTAAGGGAATCCGCTTTCCTCCGTCGACTTTGCATGTCAGAAGGTCGCAAAAAGTCATCATGCGATCCTGGGACACTGCAACCGTCATAAATATGAACCAGTTGCCAAGCATCCGAATGGAAATCAACGTGACCACGGGGAGGCTGCAACGGTCGTAAGTGAGAAAAATGGTCGTCCCTTTTTTTTCAGTGCCGTTATAACTTCTAACGGTCACTAAATGAATTGTTGTAAGTGGAGGACTACCTGTACAGCGAAACAAATCCTACAAATTAAAGGATACAAATCCTTTAAAAGTTCCAAACTCAAGGATGAGGCAACTTCTAGCAACCTCTAACCCATGCTGCTGCTCCAGGGATGTGCGCACACACAATATTTTTGGTCACCACGATGTAAAAAAGACGTTGAGACTCTGGAAAGAGTGCAGAGAAGAGCAACAAAGATGATTAGGGGACTGGAGGCTAAAGCATATGAGGAACGGTTGCTGGAATTGAGTATGTCTAGTTTAATGAAGAGAAGGACGAGGGGGGACATGATAGCAGCGTTCCAGTATCTCAGGGGCTGCCCCAAAGAAGAGGGAGTCAAGCTATTCTCCAAAGCGCCTGAAGGCAGGACAAGAAGCAACGGATGGAAACTAATCAAGGAGAGAAGCAACCTAGAACTAAGGAGAAACTTCCTGACAGTTAGAACAATTAACCAATGGAACAACCTGCCTCCAGAAGCGGTGAATGCTCCAACACTGAAAGTTTTTAAGAAGAGACTGGACAGCCATTTGTCTGAAATGGTATAGGGTTTCCTGCCTGAGCAGGGGGTTGGACTAGATGACCTCCAAGGTCCCTTCCAACTTTATTATTATTATTGTTGTTGTTGTTGTTGTTGTTGTTATTGTTATTATTAATAACAATAACAACAATAACAACAATAACAACAACAACAACAACAACAACAACAACAACAATAACAATAATAATAATAATAATAATAATAATAATAATAATAATAATAATAATAATAATAATAATAATAATATAAAGCATTCCTTCTGAAGATTCCTCAGCTTTTTGAATCCCTTCAGGGAACTATCCCATTTCACCTTAACCAGGAGGCTTCAAACCTGGCCCTTTTATGACTTATGGACTTCAACTCCCAGAATTCCTCAGCCAGACACTGAGGAATTCTGGGAGTTGAAGTCCACAAGTCATAAAAGGGCCAGGTTTGAAGACCCCTGACCTTAACTATAGCTATCACTATCATTGATGCCAATGCTACCCGTCGCTAAACCCAAACTAGGCTTTATGGGTGAAAAAAGATCCAAAACATACCATATTTTCTACACGGAGTTCAAAGGGCATCGGATTGTACACCATCAGCTGAACTTCACAAACATCTCCCTGAACCCATTGAAAATCTACGGAAGAAATAAACAGAAAATTAGTGTTCCAGAAAAGACACAAACTTAAGCAGACGTGGATATTTGTAATCACATATGGCTTATAGATTGTCACATAATATTCCAACATATAGGACAAGGGTCCCCAACCCCTGGTCGGCAGACTGGTACTGGGCCGCACAAGCAACGGGCAAGCGCACAAAGCTCCATTTGTGCATGCTATGGGATTAGATTGTGCACATGAAACCATGCCCTTCTCCCACCCCCGCCATCGCTGCTGATCTGCGAAAGTTTGGGGACTGCTGAAATAGCAGTAGCACGTAGACTTATATACCGCTTCACAATGCTTTTACAGCCCTCTCTAAGCGGTTTACAGAGGCACCATATTGCTCCCAACAATCTGGGTCCTCATTTTACCAACCTCGGAAGGAAGGAAGACTGAGTCAACCTTGAGCCGGTGAGAACCGAACTGCTGGCAGCCGGCAGTTAGCAGAATTAGCCTGAAATACTGCATTCTAACCACTGCGCCACCACGGCTCTTATAAGAGATAAGATCTTCACAAAGCTATGCTTAAGGGCAGGTATAAAAAAGTTCCTTGGAAGCTGAGATTGTGTTCTTGTGGAGAAGGATCTATTGAATACATAGCCTGTGTTGTTATACTGTGCCATTTATAGACATAAAGGCTGCCTCATAACTTCCTATTTATTGAAGTACCCACATAATTCTCATTTATTTTATGTACAATTGCAACCAGCGTAATTCCATTTCCTTGATAATGACACACGTGTTTTTATACTTTTTGTAAAACAACATGTCTTGATTGCCGCAATTATCCAATTACATTTTAAAGTTTAAATTTAAAAAAAAAACACTTTAAAGTTTGGATTTTATTTTATAAGAAACAGAAAATGTGTCTTTTTTTGCTAATGTGCAGATTTCTGGTTAATGATAGTAATAAATACATTCTAAGCACTTGTAAACTATTTTGGGTCTGCTCTCACTTTAGCAAACTTCTGCCAATAAATAAATAAATGATATTAGCGTAAACAGCATATGGCCTAAAACATCCATAATGTACGGTAAGCGTGAGTTTTGTTCACACTTTACACACTGGAGATACATTACTGAAACACATTAACACATACCTGTTATCTAGGCTAGAAAAGGCCATTTCTAATGAACGTTGTGCCATCTAGCATCTCTGCTCCAAGAATCAAAATTATCTTTTAAGGGGTAAATTAAGCCCATTAATCTAACATTTGTCATGAATTACAGAAAGGCTAGGAAGATACTTGAATGGGGAAGAGGAAGCACAAGCACAGATTTGTAACACTGGTAGAATGAAAACCTTTATACATTTGATGCTATTGTTTTACTACAATGTATTTAGATATACCAAGGGGTTACAGTTTGAAAATTCATACAGTAACTCTTAGGGAATATTATGACATTGTTGGGGTTTTGGTGTTCTCTGCAAATACTTAGCCTGGTAATTGAAATGTCTACAGGGAGAAAGGCAAGCCATTATATCTACCTGGTCCACCGCGGAGGGTGGGTGGGGGGAGGGAGGCAGGATATGTTATGGGTCCCATCAATTAGGGATTGTCATCTGATGGGACCATGAAAAACGACCTTCTTTATGGAACATCCTTTCTCCCCCCCCCCCAGGCAGGTACATCTGGTCCCCACACTGCTGTTTTTCCAAAAAGCCCTAGAAACATAGTTTTGTCAGCAGGCCTGGGGAACCACAAATGGAAATGGAGAGATCAAGTGGCTGATTTGATTGTGTTGTGACTGCCATTGGGGATAGAATGGGTTTTTTTCTTTTTTCTTATATGATAGAATTTTTGTGAGGCATCCTATGTGTGAGTTAGGCAGCCATGTACGATAGATAGATGATAGATAGATAGATAGATAGATAGATAGATAGATAGATAGATAGATAGATAGATAGATAGATAGATAGATAGATAGATAGATAGATAGATAGATAGATAGATAGATAGATAGATGATAATAGATGATAGATAGATAGATAGATGATAGATGATAGATATAGATAGATAGATAGATAGATAGATAGATAGATAGATAGATAGATAGATAGATAGATAGATAGATAGATAGATAGATAGATAGATAGATAGATAGATAGATAGATAGATATAGATAGATAGATAATAGATAGATAGATAGATAGATAGATAGATAGATAGATAGATAGATAGATAGATAGATAGATAGATAGATAGATAGATAGATAGATAGATAGATAGATAGATAGA
>JALGBA010000985.1:525000-657500 GCA_023970755.1 Azemiops feae | reverse complement strand
CCTTAACAACAGAAATTTTGGGCTCAGCTGCGGTCGTACGTCGAGGACCAGCTGTATATTATTCCCAGCAGGGTCAACAAAAATGGGAAGGACACTCCAGCAGCCCAATTAAACCAAGCAGACACCTACACTGGGCAGCAACAATATATAAAACGGATAGGATAGGATAGGATAGGATAGGATAGGATAGGATAGGATAGGATAGGATAGGATAGGATAGGATAGGATAGGACAGGACAGGACAGGACAGGACAGGACAGGACAGGACAGGACAGGACAGGACAGGACAGGACAGGACAGGATTCTTTATTGGCCAAGTAAGTAAGGTTGGTTGAATATGGCATCCAGCCCTCTCAATTCCTGGCAAATAGATGGGGAAGAAATGGAGGTAGTGACAGATTTTATCTTCTTGGGCTCCAAGATCACCACAGATGGGGACTGCAGCCAAGAAATTAAAAGACGCTTGCTCCTGGGGAGGAAAGCTATGGCAAATTTAGACAGCATACTAAAAAGCAGACACATCACCCTGCCAACAAAAGTACGTATAGTCAAGGCCATGGTTTTCCCAGTTGCAATGTATGGCTGTGAAAGTTGGACCATAAGAAAGGCTGAGCACCAAAGAATGGAGGCCTTTGAACTATGGTGCTGGAGAAGACTCCTGCGAGTCCCCTGGACTGCGAGGCGATCAAACCGGTCAGTCCTAGAGGAGATCAACCCCGACTGCTCTTTAGAAGGCCAGATCCTGAAGTTGAAACTCAAGTACTTTGGCCACCTAATGAGAAGGAAGGACTCACTGGAGAAGAGCCTAATGCTGGGAAAGATTGAGGGCAAGAGAAGAAGGGGACGACAGAGAACGAGGTGGCTGGATGGAGTCACTGAAGCAGTAGGCGTGAGCTTCAATGGACTCCAGAAGATGGTAGAGGACAGGAAGGCCTGGAGGAATGTTGTCCATGGGGTCGTGATGGGTCGGACCCGACTTCGCAACTAACAACAAGAAGTAAGGTTGGACACACAAGGAATTTGTCTTTGGTGCATAAGCTCTCAGTGTGTTGTTGTTGTTAGTTGCGAAGTCGTGTCCGACCCATCGCGACCCCATGGACAACGTTCCTCCAGGCCTTCCTGTCCTCTACCATCTTCTGGAGTCCATTGAAGCTCACGCCTACTGCTTCAGTGACTCCATCCAGCCACCTCATTCTCTCTCGTCCCCTTCTTCTATTGGCTCAGTGTACATACAAACAAAAAAAGTGGTAAGTCATAGAATATAAATCGTAAGATACAATCATAAATCATACAACAACAACAATTGATAAGTCATAATATACCAATAGGAGAAGGTAGTAGGAAAGATGAGAGGTGAGCAAGATGAGATGAGAAGGATGAGAAGATGACAAGCTTAATAGCAACACAGCCTACTAAGTGGGAAAATATCTTTTGGGTAAAAGATACTGTAGGAGTTAGGTATTTAGCAGAGTGATGGCATGGGGGGAAAAACTACCTTTGTGTCTCGTTGTTCTGGCATGCAATGCCCTAGAGCACCATCTTGAGGGGAGAAGGTGAAACAGTTATGTCCAGGATGTGAGGGATCTTGTAGATATTTTTTCTCAGCCCTTTTTCTGACCCGTGCAGTCAGTATACAGGTCCTCAATGGAAAGCAGACTAATTGCAATTGTTTTTTCTGCAGTCCTAACTATCCACGAGGTCTCTACCTGTCCTGGTTTGATTCCTGTGCCAAACCAGACAGTTTATAGAAGTACAAATGATAGACTCAATAATTCCTCTGTAAAACCGCATCAGCAGATCCTGGGGCCATCTGAGCTTCCTGAGTTGACGCAGGAAGAACGTTCTTTGCTGTGTCTTTTTTAATGACGGTTCTAATGTTAGGTGTCCATTTCAAATCCTGGGAGATTATAGAATCCCAGAAATTTGACGGTCTCTAACTGTTGAATACTGTGTTGTCTAATATTGTATAAATAATAAATAAAAAGACCAAACCAATCAGCGAACCCCTAGAGGCAAACAAAATCACTACTAAAAGCCAACATGGGTTTGTCAAAAACAGATCATGCCAGACAAACCTTATTGCATTCTTTGACCAAGTGACAAAATTAGTGGACCAGAGGAATGCTGTGGATATAATTCACTTGGACTTCAGTAAGGCATTTGACAAAGTAGATCACAACCTACTACTTGATAAGATAGAAAAATGCGGGTTAGACAGCATCACCACCAGATGGATCCGTAGCTGGCTGACCGGCCGTACTCAGCGTGTGGTCCTCAATGGAACCGCATCTACATGGAGGGAAGTGTGCAGTGGG
The DNA here is from genome assembly GCA_023970755.1 of Azemiops feae. Taxonomy (NCBI): domain Eukaryota; kingdom Metazoa; phylum Chordata; class Lepidosauria; order Squamata; family Viperidae; genus Azemiops; species Azemiops feae. The sequence continues at coordinate 655,185 of JALGBA010000985.1, read as the reverse complement.
GTGCCCCAGGGCTCTGTTCTGGGCCCAGTGCTCTTCAACATCTTCATCAACGATTTGGACGAGGGGATAGATGGGGAACTCATCAAATTTGCGGATGACACCAAGCTGGCAGGAACAGCCAACACTCCAGAAGACAGGCTTAAGATACAGGAGGATCTGGACAGACTTGAACACTGGGCGCTATCTAACAAAATGAAATTCAATGGTGAAAAAAGTAAGGTTCTACATTTAGGCAAGAAAAACCAAATGTATAGGTATAGTATAGGGCACGGGTCGGCAACCCGCGGCTCCGGAGCCGCATGCGGCTCTTTGATGGATCACCTGCGGCTCCGGAGCCTCCGCCGCCATTTTGGGCAGCGCATGCGCACGTGCGCGGGCGGGTGCGCATGCGCGAACGGGTGCACGGGCGCATGCGCGGGTGGGTGCGCATGCGCGAACGGGTGCGCGTGCGCATGCGCGTGCGGGTGTGCATGCGCGAACGGGTGCGCGTGCGCATGCGCGAACGGGTGCGCATGCGCGAATGGGCATGCGCGGGCGCGCGGGCGGGCGCACATGCGCGGGCAGCGCGGCTCGCAGGGTTTTTTTTTTTTTAGGGAAACGGGTCCGTGCGGCTCGTTGGATGCTTCGGCTGGCCGACCCATGGTATAGGGGGTACCTTGCTCAATAGCAGTAACTGTGAGAGGGATCTCGGAGTCCTAGTGGACAATCATTTAAATATGAGCCAGCAGTGTGCTGCAGCTGCCAAAAAAGCCAACACAGTGCTAGGCTGCATTAACAGAGGGATAGAAACAAGATCACATGAAGTATTAATACCACTCTACAATGCCTTGGGAAGGCCACACTTGGAATACTGCATCCAGTTTTGGTCACCACGATGTAAAAAAGACGTTGAGACTCTAGAAAGAGTACAGAGAAGGGCAACAAAGATGATTAGGGGACTGGAGGTTAAAACATATAAGGAACAGTTGCTGGAATTGGGTATGTCTAGTCTAATGAAGAGAAGGATGAGGGGTGACAGGATAGCAGTGTTCCAATATCTCAAGGGCAGCCCCAAAGAAGAGGGAGTCAAGCTATCCTCCAAAGCACCTGAAGGCAGGACAAGAAGCAACGGATGGAAACTAGTCAAGGAGAGAAGCAACCTAGAACTAGGGAGAAACTTCCTGACAGTTAGAACAATTAACCAGTGGAACAACCTGCCTCCAGAAGCTGTGAATGCTCCAACACTGGAGGTTTTTAAGAAGAGACTGGACAGCCATTTGTCCGAAATGGTATAGGGTTACCTGCCTGAGCAGGGGGTTGGACTTGATGACCTCCAAGGTCCCTTCCAACTTTATTATTATTATTATTATTATTATTATTATTATTATTATTATTATTATTATTATTATTATTATTATTATTATTATTATTATTATTATTATTATTATTATTATTATTATTATCTGATAAAAAAAGGTAGAACAACCGAGCTTCGAACTGACCAGGTTCTCACTTATCAACAGTAAAGAAAGAAGCGGTCCAGAAATATGCTGTGGACTAGTAGTACCCGATACAAACCCTTGGAAAAGATTTTCAGATGCTGTCAAATGTCTATAGCCACAACGATCGGAATAGTGCAAGCAAGCAACGGCATTCCCTGTGACCGTCTATGAAAGCGAAAGTTGGACTTTGAAGACGCCGAAGAGAACAATATTGAAATGTAAAGCTGGAAAAAGTTCCTGAAAACACCATGGGAAAACCAGGAAAACAAGCCAACTGATCATCAAACAAATCAAACCAAAGTTCACACTCAAGGCACAAATGACAAATTATTCTACTTTGGATCTAACTCTTCGGAGCAGGCTCTAATGCAGAAAAAAAGGAAGAATAGGACGCCTAGCAGCAAAGTGGATAGATTCAACTTCAGCAGAAATGGGTGCACCATTCGAAGACCTGAAAGACCAGGTTAGGGACAGAGGGCCATGGAAAATAAAATCCATATGACTGGTGACAATTGACACTGATCTGATGGCCCATAGTCAATCAAAATTATCCCTAGCTTGGGATTTCCCACGAATTGGTCTATTTTGTCACACGTATGGACTACACGCCTGAGAAGAAAATAATCGTAGAGAAAAAACTTAGAAAGTATATGTGCTATTTTTAAAAAGTTCCAAAGTTGGAGGGGGGGGCAGGGCTAAAAATGAAGGAAATGGTAAGATTAAGTAATGTAAAGCTACACATCTGTAAACATCACTCTATTAAGAAACTAACTGGTACGTATACTTGCAGCAAATATTTTACGGCTTTCATCCACAACATGTCACAAAAATCATAGTTTACAGCTAACGGTTATAACACTTCATCTATTGATACCCATCCAACAGAGAAGATCAACTAGGAGGTTTTAAGCAACAATTGCTATAAGGTGCACTTAATAAATTTAAACCAATACCAAAGAGGAGCACAGCATTTCCACAGAATAATCTACCATACAAGAATAGAATAGAATGGAATGGAATAGAATAGAATAGAATAGAATAGAAAATATGGAATGGAATGGAATGGAATGGAATGGAATGGAATGGAATGGAATAGAATAGAATAGAATAGAATAGAATAGAATAGAATAGAATAGAATAGAATAGAATAGAATAGAATAGAATAGAATAGAATAGAATAGAATAGAATAGAAAATATGGAATGGAATGGAATGGAATGGAATGGAATGGAATGGAATGGAATGGAATAGAATAGAATAGAATAGAATAGAATAGAAAGGAATGGAATGGAATGGAATGGAATGGAATGGAATGGAATGGAGTGGAGTGGAGTGGAGTGGAGTGGAGTGGAGTGGAATGGAATGGAATGGAACGGAATAGAATACAGTGAGGGCGAACCTTTTAGAGACCGAGTGCCCAAACAGCCACCCAAAACCCACTTATGTATCGTCAGGTGCCGGGTGGGCATGGCCCATTGGGTGGATGTGCCCAATTGGGTGGACATGGCCCATTGGGTGGTAACGGCAGACTGGGTGGGACTAAAAATTTCAATCAATCAATTCCAACTTTGCGAGATCTTTTTTTTTCCCGCAAGAAATTGAAATTGATTGATTGAACCTTTTTTTTTTTTTTTTTTGCACACGGCGGCGGTGGCCTAAAGCGAAAAGGTTTTATAAAACCCAGCTGAAGGCCTAGGACTGGGGCGACAGCACACGTGCCCACAGAGAGGACTCTGCGTGCCACCTGTGGCACGCGTGCCATAGGTTCGCCACCACGGGAATAGAATAACAGAGTTGGAAGGGACCTTGGAGGTCTTCTAGTCCAACCTCCTGCTCAGGCAGAAACCCTATACCATTTCAGACAAATGGTTGTCCAAGTCTCTTCTTAAAAACTTCCAGTGTTGGAGCATTCACAACTTCTGGAGGCAGGTTGTTCCACTGATTAATTGTTCTAACTGTCATCCCTACACCCATGGCCTGTTCTTTAAAGCAGCTTGTATTTTTCGATGTCTTCCTCAAAAAAAACACTTGAGTTAAGAAGGCGGTGATACCAGGGCAGCAACATCTACAAACAGACACACAGTAATGCCACAGAATACAAGAGGCGGTTTCAATTACTGCTCACAGAAGAAGTTTCAATCTCCTCGGAATGGCGCCTGCTTTTACACAAGTGAATCCATCCTGACACAGTTCACTGCCCTCAGTCTAACGTTGTTCTCTAGTACCCTCTCTAAGGAGGCCTATGTGGCACATGATTCATTACGATGTCATATCCCACGACGTAAAGGATGAAAACAAAAGTTACCTTACAATAGGCAGTTTGGTGAATGGCACAGGGGGGAGCTTTAAGCCATCTGGAAGGGTAATGAATTCCATTGTTCCTGGGCATTTCGACGTATAGTTTTCTAGACTCTGTGTCACATCTTTCTTTTCTAAAAGAAAACAGAATTCTCATCACTATTGCACCCAATTATAAGAGGCTGCTTCCATCTCAACAAATGAGGCAGGAACAGAAGTCAGGTGCTATGCAAGCAGATTCATACACGGATTAGTCCTCGACCGCAATGGAGGTCAAAATTTCCACTGGTAAGCAAGAGAGTGGTAAGCAAGTGAGTTTTGCCCCATTTTGTGACCTTTCTGGCCGCAGTTGTTAAGTGAATCACTGCAGTTGTTAGGTGAAATGTGTGGTCATTAAGCAAATCTGGCTTCCTCCACTGACTTTGCTTGTCGGGAGCCGGCTTGGAAGGTTGCAAATGATAATCACATGACCCACGGATGCTGCAACCGTCATAAATACAAGCCAAGTTGCCAAGTGTTTGAATTTTGATCACGTGACCATGGGGATGCTGCAATGGTCGTTAAGTGCAAAAAATGGTCATAAGTCATTTTTTTTTCAGTGCTGTTGCAAACTCGAACAGTCACCGAACAAATGTACATCAAGAATTTTAAAAGCTGGGAAAGTCCTACGAAGAAGAAAGAAGAAAGAAGAAAGAAGAAAGAAGAAAGAAGAAAGAAGAAAGAAGAAGAAGAAGAAGAAGAAGAAGAAGAAGAAGAAGAAGAAGAAGAAGAAGAAGAAGAAGAAGAAGAAGAAGAAGAAGAAGAAGAGAGAAGAAGAAGAAGAAGAAGAAGAAGAAGAAGAAGAAGAAGAAGAAGAAGAAGAAGGAGGAGGAGAAGGAGAAGAAAAGAAGGAGAAGAAGAAAAGGAGAAGGAGAAGGAGAAGGAGAAGGAGGAGAAGGAGAAGGAGAAGGAGAAGGAGAAGAAGAAGAAGAAGAAGAAGAAGAAGAAGAAGAAGAAGAAGAAGAAGAAGAAGAAGAAGAAGAAGAAGAAGAAGAAGAAGAAGAAGAAGAAGAAAAGAAGAAGAAGAAGAAGAAGAAGAAGAAAAGAAGAAGAAGAAGAAGAAGAAGAAAAGAAGAAGAAGAAGAAGAAGAAAAGAAGAAGAAGAAGAAGAAGAAGAAGAAGAAGAAGAAGAAGAAGAAGAAGAAGAAGAAGAAGAAGAAGAAGAAGAAGAAGAAGAAGAAGAAGAAGAAGAAGACTGAAAGGTATGGATCTCAAGAAAACCAGATTGCCATTTCTTTCTACCCTCAAAAGGTCTGTTGAGAAAGCATGCAAATATATATATATATATATATATTCTGTTGCGTATTTCCAAGCTGTGGAAAGCATAAATGAAGTAAAAGCCTCTTTTAGCCAGGCTCAGTTTGGAAATGATTATTTGAACTCTGGTTTTCATGAGGCTGTAACTGGCTTAGTTTTTCATTTTAATTTACCTGTTACGTTTCCCTAGCTATCCTATGTGTGAAAATGCAAAGGGCAACAAGATAGAAAGAATAAAAGAGAGAACCAGATGAACTTATAATAGATGGCATGGTTTCAAAACTGAGGACTTGAAAAAGAGGTTTGAGATGGAAACCTTGGAACTTGAAAGTGAGAGAAGCAGCAGAAAATGGAAGAAGCTTTCTTGAAACTCTTTCAGATATAGGCAGAGCATAAAGGTTGCAGCAACTTAATCTGACTGTCGCAAGTCTGAATTTAGGACCTCATTAATGAAAACTTCAAGCAGTTGCTTGATTGCTAGATTCAAGGTTCCAAGCCATACTGTCATCAACTCTGCTCTTAAAATCAAGTATGGTAAAATGAAAAAATGCATCTACTCTTATCACACAGCCAACATGATAAACCCTGGCTTATTATTCAGGATAAAGAAATATGTATTATATTAATACAGCAGACCTACCATTCCTCAACAGTCTCCAATTAAACTTGGTAGGTTTATTCTACTGTCATCAGGACTTTCCTTTAAGTTTACAGGGCACCATATGTTTGAACTTTTCTAGTTTCAGAATTTAATTTCATGCACCAACTATGCAAAGCAATATCCTAATGTATCTATTCATTGTGATTTTCTGGAAATACTTTAGAGGCTCTTATTTTTTTTATTACCTCATTCTTCACTAACATCTATTTTATTTTAAAAAGGTGTATACCAACACTAATGCTTCAGGAAATTTGACAGTATAAAATGGACAATACAAAGCAATCTGTTACGTCAAATGAAAATTTCATTTTGTCAACATCAAGGCACTCGTTATTGTTGTTTTCTTTTGTGAAACAAACCCCAAATGCACCAGACTGCTCCTATGTGACCTCTCCCTGTGTGCTGATCCTGGGGTGCCTCTTGGCACCCTGAGGAGCTCTGGGACAAATTATAATCTTGACAAATTATAAAATAATTTTAGTAGACGTTTGGATCCAGTTTTACTTGTAGCCATATATGACATGGAACAAACATATTTTTTAAACAAGTAACAAATTAACCCCTCTATGTGTTTAGGCAACGTGATATCAGAGTTTGTTAAAACAGCAAAACTATGACAACAAAAGATAAAGAAGAGTTGAAACAGAAAGCTCTACAGATTTTTCTTTCAGCTGTTCTATTTTGCCTCCAACCTCCAACTACCTGAAAGTTCTACCTGAAATGCAGATACAAAACTGCTGATACAAAAATGCATTTTTGCCTAATGTAGGTTTTATTGAATTTATTTGATTTTTAGACCATGTATCACTGAAGACCCCTGACGGTATATAAAATGTCAAAAAACTAGTAGCAAATTCAAACATACAACTTGCATCCCCCCCCCCCCCCCCCCGTTAAAATAGATAAGACATAAACTATTCTTGTGGGAAGAGAATTGAAAAGTTTTTAATTAACGGTTAAACTTGTGCAATGCTGACAATGCAATACCCTGCGCTGTCTCTTCGAGACAGGACAGAGTGACAATTCAAAAAGGGGCAAGTATGTTCCATTTTGAAAATAAGAAATATCCAAAGGGGGCTTGCAATTTGGTCAGGAAAGCTAAGAGCAGAACTTGGCCTTCCACCCAGCAACAGAAAACCAGAGTCATACTAAACATTCTGCAGCTTTCGAATAGACCTAAAGCGGCTGATTGGCCATTATCATTTATAATACACATTAAAATATATATATATATATATTTTAATAAAATGAATACCTTGGTCCGAAAGAAAATCCAGCATGGTTTGTAAAAGAAAAGATAAGTGTCGGACGGAAAGCGCTGGGTTTCCCATTCTCCTGGAGGCGTACACTAACTCATGAAGTAAACGCATCTGCACAGCAGCCCAACCACGATGGGTTCCTTTCAAAAGAGCAAAATAACACGTGTTGTGTTAATACATTCAATCTTCATTCAGCCATGGCCTCCATATATGGGACTGACATTGACAAGGTTACCAAATCCTACACTGAGGGCTATCCAAGGAGGGAGAGAGGGAGTGGGGGAGGAGGAGGGGGAGAGGGAGAAAGAGAGGGAGAAAGAGAGGGAGGGAGGGAGGGAGGGAGGGAGGGAGGGAGAGAGAGACAGACAGACAGACAGACAGACAGACAGACAGACAGAACCTTTATTGTCATTTTTTACTGTGGGCACATTGGCACACATTGAAAATGAAATTTTGTTGCTTGCTCTCAGAAGTGTACACACATACATGACACACACCTAAACATACTATATACAACATATGTATAGACCCACACCCCTACATATACATAACAAATAAATATTAAATACTGTCCATCTTGAATATATAACGGAAGGAGGAAGCTTGAGAGTTCACAAGGTTAATGCTGTATGGAATGAAACTATGGCTGAATCTGGATGTTCTGCTGCGCATACCACGAAGCCCCCTCCTCCCAGAAGGTAACAAGGAAAACAGGTTGTGAAGAGGATGTGTCGTGTCCCAGATAATCTTACGGACCCTGCTCAAGCAGCGCTTCTGTGCTATGTCCTGGATGGAAGGGAGGGAACTGCCAATGATCTTTTCGGCCGTCCTCACCACTCTCTGCACCGCCTTCCTGTCTGAAGCAGTGATGCTTCCAAACCAGACTGTGATGCTGTATGACAGGATGCTCTCGATCGTCCCTCTGTAGAAAGTGGTCAGGACAGGGGAAGGAAGATGTGCTTTTCTCAGGCGACGCAGAAAATGCAGGCGCTGCTGTGCCCGCTTCACCAGGGTCTCGCTGTTGAGCGACCAAGCCAGCCTACTCGTTAACTGCACACCCAGGAATGTGATGCTGCTAACCATCTCCACAGGTGAATCATTAATGCACAGAGGAGTGTGGCTATGCCTGCCTTTTCTGAAATTGACAATGATCTCTTTGGTTTTACTAATTTTTAAAACCAGGCTGTTTTTCTTACACCAGTTCACCAAACCCTCAACCTCCTTGCAGTAAGCACCCTTGTTGTCATCTTGAATAAGGCCCACTACTGAGATAAAATGGAAGGGTTGCATTTAGCTAGTACAGTAGCAAATACAATTATCTTGTGATATAAAGTTTCTTAGCATTCCTAGTAGCAAGTCATCAGTGATCAGAAAGGGTTCCAAAGGTCGCCAGTGCCATAATCCATAAACTTTAATCTACTGGGGTTTTTTTTTATTCTCACTCATTTGGCTTTATTACATGAAAGCAAAAAAGTAAATCTTGGGTTTGTCGGCTTATCTCTCTCTAAGCTAAACCTGGTACCTTTGCTGAAATCTTTAGGATCCAAAGATAGACTATAACCCGGAAGTGTTTCCAGAAGGAGTTTATAGCAGGCTCTCCAACCAGGTTCCACGATGCTTGGGGCCACACACTGCATTGCTGCCACACGTTTGAAAAAAGCTGATTTGCGATGAAATCCAATTCGCTCGTAGAGCTCGGAAAGAATGCTGTAGCGCTGGATTTTTTCTTCTTCAGAAAGCTGAAATTTAAAAGAAAAAAGAAAAAAATACAACTGATTTTAAAAGAATTCTAATAACCAAAATTGCCATAAGCAAACTAGGTGCAAAAAAGGCAAGAAAAATAACCCGTGAAAGCATATGTGTGCATGTGTATAGGTGCGCATGTGTATGTGTGTGTGTGTGTATAGATAGATAGATAGATAGACAGATAGACAGACAGACAGACAGACAGACACAGTAGATAGACAGACAGACAGACAGACAGACAGACAGACAGACAGACAGACAGACAGACAGACAGACAGACAGACAGACAGACAGACAGACAGACAGACAAGAGGGGGGGCAGGCAGGCAGAGAGAGAGAGGCAGGCAGGGCAGGCAGGCAGGCAGGCAGACAGACAAAGACAGATAGATAGACAGAATAGATAGACAGAATAGATAGATAGACAGACAGACAGACAGACAGACAAGAGGGGAGGCAGGCAGGCAGGCAGAGAGAGAGAGAGAGAGAGAGGCAGGCAGGAAGGCAGGCAGGCAGAGAGAGAGAGAGAGACAGATAGATAGAGACAGACAGACAGACAGACAGAAAGACAGAGATAGGTAGATAGGTAGGCAGGCAGGCAGACAGCAAAAGGAAATAACATTTCACTCAGCAAACATTTAACATAAACAAGTGACGTAGGAATGCTGGACAGACATTTCCACTTCAGATATTTTCTCAGTGCATCCTAAAAAAACAGCAGTTTGCCTCTTCCAAAGTGTAAGTAACTGCAATAATAAATCATTTTAAATCTGTTCCAAACAAAGCATTGTGGTTTAAGACAAGCCACACTTCCCTATTGCTGCCGACTCTCTGAAATATGCCACCCCCCCGCTGAAGATTGGACTAATCCTGCTGAAGATTGGACTAATCCTGCTATGATTACCTTGTAGAAAGCATTTAAAACAAAGACTTTCCACACAGGCCCTTGAAGACTTAAGATCTGCATTTCACTTCACATCCAATCATTAGGGGGGCTATTTAAACATTTTACTAATTTTGGGAGAGTTGTTACAATGTGTATAGTTTGATCATTCGATTTCTAAACCGCCTAGAGATGTGTGAGCGCAATGGAAGAAAAATAAAAGTGGAAAACGTTCATCAGAAGTCCATCCAAAAATATTGCAGGAGCAACTCTGCAAAACTGAACATAACTCGGTTACATTGCCAAAAGGAAAAAAAACAGAACAAGGCAGAACTTGCTGCTGGATTCTGAACATCTGTTATATAAGCAGCTGAGAAACAATTTTATAAAAATAACTGTAATTAGCATAGGAAAGTTACCTGTACATTGTAATACCAGATGAACATACTTTAACATTCTGCTAAGTGTTTCATGGAATATTCCAGGGAGACAAGACTGAATTCCATCTCTTAAGCAGATCAGCATCTGGCTTTTCAGGAGAGTGTTTGTAGATCCATAAAATTGTAAGGATATTAACTATTTCTCAATTTAAAAAATGTTGTGTAGTCAGAAGTACGAGGGCAATTTGAAAATAAACCTCCGTTCAGTGATCAATGACAGACACTCACAGATGCAGAATTTTTATTATGCACATTAGAAAACTACAACGTTACATTACTTTTTGACATAATCGCCATTCAAATTGAGGCACTTGTCATAACGTCATACAAGGTTTGAAATTCCTTAGTAGTCGCTCTGAGCCAAATCTGGGCTATGGGTGTGTGTGTGGGTGTGTGTGTGTGTGTGATCAAAAACATCCCAATGGAACTGCTTCAAAAGTTCTTGGGTGCATCTAGCGGTGTGCGGGCGAGCATTATCGTGAACCACCACCACACCGGAAGTGGTGCCATAGAAAATCCCGCTAAATATGAAGATGCCAAAGGAGTACCGCTAGTGAAGTTCATGGAGTGTGGTTCGACCATCAATTCAGAAATCTACTGTGAAACGTTATGAAAACTCAGACGAGCCATCCATAAGCAAACGTCGGGGCCTGCTGACTTCCGGTATGGTGTTGGTTCACAATAATGCTCGCCCGCACACCACTAGACGCACCCAAGAACTTTTGAAGCAGTTCCGTTGGGATGTTTTTGATCACAACCCCCCCTCCCATAGCCCAGATTTGGCACCGAGCGACTACGATTAAGGAATTTCAAACCTTGTATGACGTTACGACAAGGGCCTGAATTTGAAGGGCGATGATGTCGAAAAGTAATGCAACGTTGTAGTTTTCTAATGTGTATAATAAAAGTTCTGTATCTGCGAGTGTCTGTCATTGATAACCAAGCGGAGGTTTATTTCCAAATTGCCCTCGTATAAACCAGCTAGCTCTTTGAATATAAAGCAGTGTGTTCTTTTCTGCACTGAAACACTCATGTGCCCTGTACGAAGTGACAAATACATCCACTTTTGAGATGGAAGCAAAATATGCCTTCGTTAAAAATGAAGGAGTGAAAGCTATCTCATGAGTACGGTAAGATGGAAACCCCAATCAGAAATTCCCTGAAAATGGGGTGGCAGGAGGAGGAGGAGGAGGAGGAGGAGGAAGAGGAGGAGGAGGAGAAGGAGAAGAGATGGAGAAGGAGAAGGAGAAGAGATGGAGAAGGAGAAGGAGAAGGAGAAGGAGAAGAGATGGAGAAGGAGAAGAGGAGAAGAAGAAGAGAGAGGAGAAGGAGAAGAGAAGAGAAGGAGAAGTAGAAGAGATGGAGAAGGAGAAGGAGAAGGAGAAGGAGAAGAGATGGAGAAGGAGAAGAGAAGGAGAAGGAGAAGAGAAGGAGAAGAAGGAGAAGAGAAGGATAAGGAGAAGAGGAGGAGAAGAGAAGGAGAAGGAGAAGAGATGGAGAAGGAGAAGTAGAAGAGATGGAGAAGGAGAAGGAGAAGAGATGGAGAAGGAGAAGGAGAAGGAGAAGAGAAGGAGAAGGAGAAGAGGAGGAGAAGAGAAGGAGAAGAGGAGAAGGAGAAGGAGAAGAGATGGAGAAGGAGAAGGAGGAGAAGAGATGGAGAAGGAGAAGGAGAAGGAGAAGAGATGGAGAAGGAGATGGAGATGGAGAAGGAGAAGGAGGAGGAGAAGGAGAAGGAGAAGGAGAAGGAGGAGACGGAGAAAGAGAATTATGTTATTTTGTTTTCCTACAGATTTAAAAGTGTATGCATCACCAATTATTCAGCAGATAGTCCTTGCTTACAGCAGTTGCCCAGCGAGTACAAAAGGTCTTACTGGGTATCAAAATATTACAAGTTCCCAACCAAACAATACTGCAACCAACCCAGCAGTATTCTTATTGTACGAACACCCCATTGGGTTGTTTAGCCAGAGGTTGGGTGCAGCTACTAAACCCAACAGGCTTCCCTTCACTCGGTCGATTCAAGCAGAGATTAGACTGCCATCTGCCGAGGATGCTTTCACTTGAATCCCTGCACTCAGCAGGAGGGTGGGGATTCTACGATTCTGCCGGTCTATTTCTGTCGCGTAGCTATTCCAGTTAAAGACAGAAATAACTCTGCAAGAGAGAGTAAGCCACCCCCACCCCCAAAGCAAAGCACTGTATTTAGATAATTTAAAAGTCTATCAAACAGTAATGTTACATTGGTACTACGGTAGTCCAATCAGAGCATTAATCATTTTTTATGACGCAACACTGCTGACCCCTAGTGAAAAATGTAAGATGCGAATGTAAAGCCTGCTATAAATTTTGTCGAAATATATCAAAAGATTTTAATGAAAGTATTTTTATAAAACAAAAGCGTAGCGTGTTATTAACAACGCTGAATGTACACAAAGGAAGAATAACAAAGCAACAAAGATGATCAGGGGACTGGAGGCTAAAACATACAAGGAACTGTTGCTGGAATTGGGGATGTCTAGTTTAATGAAGAGAAGGACGAGGGGGGACAGGATAGCAGCCTTCCAATATCTCAGGGGCTGCCCCAAAGAAGAGGGAGTCAAGCTATTCTCCAAAGCGCCTGAAGGCAGGACAAGAAGCAACGGATGGAAACTAATCAAGGAGAGAAGCAACCTAGAACTAAGGAGAAACTTCCTGACAGTGAGAACAATTAATCAGTGGAGGAGGAGGAGGAGGAGGAGGAGGAGGAGGAGGAGGAGGAGGAGGAGGAGGAGAATTACTAACCAAAGAGAGAAGCAACCTAGAACTAAGGAGGAATTTCCTGCCAGGGAGAACAATTAACCAGTGGAACAACCTGCCTCCAGAAGCGGTGAATGCTCCAACACTGGAGGTTTTTAAGAAGAGACTGGACAGCCATTTGTCTGAAATGGTATAGGGTTTCCTGTCTGAGCAGGGGGTTGGACTAGAAGACCTCCAAGGTCCCTTCCAACTTTACTACTACTACTGTTGTTGTTGTTGTTGTTAATTTGGTGAAGTTTGTAGTGGCCAACTTCCTTCTAATTCTTTAAAAAATGTTTTTGTTTGTTTGTTTTTTAAAGAGCTTTGTGGATAGGAACACCAAGCTAAGTGCCAGTAACAACATAGCTCGTTGCCTAACCGTATTTTACAAAATATACAATGGAAAAAGGCAGTTAAGACTACATCAGGTCTGATGTAATGAAGGACAGAGCTGCTCAAAACAGGTAAACAATTCAGAAAGAATCAGTCCCCAGAGAAGATAAAGGAGAATGTAGGAATGGGGAAGATCACAGTGGGACAGACCGGCTGGTAATAAAGAGATTCTGCTACACAGAGATCCCACATCAGCCGAACAGTAACTGAGCTTGTAAAGTTACTCCTCAACTTACAACGACTCATTTAGAGACCGTTCGAAATTAGAACCGGCACTGAAAAGAGAGACTTATGACCGTTTTTCAGCCATAGTTTCATTCCATAAAGCATTAACCTTGTGAACTCTCAAGCTTCCTCCTTCCGTTATATATTCAAGATGGACAGTATTTAATATTTATTTGTTATGTATATGTAGGGGTGTGGGTCTATACATATGTTGTATATAGTATGTTTTAGGGGTGTGTCATGTATGTGTTTCACTTTGAGAGCGGGCAGCTAAATTTCATTTTTGATGTGTGCCGTTGTGCCCACAGTAAAAAAAAAAAGACAATAAAGGTTATCTTATCTTATTTTTCACACTTATGACCATTGCAGCATCCTCATGGTCACATGAAGAAAATTCGCATGCCTGGCAATGGCTCATATTTATGACGGTTGCCGTGTCCCGGGGTTACGTGATACCCTTTTGCGACCTTCCGACAAGCAAAGTCAATGGGGAAGCCGGATTCACTTAACAACTGTGTGACTCGCTTAACTGCTGCAGTGATTCACTTAACAACTGTGGCCAGAAAAGTGCCACTTAACAACTAGCTCGCTTAGCAACCGAAATTTTGGGCTCAATTGTAGTCATAGGTTGAGGACTACCTACATTGAAAAGGTAGTAGTAGTAGAAAAGAAGTCATACAGAACTGGCACAAAGAAGAGACAGAACCACCTCAGCACAAGGCTAATTAAACATTTGTCTCTGTCTTCTTGAATTTCGGGAATTCGAAATATCTTTCTGATCAAATTTTTACCTGGCTTGGCTTTTACCCTTTTTTTTTAGAAATTCAAATTTAAACCAAATTTAAACCAAATTTCCTTGTTTCAAAAAGAAATGCTGTTTGGCTTTCTAACAGAAAGAGATGGAAAGCTGGACAGCTTTCTTTAAACAGACGTGTTCAGGTAAGTATCCTTACCTGTCAAAAAAAAGTATACAGTCTTAAAATCAGTCGCTGATCATATCATGGTGATATGACTGCAGAACACTGCAACTGATTGTAAATACAAGCCGGTGGCTAAGCCCGAAATGAGGTCATGTGATGAGAAACGGTTGCAATTCCAAGGACAGGTTGGAAGTCGTTGTTTTTTTCCCGGCCAAATATGCCCATTTGGAAAAATGGACTCACTTAATCACATGAACTGCTTCGTGGCCAACGAGATTCACTTGAACTGTTGCAAAATCGAGTCTGGTCATCAGCTGCCTCAACTTTCAACTACAAAGAATTATGACGGAAATTCCACGTTCCACTATAGACCTAAGTTGAGGGCTATCTGTACTGGGATATCTGCAGGCTGGAGCTTGGTGTGCCTGGCCAGAAGGACTGGCAGGCAGATTGTGCTGAATAGGGTTGGTATCCCCAAGGTGCTTTTTCAGGAGGCAACTGGACTGTCTTGTTTTTCTTTGAAGATGCTTCGCTTCTCATCCAAGAAGCTTCTTCAACTCTTCAGACCTGGCTGACTTGAGAATCTCCAGACAATAAGGTTGGTAGCATGCTCATTTGCTATGAATACACCAAGCCAGACCTGCCTATTATGTCTAAACTAGAGAAGCACTCAAGAATTTCTAAGAATGAGAATAAAGATCTCACCTGACGAAGGTTAATATAAACAGCATTCTGGAGGAATTCAGAAGCTTCCATGCTTCTTTTCTGTATTGCAAGCACTCTCACCGCCTTCACACAAGCTTCCAGTTCAATAACACCAGCGTTTTTATACTAGAAGAAATAGACAATGGATTAAAATATTGGTCTACTGCAGGGGTAGGCAACCTTGGCTCTTTTATGACTGGTGGACTTCAACTCCCAGAATTCCAGAGCCAGCCATGCTGAGGGGAAAGGGAGAGGTTTCCAAGCTGAGCCATGCTGGCTCAGGAATTCTGGGAGTTGAAGTCCACGAGTCATAAAAGAGCCAAGGTGGCCTACCCCTGGTCTACTGTATACTTCCTCATCACATTATACAATGTATTTCTGTATAAGAATCCTAGCCCCTTTGGTATAATAGATCAAGCTATATTGCTCTACAACTCAGTCTGCATCTATTTTGCTGAGATGCAGTCAGGGCTAAAACATAGTATCATTAACCAAGTCTTATGGTTGCTTCTATGGATACATAAAGAGCCACAAATTATAAAACCATTCTCTTATTTTTTTTTTTATACCATTTGAATAATAATTCAAGTAATCCTATTGAGTAAAAACAATGCAGGAAATGGCAGCCAAAATTCAGTTCAATTCCCTCCCTTCCTTCCTTCCGTCGGAAATACTGTCCCTGTTCGTAAATTCTAATTCTTCTTCTTTTTAATCATTTCATAATTTTCACGTCCTTCTGAAAACAGAACAGGAAGCCCATATTGAAAAAAGCTTATTTACACTTCTGTACTCATTGTACACATACGGTTGTGCACCATCCGACCCGTCCACTGCGATCATCAAGTTCGCAGATGACACCACCGTGGTGGGTCTCATTACGGGTGGAGATGAGACAGCGTACAGGGGGGAGGTACAAAAACTATCCTCATGGTGCCTAGAGAACAACCTGCACCTGAACATCGGGCAAGACGAAGGAGATGGTGCTAGACTTCCGGAGGAAAAGAGAGGAACCTGCCCCATTTTACATCGGAGGGGACTGTGTGGAGAGAGTTCCCTCCTTTAAATTCCTGGGAGTCTATCTCTGTGAAGATCTTACCTGGAAAATTAACACAGCCCAGGTGGCCAGAAAGGCCCAACAGAGACTCCACTTCCTTAGGGTCTTGTGGAAGAACAGGGTAGAACGACGACTCATGACCCTCTTCTACCGGTCTACTATCGAAAGCGTTCTCACATACTGTATTGTGGTTTGGTATGCTGGCTTGACAGCCGCGGACAGGAAGGTATTACAGAGGGTGGTGAGCATGGCACAAAACATCGTGGGCTGTTCCCTGACACCACTGGATGACATCACCAGGGCCCGTTGCCTTGGCAGAGTGAGGAAAATTCTCAGGGATGACTCACACCCTGGTCGGTACCTCTTTACTCTCCTACCATCAGGTAGGAGATACAGAAACCTAGCCAGCCGTACCAACAGGCTGAAGAACAGCTTTTATCCATGGGCTGTCAGGCTCTTGAATGGGACATAATAATTTCATGCATGACAGACCTGTGAGGCCGGCGTGCCGTGCAATTAGCTCACAGGGTGTAATAAGTTGGGGGTTTGTAGTCACTGTGAGTTGTGGTGGGGGAGGCACGGAGGGAGGCTCAGCCAATCTCACTGTATACATGTTATACTTTGATAACAAAGGTTCATTCATTATTCTATTTTTTATTTAATGTATTTCAAAACATAAGCCCATTCTTTCCTACGTTAACTCTTTTTGTGTTCCTTTAAAACAATATTAAAAAATATTAGCTAGCCATTCTTTTTTTAAATGGCGTTTCAAAAAGGTAATGGGGAAAAAATTAAATTATGCATTTTTTCTCCTGAAATGCCTGCATTTTCTTCCAGCCTTCACATCTCTAGATGTAGTATCCAATATCTTTTGTTTTTGTTTCCCACTAAAATTCCACTTAATCTAGACATAGTTATATTCCATTGTGTCACATTGCCACAACACAAGACAAAGATTCATCACAGCAGCATTTTTAATAGCTTTGCTGTAAGTTCTTACCTCCAGGGTATTATGGAACCATAGTATTAAAAAAGGGGAAACCTATGCGCAGACAATGCACAAAGCTAATCTACAGGTATGCCTGCTTAATAAGTATGCCTTTTTGGAGACAAATCACATCTATGGAACCAGCAGTTCCTAGCTTGATTCCTCTCTTCCCAAACCTCACATTTATCTCTTCTCCTTTCAGCACACAAGTCAAAAAAGGAGGGTAATATTTGAAAAAATGTACCTCTACTGCAAAACAAATGCTCTTATTAATAATAAAAAAACCAGACACATTTCTCAAGAGATTGATTAAATATATGAATGTGCAGCTCAACATCCTCTTAAACTTATTGCCTCTATCTTCTGATATTGTCACAAGCAAAAAACAAGCAGCTTTAGCTTTTTCTTTCGATGAACGAAGTTTAGAACTATATCTACGTTTTCTGTTATGGTTGCTGTGATCTGATGGAAATATATTTATTTGTTTGCTGGAATTGGGTATGTCTAGTTTAATGAAAAGAAGGACTAGGGGTGACATGATAGCAGTATTCCAATATCTCAGGGGCTGCCACAAAGAAGAGGGAGTCAAGCTATTCTCCAAGGCTCCTGAGGGCAGGACAAGAAGTAATGGATGGAAACTAGTCAAGGAGAGAAGCAACCTGGAACTGAGGAGAAACTTCCTGAAAGAACAATTAATCAGTGGAACAACCTGCCTCCAGAAGCGGTGAATGCTCCAACACTGGAAGTTTTTAAGAAGAGACTGGACAGCCATTTGTCCGAAATTGTATAGGGTTTTCTGCCTGAGAAGGGGGTTGGACTCGATGACCTCCAAGGTCCCTTCCAACTTTATTATTATTATTATTATTATTATTATTATTATTATTATTATTATTATTATTATTATTATTATTATTATTATTATTATTATTATTATTAATTATATTTATACCTTGCTGCAATCCTGAAGGACTCTCAGAGTTTATAAGAAGTTTAACAGACAAAATTTCTATGGCTGAAATAAAGCAAATAAATCTTAATCAGGGCATAATCCCAAATGCCTTATAGAAAAGCTCGGGGGGGGGGGGGTGTTTCTGCCTTAGCCTCCATCATCTCTTCCTAGTGACCTAAATTTTGGTGGGTAGTTGATTTGTTTCTCCAAACCACTTATTGTTAATCATAGTCTGGGCAAATTCAGGCAAAGATAAAATGATTCATTTCTATTTTTAAATGAAGACTCCAAATTTCCTCTGGTAACTGGGCCAAAATGGGGAACACAAAAGGACTGAGATAGCAACAACCCCAAGATCTGATTTAAAAAAATTGATAAACCATACATTTATGTTACTTCTCACTCTTAATATACAAATAAACCTTTTTGCATTTGAGAATGAATCTAGAATTTCTCTTTTAAAAAAACCAATTTACACTGACATTCTTTAACAAATATTACTATAGAAAAATGAGCAGCTAGGTTAAAAGGTGCTGGTTCATCCAATTAGCACTTCCACAAATCTCCAACTGTTCTTTAAGTCTATTATCAGCCATGTATGCTGCTGTGTATAGTCCAGGAGTGGGCAACTATGATAACTTCATGACCTATGGACTTCAACTCCTAGGGGTTGCCACAAAGAAGAGGGAGTCAAGCTATTCTCCAAGGCGCCTGAGGGCAGGACAAGAAGTAATGGATGGAAACTAGTCAAGGAGAGAAGCAACCTGGAACTGAGGAGAATCTTCCTGACAGTTAGAACAATTAACCAGTGGAACAACTTGCCTCCAGAAGCGGTGAATGCTCCAACACTGGAAGTTTTTAAGAAGAGACTGGACAGCCATTTGTCCGAAATGGTATAGGGTTTCCTGCCTGAGCAGGGGGTTGGACTCGATGACCTCCAAGGTCCCTTCCAACTTTATTTTTTTATTATTATTATTATTATTATTATTATTATTATTATTATTATTATTATTATTATTATTATTATTAATTATTATTATTATTATTATTAATTATTTCCTGAGCCAGCCACAGTCTATTATCATTGATGCACATTTATGGTTCACCATATATAAGCTCACTTATTATAGCAACAGTTACCTTGCTGTAATAGGAAATAGCTTCTTTGTACTTCTCAATGATGTCTTCAGGGCTCAGACAATTCTTAGCTCGTCCTATTTCAGAACTTGTATCTGCACTGATGCCATTTGATGTGAGGGCCCCTGCATAAAATTAAAGCAGAAAATTTCAACTCAACCACCACTCTCAGGCTAGAATAAAACAAAAATGTTTTGGAAATCCTTGCTAAGTCAAAAAAAAAAAAAAAAGCTTGAGCAAGGAACAAACTGATCAAGGGGGGGTTCTTTGGTGTTCTCTGAGCTTGGTTGCAGACATTACATTACCCTAAGTAACATCATCCGTGCTAGTGACCACCAAAGACCCTTCAGTTCAACCCTGAGTTAAAAAAATATTCTCCTTTATTGGTACAAACTAATCAATTTGAAACGTAGTCAAAATGGCAGCGATCTTGAGATTTTTTTTCAAAAAGTATTGAGTCATGCATTAAGCAAAACGAAAAATGTTTGAATTAAAGCTGGATGGATATATACTGTTTAAAAAGTATAGAGAAAAAGCTCTGGCCAAATTAATAAACTGATACTTAACTCTTATGTTTCTACTAACTTAATTTAATTATACTATCGCTTCTCTTAGCTGCAGCAATTTACTGAAGGAAATGACTCACGGCATTTTAGATGAATTTGCTATCATAAAAATTACAATTAAAAAAGTTGGATTCCAAACAGGGGAGGGGGGGGGAGAATGTGCTGGTCAGAACTATCTGAGCAAGTGAACAGGAAGAACCAATAGGAGCTCACCATCAGGATTTGGCAGGGACTTCGGAGGGGCTCCCTAAAAAAAATTCCATCAAAGTTAACAGGCAGTCTGAGAATTAGGCTGAGAGCCTGAAAAAGGAACAAAAACTTTAAGAAATAAAAGTGGGGTAAGATTCCTAATTTGTCCTAAAATACTTCTGGGACATTAGTGTTCCTGCCTAAAATAGTGGATTTTAATAAAATCAAAGCAACAGTAAGTAGGATTCCAGAGTGAGGGAAGCTAATGAGAAAAGAAAGTCAAGTTCTTTAAAAACAACTTACCAAAAATTGCAACCTATTCCAAAGACTGAAAAATAAAGGATAGACAAAACAAGACACACAAGGAGATGGAAAGAGGTACAGATCAACAAGAAAAAACTCAGGTCTATAGAGAGATTGTTAAGAAAGCTAAAGCTGAGAATGAGTTCCTCAAAGCAACAAAAATAATCTTGCACACAATATATTCAAAATCAAAATAGTCAAAATTCCAACTTCTTAATGTTGACGGTAACATTCTAATTGGCAGATTTTGGGTTATGTACTGGAATCTGCTGATTTTCTGATAGAATCTTTATGTATTATTTATGAGAAATATGAAGTTCCAGATGAGGGAGATAAACAAATTATCTGGGCGAAATTAGGGAAAGAAAAGAATTGAAGGGGGAAAAACTATAGATCAGTCAGCATCAATATATGGGAAAGTTCTAGATCAGATCATAAAATAATTAAATTGTAACTGGCTGATAATTACCAGAAGTCAACATAGGTTATTAATAAAACATTTGACTGACAAAACACAGTTATAAAGTCAATATACCTGGATCAATAAGAACTTCTTGTGCACCTAGGGGGAAAAAATCAAAACAACAGTGTTAACCTTCTACAAAACAGCGCCCACAATTTTATTTTATTATTTTAGTTACATTTTTGAAGCTCAAGTCAATTTACATAATGCTCTCTCTATCTATTTTTCCCCATAACAGCCCTTTGAATTTTATTGGGTTGAGAGTCTGTTTACAAAACTCAGGGTAAAATTGAAACCTGAATTTCCTCAATGCCAGTCTAGCATCTTAATCACTACTGTATTATTCTTAATACAGGTAATCTTTGACTTACAACCAGTCGTTTAATGACCGTTGGGAGTTACAACAGCCTCAGAAAGGGTGTCTTACGGCCCATAAAGCATTGCCATCATAAAATCTCACGCTGCCCCCTTATGATCACATGACCACATTTTGGGTGTGTGGCAACCGACTCACATTTAAGACTGGTTGCAAAGTCCTGCAGTCACGTGACAGGGATTTGCGACGTTTTCCCCAGTGAAAAACACCCATTCAGGAGAATGGATTTGGACTTATGACCGTGTGATTCCCTTAACAACTGCCACAAAAATGACCGTAAAATCGGATCCAGTCACATGGGTGCCTCGATTTATGACTGAAATTCTAGTCCAAATTGCAGTCTCAAGTTAAGAACTACCTGTGCATTCTTTCTAAAACGGTTTTTTTTTTAAATTTAGGTTCTCGGAAGTGTTATTGTGTAAGTGCCACAAGTACTGTATTCCTGACACCGCCACTAATATCAACACTTCAGATTCAGCAAAACCTCTGTAGTCTCAAGTTTAAAATCCTGCTTCTTTTCGCATCACACCTCTCTTCACGTTCTAATTTTTACTCCCATTCTGCTCCCAGATAAAACTAGCTAATTGAAAGCTTTGCAGTCAGTCAGTTACATGTGCAACAAAAGCCATCTTTCGGCAAGGTCGGTGCTATTTTTTCTCACGTGGATGGTATATTTTTCAACATTTTAAAAAAAACACCAAACCACTAAACTCTAATTTTTATATATGTGGACAAAACTTTGTGCTGCTGAAAATTGAGAAGCCATAGGAGCACATGGGGCGGCGAGTGCTCCAACACTGGAAGTTTTTAAGAAGAGACTGGACAGCCATTTGTCCGAAATGGTATAGGGTTTCCTGCCTGAGCAGGGGGTTGGACTTGATGACCTCCAAGGTCCCTTCCAACTTTATTATTATTATTATTATTATTATTATTATTATTAATAATAATAATAATAATAATAATAATAATAATAATAATTATTATTATTATTATTATTATTATTATTATTATTATTATTATTATTATTATTATTATTATTATTAAATGCAGCCTAAGCACACTTTGAGCAGGTATTCCGATTAAGCGTCAAAGAAAAATAAACCCTCAACAACTAGTGAAAGATATTTAACCGGCATATATATATATATACTAGACCCCAAAAAAATGTCATCGCAATTTAAAGAACAACTACACAAGCTTTTGCTTACCAGGTCTGTGCCTGTTGCCTGCCTCTGCAGAAAGTGAGCCTCCTTGCGCCCTGCGAGACCCAACTTTACCTCCAGTACCTCCAGGATAGTGATATATGACAGAAGCTGAACATAGTCCTTCAAGAGCAGCTATAGATGAAAACAGCTCTTTTAATGGCAGTTTTATCGCAGCCGATTCGTGTAATAAATATATTTCATTCAAGACAATCATACATCTAATAAGAGCACATTAAATGCAAGGAATATAAAAAGGCACGGAAGCGGTCCAGGTACAAAGACTGCTAAAAAGATTGACAAAAGAATCGTAATATTCAGCTTTTCTTCTATAGGAAGGTGGGCATGGCAGTTATCTATGTACTCAGACAAGAGCTAATCATCTGGCCAAAAACAGAGGACATTGCTTTTTACAATGAATATGTCATGGTTCCGACAGATGAAACTCTTCAAAAGAACTTCGAGGCATTGTTTACCTTAAAGAATCTTTTATTCGAGTAGCATAATATCGGCACTGCATAATCGAAGCCAAAAACTGAATTCTCCTCCCCTGGGCACATAGTATCAAAGCACAATTCCCTCCTCCAATTAACAGTCATAAATCACATTCCCCAATTAGCTTGAAGCAAGGGCTTTCTCCCCAGCTCTCCAGCCCAATTCTTTATCAGCTCTGGGCTCAATAGCCTTGATTCTCACACTACGTTTAATGTTGTTATGTCTAGACTCTCTCACACATCCCCCCCTCCCAGCATCATCTAACTCTAAAAGCGAAAGGGAAAAAGATGGCTACATTTCCATCTGTTAACGCAAAACATCCGATGTTGGCAGCGTTGACAGAATATATATAATAATTTGAACAACGTTTTGCTTTCACATTAACGGTATTGCCCCAAAACTCAAGGGTCTTCAAGTTTTATTTCAGCATACTTTTTACTCTAAGAAATGTTGCTTGAATTTCTATCCCATATATTACAGGTAGTCCTTGCTTTGACAATGGTGTTGACAGAGGCGGTCAACTTTATGAATTTCTATCGTTGACCGATGCAGTCATCAAGTGTCAGTGTCATGTGACTGTTTAGCAATAGCCATCTCAGCAGTCCCTGTTTTCTTTGTTAAAGTGAGGATCATGGATGGTGAACGGAGGACCTCCTGACAACTTCTGACAGCTACCAACAGCCAGGTAGGCAGGTATCTGCTTGCTGAGGTGCCCTGCAAGCACAACCAGCGGGAGGGGCTACTGCAGAGTAAGACAGAGCATGCAGGTGGCTGATGTGGTACTTATACATGCAAGGTTAGGGGTAGCTGCTATGGCACTGCATGAGTGTAGTTGGGTCAGCGGGTGGCTGTTGCAGGATGCGCAAGAGCAGCTGGGTGGGCAGGCAAGCAGGCGTACGGGTGGGCGCTACAGAGCATGGGATCTGGTCCTCGGTAGCCAGGCTCCTCGGGAGAAAAAGTCAGAGATATGGGAGCAACTTCCTGTAGCAAATTGCAAAGCTTACCCACTGATGCTGCTTGTGGGAAGCCAGCAGGGGAGGTCACAAGTGGGGATTATTACACGGCCACGAGGTGTTTCAACGGTCGTTAAGTGTCGGCCAGTTGCCAAGCAACTGGATCGTAATAACATGACCATGGGGGACGCTGAGATGTCTGGAATTTCAAGGACTAGTCGTACGTCAGCGGTGGGATTCAGCCGGTTCGCACCACTTCGGCAGAACCAGTAGCTAATGTTTTGTTGCCCAGGCCCAGAATGGACTTCCGGAAGCGGCATTCACACAGAGAACCAGTTGTTCAGATCTGAATCCCACCACTGGTCGTTAAGTACCACTCATTCAACACCGTTGCGGTTTCGAACAGTTCTAATTGAGTGGTCATTAACCAAAGGCTGCCCGTAGAGCATTTCGTATTTCATAATCCAAAAAGCCCAGAGAACATCACCAAGTCTGTTCAAAGAAAACACAAACGAGGTGTTTGTTCTCTACTATTTTCCGGAACAGTTCCCCTTCTCTGTGCAAAGGGAAGCCCCTGAGAATCACAAATTACTGCGAATTTTAGAGCCATATCTATTTTATCGTGACCCTTCGTTAGTATTATTACTATCGCTTATTGTTAATAATTTATTTTATTTGTTTATTAAATTTCTACGCCCGTCCCTATCGTTAATGCAGCAATCCCGGGTGGCTTAATAATGTACACTTTGAATCGCAAACCGTCTTCCAATAAAATATAGGAATTAAACAATGCGATAATATCTCAGAGGTCGTGGCCCCCCCAAAGCCTTCTGAATACAATTACGTTTTATTTCCAACACTACCGTCCCTACCTCCGAGCCACAAAAAGTCATTTACAGAACGGAGAAGTTCCACAGCCATGTGATAGTGAACAAAGGAATCCTGCAACATCCCGGCTTGTAGACAAAGGTCCCCAACATGTTTCCGCATACGGCCCTGACATCGCTTTTTATAATGTCTAGGATACAAAAAACAAACAGGGCAGAATTAGTTCAATTGTGCTGTTCTGACTGTTCGGTCGTCTCCTTGAGTTTGCATCTTACTGACAAGCAGTCAAGGGTCCTCACCAAGAGCTACAGGAAGCCTATTCCCAGCTATCAGAATACTCACTCTAGGGCAGCGGTCTCCGACTTTTTTGGCACCAGGGACCGGTTTCATGGAAGGCAATTTTTCCACAGACGGGGGGGAGGGAGGGAGCATACAACCTAGATCCCACACGTGTGCAGTTTCACTAGCCCACTGCTCACTTCCATCTGTGGGACCTGATTCCTAACAGGCCGTGGACCGGTACCAGAAAATAAGATATTGTATTCTTGGAAACAAACCTGCAGCATGTACGCAGAATACTATCAGTGACTTTCTCAGCACTTTTGTCTAAAAGTTCAACATGCACCTCTTTAGCCATGGAATTGGGTGAACCTCTTCTTTTAATTAATAACCTCTTCTTTTAATTAATCATCGAGCAGCACTTACTGTGTTGGCCAACAGACGTATCGTATGAAGATTAGGAAGATCAATGCTTAAAATAATTTTGGATGGACGCAGTATGAATTCCAAGCTTAGAAGCGGGCAGATGTTCCATACTGACCCTTTTTTTATTGCACCTTCTAAGGACAAAATAGTTTTGAGGTTTGCAATCTTTGGAGAATGTCCAGTGACACGTCTTACTTAGGGCGTGCACTTTCGTTCACACACTGACAGTATTTAAATGATTTATACGACGTTGTATCATTCCATTGTGAACTAAAACTTAATTCCACGTCTTCAGATTAGGTGAGAGAAAATGGCATTTTTAAAATGGCAAGTTAATTTCTACAGATTTGAAGGTGTTATTTGCCTATAAATGAGAAAATTATTTCCTAAAAGAACTAATTATCTTTATGAATAGGTTCATTACACATTTTATGGCACAGTTGATTTCCTCTCAATAGAATGATCGTCCTGTTTAAAATTTCAGTTTTATTACCGACTTCTATTGACAATTTATATTACAAGTTCTTATGGGTGGGGGGGGGGAAATCACTAATACTGAAATACTGCAAAAATACGAGAGAAAAATAACAGTAGGTATACCTAAACCTGAGAGTGAGGACAATTAACCAGTGGAACAGCTTACCCCCAGAAATCGTGGGCGCTCCATCACTAGAAATTTTCAAGAAGAGACTAGACAATCACCTGTCTGAGATGGTATAGGTTCTCCTGGTTGAGCAGGGGGCTGGACTAGAAGACCTCCAAGGTCCTTTCCAGCTCTATTCTATTCTATTCTATTCTATTCTATTCTATTCTATTCTATTCTATTCTATTCTATTCTAAACTCATACAATAACATTGTAGTTTTATTGCATTTATCTAGCATATAAACAGAGTAGAATAAAGTAATTTGTACACCAAATGGATCAATTATATTTATCACAGGTAGCTTTGAGACATATGTGAGCCACTGGATCTTCCTTTCAGAAATATTTCCTTACCAGATTCCTCAATGTCTTCAACAATGACAGAACTGCCTTCCCTGGAAAAGTTGTGATACATCCAGAGATAGATGTATCTGCCTTGAAAATATCCCATGTTGAACGAGCACAATGAAATATCGGCACAGGAAATGTTTATGACATTTTGCATGATGTCATAAACCGTTCAGCCCACACTGAAGTGTATAGCACAGACAAATGTCAGCACAGGAAATGTTTATGACATTCTGTATTATGGCATAAACAGTTAAGCCCACGTTGAACTGTGTAGCATAGTGAGACATCAGCACAGGAAATGTTTATGACACTTTTCATGTCATAAACTGCTTTACGATAAGGCTTACGTCATACATTTTTAATAGAATTCGCCAAATTTCAATTCCACAGAATCATGGATCCTGAATTCTATATGCATTCTGCAAATTTTGTTTTTGCTCAGTTAAAGTTTATAGGAACAAGAGTTTTAGTTATCTATAGATAGATATTCTTATGACATAAAGATACGGTAGCATAACATAATGTAATGTAACGTAACGTAACAATAACAAAGATAACATAACATAATTTTTATCATCAAGATTTAGTACAGCATCTTACATATTCAAATTAAATATAAAACAAATGTTTCTATCTCCTTTTCGTTTACCAAAGCAATCATGCAGGACACGCTTGCATTTTACAAAAAACAATATACAATAGTACAAGACACAATAAGCATTTTCATTTTTTTAAATTAGCATATACTCATACTTCATTGGCTTGCCTACCATGTTTAGCAGTAAGAACTGCTGTATGTTTTAAAATGCTAAGTATATTTTTGATAGATTATTTTTTTACTAGCAAAAGGAAAGATGATTTCTTTATAGGGATGTATTTTACATTAGTCTTAAGACATATTTCATCTTGCTATTATCTTAAGTTCAAATTCCCAATATCTCCAGCTGAAAAGAAAATCAAGAGATCTGATCCTTGCAGATCTGTCACTAGTCAAAACAGACAAACTCTTATTAAACGGTTGAATGGTTTGATTAAATATAAGGCTTCAGAAGCTTCCTTTCACTTCTTGTCTTAATAGCTCTGTTCTTACTGTCATGCTTATTCCTCTCTTAATGGAATTTTGAACTAAAAGAAAAAAATGAATGTGCATGGATTATAATCTGTTAAGATAACTAAGGTAAAGAATACTTTCACTAAAAACTTTAGTGACTTAAGTCGGGTCAGCAAATTCTTCCTGTCAGTGGTGTATTATTATTAGTTTTTGCTGCTCAAAGAAAGAAAATGATATACTTTTCAGTCCTGTAGTCATAAAGCTCCATTAACAGTGTCCTTGGCAAATCTGATTATTTTGCAACTCCAAGCCATTCAGACAGAAATTAAGTACAGATATCTGGTTACCACCAGATAATCTATAAAGTAAATCTTAATTAAAAAAGCAGAGGTATGCCTGAATGAATCAAATTACCCTAGAGATCTTCTCAAAACTCTTTATTTATAGCTGAGTGTAAATGCTGAGCTGAGATTCCATCTGCTCAGCTAAAAGACCAGCTCCATCTAGTAGAATCTTTCCCCGTAATGTTTCTTTTCAACTTAGTTGTTGCTGTCATCTAATTTTTATCCTCCTTTCCACCCAGAGGATACCCATCTAGAATGAGAACTGGAATTTAATGTCCTATTTTTCTTCTTTCCTCATATTCCTATTGGCTTTGTTATTCTGACCAGCAGCAGGGTAGATGGACGAGTTACAGCAGTGATGAGTGCACCGTTGAGAGACTAGAACAGGGGTCTTCAAAATTGGCCCTTTTATGACTTGTGGACTTCAACTCCCAGAATTCCTCAGCCAGCGTGCCTGGCTGAGGAATTCTGGGAGTTGAAGTCCACAAATCATAAAAGGCCCAGGTTTGAAGACCCCTGGACTAGAAAGACCAGGTTAGGGATAGGTCTGTCTACATGGTCTTTAGGAATCGAAAGTGACATGACGGCATATTAATCCATCAATTCCTCTTAAATGTAAAAGTTAAGGTGAACAAATAAATATACACACAAACACACACATATTTTTGATACAGACAACTCCAATGTCCTTTTCAGCTGAAGGGTGGTTTAAAAACATAATACAATATTATATAATCATCATATAATAAAATATAATAAAAGCCAAGACCAAAAAGTGTGGATTGCAAAAAAGGATTTTATCTGAATAAGCACTCAATAGTTACCTAAGCCTGGTAAAGAAAAATTAAGAAACAGTAGCAGAGAATTGAGGGTACATAAAAAGCACACTGGGTGAAATTCTTGTTGAATTCTTGTTCAAAATTAAAAAAAATAATCCACAGAACTAGAAAAACATCAATGAGAAGAAATCAACTGGGTCCAAATGACAAAACAGTAGTTGGCAATTATACAAGTGAGTCTGAACCTTACATTTCGAGTTTCTTTGATTTTTTTTATTAGATTAGATTTTTTTTTCTCCTGCATCTATTATTTGATAAATAACTCAAAGCAGCGAATGTACGTAATATTGCTTTCTCTTTCTATTTTCCCCACAACAACTCTTTGATGTGAGTTGGGCTCAGAGAAAGAGGGATTAACCCAAAATCACCCGGCCAATTTTCACGCCTAAAGCAGGACTAGAACTCGTAGTTCCCTGGTTTCTAGGCCAGCACCTTAACCACTACACCAACCTGGCTCTCCTTGCTTGTCAAATCAGAATTGGAAACCACATTTTGATGACAATTGCCAATATTTTTCAAGAAAAGTATGAGTTGTGTTATGCCTACTCTAAAGGAATATGGGATAAGGATGCCTGTTCACCCCATTAGCACAGGATGAGAGTGAGCAGGCTGGAACAAAACCCAATAAATTGAAGGCAAAGATTCAGGACTTGAATTATTATGAAGAATTCGTCTTTTACCCACGTGTGAAAGAGAAGCCAAAATCCCAGCAAATTCTAAGACATACAGGTCAAAAGAAAATATCCCATCAGTAATAGGGATTTACTCGGGAATTATCTACTATTCATGAAAGTATACATCTTGAATACATGCAAAGCCAATCCGTGAGCAGCTCTTTTTTATGGAAAGTGTCTAAAATTCTAGACCAGGGGTAGGCAACCTTGGCTCTTTTATGACTTGTGGACTTCAACTCCCAGAATTCCTGAGCCAGCCATGCTGGCTCAGGAATTCTGGGAGTTGGTCCACAAGTCATAAAAGAGCCAAGGTTGCCTACCCCTGTTCTAGACAAACCAACGACCCAATATTTAGGGCCGTGATTTTATCTGATGCTTTATCTTCTATGTATGAAAAGCCAAGCTCCTGAATCAGCTGTGAGCTATTGATTTTCTGCATTACTGGCACAGTTAGTAGCTTGCTATACACAAGCTTACCGTAAAAAAAAAAAAAAAAATCAAGTAGAGTGCAAAGAGATGAAAGCAAATGCAAACCCAAGATTAACTCCCATTGTTTGGCATTACATCTGAACCAGCCAAGTATGACGGTGCATTTTGTATCCTGCAAGATATATGAAATTGTTCTCCATACATAGAAGTATAACCACAAATTCAAATGCAGCAATTTCCTTAATGGACTGATGTGATCTTTTACAATAGCCAGACATTTTTAATATGTATCCATCATTCCTAAACGGGAATGAACGATAAGTATTAAATTGAACAATCAGGAAGTCGTTAAACATCGTTGCATCTTCAAAGAAAACAAAAATGCATGCAAAAATGAATTTGTGAAGATCTGTATGTCACAAATTACAAAACAAATGCCCACTAAATTCAAGGTAAGATAACATGCTTAGCTAAATGACTGACAACTGTAACATCGCTCAGGCTTCTGAAAGCTAGCAACATTTACTCTAAGCTGAAGTGATCTTTTCAGTTTGAAAGTGAAGAAGCGGAAACTTAAAATTTGTTGTAAAATTTGAAACCAAGAAACAAAATAAATGCAAAACCAGCAAGTATCAAAAGATACATTCCTTTACTACAACATTTTAATCTCCAACTCAACAAGGCAAAAATATGTGAAGAAAAGTACTGTCAAAAACATTTTGACAAATGTCAAAAGAATGAAAAGCACAATGGAAATTCAGGCAGCAGCAATCAATTGCCATTTAAATAAAATCGCCGTATTATAGGAAGGCACACAAATGCAACATTACATTGTTCAGTGGTGGCAAAATAAGAAGGCAGCATACAAAAACTAGCTGGTTTTAAACAGTACAATGTGATCAAAGGCCTACCTTTTGAGACCCAAAAACACACTCACAGGGCAGTATGAGAGGAAAAAAAAAGAAGAAGAAAGGAAGGAACAAAACAAAATTAGAGACACACAGGAATAGAAAAAAATTAAATAGCCACATATAGACAGGTCTAACAAAGTTTATTTAATAATGTATTGTATTACATCGTGTCCTGAGTATGATATTCAATTATTTTTCATCGCAATGTAGAGAGTAGAAAGCAATGATTGGTGCTGTATCACGTTATGTTTCCAACATTACTAGTGATTAGTATGCCATCTCATAAAAGCTAGATAAATAATAATAATTCCCTTCTCGCCCTAACGGGTGGTATGTGTCTTCCTCAATCTCAGGTCCTCCAACAGGTCCTCAGACCTGGGAGTTTGAGGTTTCTATGCAGTATCTTAGCCAGTGATGGCGAACCTTTTAGAGACCGAGTGCCCAAAAACTGGCCCCGCCCCGCTCCACCCCCTGCCCCGCCCCCACCCTGCCTGCCCGCAAGGCCACTCACTAGTCTAGCCCTGACTAAAAAATAGCATTGAGGCATTGATAATAGCAGCACAAGAACAAGCACTAAGCTCCAGATCCATAGAAGCAGGGTCTACCACACTAAAGGACCCAAGGTGCAGGCTATGCAGAGAGGCCTCAGAGACGGTCCAACACATAGTGACAGGGTGTAAGATGCAGGCAGGAACAGTGTATACTGAACGGCACAACCAAGTAGCTGATCTTGTGTACAGGAACATAGGCCATGCCTTCCTAAGTCTAGATGGGAGATCCCACAAAGCATTGTGGGGAATATCTATGCAGATTCTCAGTCATCCAGGTCATGGTTGTCCCAAAGGTGCTTTTTCAAAAGACAACTGGACTTATATATAAAGTGGAAAATAGAAAAATTATCTAATTTCCATTACAGTAATTAAGAAAATAAGAGCCAGAGTAAAGCTTCCTAATTAAGAATGTCAGTACTGATATTGACATGTTGGTAACAATTCAATTCTCACACTAGTGCTGAGCATAAATTAAATTGCATCTTTTGGGTGTTCGTGTTTCCTAGAAATGAACAAAATCCCCACCTTTGCTTTTCTTTAGAAACATGATTAAAACTCTTGCTAGGTCATTTAATCTGTTCTGGAAGCAACTTTGTAGAATTGTTAAGCATGATTTATCTATGAATGAAGATATAGCATATTCACACAAAAAATGTACAATGCATTCTTAGCGGTCTGAACAGAAAAGAAACAGTGGGAAGTTAAAAATTTTCTACTTCAGCACCATGGACAGTGGGATGCCAAGAAATGCTTTAAAATGATGCACACCCCAATATCAATCACATCATACACTGACTGCTCTCAAAATCCCCACTGATTTCAAAATTTTGAAGTATGGAATAATACGTTTGGAGAGGTGGGATCTAGAGTGAAATCCTTACAGAACTAATTTTATTGTTGTTTGTATTCAAGGCAGTATCATCAATAGGAACGTATCTTTGAAGTGAGGAAGAAAAGTGTATTGATCAGAAAGCATAAATTTCAGAATATTTGTAGAGTTAGACTCAGCTTCAAATTTCTGAGTTTCTGAGCAAGCATAAACTCTAGGGTTCTGGATTCAAAGGGATAAAAATACTTAGAAGCCTACGGGGTGCACACAACTATTAGGAACATTTTAAACCAAACCTAGAGGGAAATTGCACGATCCCAAGAAAAGACAAAGCTGCTTGTGAGAGCTACTGCTTTACTACCATGCGTACACCCATCTATTTTGTTGTCCTCAAATTCAAAGTACAGACCTAATAAATAAATAAA
Source organism: Azemiops feae (assembly GCA_023970755.1). Lineage (NCBI taxonomy): Eukaryota > Metazoa > Chordata > Lepidosauria > Squamata > Viperidae > Azemiops > Azemiops feae. The sequence continues at coordinate 622,851 of JALGBA010000985.1, read as the reverse complement.
TAAATAAATAAACAAACAAACAAATGGGATATGCGCATATTCACACATATTGAAAAGAGAACTCTTAGAATTGTAACTATTTTAAAAGAAAATTCTGCATAGAAATACAGTTTCTTAAAGTTTATCAAGATCTTGGATCAAAACAGACAAATTAACCAGAGTTACACACTGAGGTTAAAAAAAAAAAAAAAAAAGCACAGTTGCACATAGCTACTGTATAATTAACGTTATAGCCGCGTTTTACTTCTATTTCCATCACAACAGTCTCAGCTCCAACTTTTCTCAGTGGTTAGATCCATTCCACAGAAGTTAAGCAAGCATTCTGTCTTTAGGATAAGCTCTCAAAAGCCGCTTGCTCTGTAGTTGTGCTAGCGCTGTAGTAAATAGAAACAAACTGAATCTATGCAGGGCTAATAAACTTAGGCAAACATAGAACACTTCCATAATATCCTTATCTGCAGGGAAGAACATATTCATTATATGAGTGACATTTAATGCTCAAAATAATGTAATTTATTTTTGACTTAAGTGTAATGGGCAACCCCTTCAAGAAAGAAAGAAACCAATCAAGGTAATCAAAGTAGAGAGGATGGGTTAGCACATTAGAAAATGGCAAATTATATTATGGCTTAACATTACGACTGACCTAGGTCACTGCAAACTGTGTACTTACTTGTATGCATAACATTTTAATCACATCTAACGATATAAATTTACCAAAGGATGTTTCTCATCTTACTTATACAAAGCATTCCATTATGCAGATTGCAAATCCTTGGTAATATGGGAATAATTTCACATATTCCAATCAAAAAAAATCATTATTTTTGGGCCAAAGAGCATTGCAAGAACTCTGCTTTTATTTTCTGCATGTATCACCATAATGTGCATTATTCAGTATCAATACTCTGATATAAAATAATTATAGCCACTTTCTCCTACTATCAAGGAAATGTATTTTCCCAATACATTAATCAGCCACTGCACAAAAAATAAGATATTGAACTAGCTTTGAAATGCTGAGTAAGAGCACTAAATAATCTGGTTTTAAGCATGTTAATTTTGCACGATTCCCCAACTACAAATTTATATCCTCATTCAAAAGTTATAAATTACTTAAATTACTTAAATAATCCTCCGTTTTTGCTCACTGAAATAACAATTGAAATTGCTATACTTAAATCATTCCATGTTAATGATAATAAGAATCACTTCCAGGCCAACAGGTACAAATTAAATTGTACTGTAAATGAAAAAGAGATGAGCTTCTGAAATGTTAATCTATCCATAAATGAAAGTACTTATTTGGGGAACAAGTTGCCTAGCAGAAAGAATGTGTGTGTTTACACTGCTGCTGTATCCTTCATCAAGCAAGTCTTTTTTTTCTCTCATAACTTTTGGACTTACTTTAAAATAAATCATAACATACGTGGATGGTGTGATCTATTTAGACATTGTATAGCTGAACTTTCAAAACTCTTTAACAAAGTTCCTCACAAGCAAAATTAAGAATCATAACTGAGAAGTCTGTATTCAGATTGGGTCTGTCTTCTCTTTTCTTTCAATTCTTGCATCATACAACAAGCAATTTGGTTGGGTCTCTTAATATTCCATAAGATAATAATAATAATTTCAATTTGTATGGCCAACCATCTCATCTAAGCAATTCTGGGCAGCTCATAAAAATTAAAACAATTTAAAAACCAATGTTTAAAACAAATGGTGAAATGAAGGCATCCACCAAGTTCAAATGTGTTTCCTAGGTAATGTATTTCACCAAAAATAAATTGATTTACCAAGAGTTAGTAGGGTCATTATCAAAGTTGCCAAATTGTCTGAAAACCTTTACAAACCTGTGTTCAGCTTTAGTCAGTGCACCAAAAGTGGACCGGTAAAGGTACCCCATGCCTATATTACCGCTTGATTAGAATACTACAATAATTCTACACAAGACTGCCTCAGGAACTATAATTGGGGTCCAGAATACAGTGGCCTGCATGCTTACTGGCAGCTTGTGCTGGGATCATGTAACATCTATTCTCGGTACCCTGCATTGGGTTTCTGGGAACAATTTTAAAATGTAGGTTTTGACCCAGAAAGTTACTTTTTTGACTTGGCATCTGGGTCCCTGCTAGACTGCCTATTTCAATTACAGTTGGACATTATTTGTATTTTCTCCCATTTCCAAGAAATGAACAGAGCTGAAGTCAGAAAGTGCTGCTTCCCCATAGCAGTGCCAGAGTACTGGAATAGTCTCCCAATGAGGACCACAATAGCCTTCTCTTTTTGTTTTCTGAAAGATGTTAAAAATAGCCTTTGGTGTTTCGTGGAGCTGCGTGGTTTGTTCCCAACATTACTTGCTGGCATTTCATTACCTGCTAAGGTAACATCATCAGTGCCTGTGGGGTAATGAAACTGGCAGATAAACAAGAGCTTACCGACAGTCACATGATCATGAGAGGGATGGCATATAAATTTAATAAACAAATAAATAAATCACCAAGCTCAGAAGGCATCAAAGCCTCCACAGTTTAACATTAGCTACATATATCCTTTCCACTAGAAATCAGCAGCACTGATAATGTTACCTACTTGAATGAGCCATCTGTGAGAAAAAAATGCAAGCTCAAAGAGCACCAAGGACCCCACAGTTTGACCCTGAGCTACAACTATTCCATCAGTACATTATCATTTATCCATTTTTTTTGTCTTGTTTATTTTTAAGTATTTTATTTTGGTTACAATGTGCTTTCAGTTTGGGGTTTTATGATTCATGTTTTCACTTTTTGCTATATCATGTAGACTGCAAAGTCTGGATGACTGCAGCTGGATATAAGTGTAAATAAATGTAATCTGAGAATGAACATACTGAAAATGTTGGAAAACTTTAATTAATTACTGGTAGCATATGAATATTACAAATTCTTTTTTTAAAAAAAATATTACACCAATTCTTCCAGGAATAATATTTTCTCCTCTCCATACCTGGGGACAAATATTTTTCAGAAGCTGTGTATATAAACTGAATTTACTTACCTACTGTCTGTATCCAGGCCAACAAAATCTTTTTTTTCAAAAGGAACACACAGAAGTGGGATCTTATCTCCAGATTTATCGGTAGCTCTGTCAAGACGCTTGGACTCCAATACAATGAAAAGAGATTCAATGAAGTCTTCTATTCTCTTCTCCACGTTTTCACATTCATCGTAACTAGGATAAAATGCCACATCCGTACGAGTTTGCTCTGCAATTTCTCCCTGAAGCCCAAAGACAAACAGCCGGGAATCGTAAAGGGTTGAGCCGTAAATTTCCTTTTGAAGGTGGAATTTTTCAAAAGTTTGAGGCCAGTCTTTTCCAGAGGAGCAATCCGTGATGGTTATTAATCCCACAACTTTGCGATGGGTCTGAAAATCTCCCCATTCGTTGTTTTCTGGTGGGTAATGATGTCTGTAGCGGATATAAAGAACTCGCTGAGAGTCACGGACATTGATCTGACTCACGGTTGAGATTCGTTTGTAGATCTTAAAAAAGCTCTCTTCAGGAACAATCCCATCTGGCTGGACCACAACTAGTAAAGTTTGATGATCTTCCGCACACTGCATGTAGTCCGGGATGCTCATTTTGCAACTTAAGTATGCTAATGCAAACATAATATAAAGCACAGAAGGAATAAAACTTAATAAAATAGAGAAGGAAAAATGTACAGCATTTCTCTACTGAAGAAGGATTCATTTTACGAGTGATGCCTTTCTGAAATATTAGACCTGTTATATAAAATCATAAAAACCTCGAATTTTCTTAAACAGTAGGCGGCATCCGAGTCTTAGTCCCGTTGGGATAGAGAAGAATAGGAGGCCTCATGGTTTACTAAGCTCTTACTTTATTGCGTTATACTGATATTATTTACCGAAACACTTTTGCTCTTCAGCACAAAGACTGCAAACTTGGTGAAAGATTCCTCTGAGCTGAGCATAAAGTTTAGTTACTTCAAAGAAAGATCCGCGATATTTTCTAGACAGGCCAATCTGAAAAACACAACACAAGAGTAATGGATGGGAAAGAAAAACACAACAAAATATCTTGTAAGGATGAACTGAACTCATTATCCTAAAGCCAAAGACGGTTAATCTCATAAGAGCCATGATGGTGCAACGTCTCATGGTTCCGATAAATGAGACCAATTGGAACAGAACTTGGAGGCTTGAGTTTTCCTCTAAGAACATGTTTATTGGATACAAAGTATCGGCACAGTCAAAACTGAAACCAAGACTAAAATCCTCTCCCAAAAGCAACAGTAATACAATGTTACAGTTCCCACCCCCTGGCTATGCAATCAACTACGTTTCCCAATAATAAATCCAGGCGGGCTTTCTAACATTAGGATCCTCCTCTCCAGCTGAGGGAAGCAGAAATGACCTTGGTTCCCACGGGACAGAAAACTGTTTAGTCTAATAGAAAACTTCCCATTCCCCCCCCTCCCATCTTGTGGCAACTGGAAACAAGGAAAATGGCTTTGGCCAGGACCGTTGCAAGGTTGACACAATGGTTAGAATGCAGTTTTGCAGGCTAATTCTGCCCACAGCCTGGAGTTCGATCCTGATAGGGTTCAAGGTTGACTCAGCCTTCCATCCTTTCGAGGTCGGTAAAATGAGGACCTAGATTGCTGGGGGTAATGTGCTCACTCTGTGAACTGCTCAGAGAGGACTGTAAAACACTGTGAAGCAGTATGTAAGCCTAAGTGCTATTGCTATAAGAACTTGACCATTTGTTAACATCAATCCAAGGATAGGCTACATTAACAGAGGGATAGAATCAAGATCATGTGAAGTATTAATACCACTTTACAATGCCTTGGTAAAGCCACACTTGGAATACTGCATCCAGTTTTGGTCACCACAATGTAAAAAAGATATTGAGACTCTAGAAAGAGTACAGAGAAGAGCAACAAAGATGATTAGGGGACTGGAGGCTAAAGCTTACAAGGAACGGTTGCTGGAATTGGGTATGTCTAGTTTAATGAAAAGAAGGACTAGGGGTGACATGATAGCAGTATTCCAATATCTCAGGGGCTGCCACAAAGAAGAGGGAGTCAAGCTATTCTCCAAAGCACCTGAAGGCAGGACAAGAAGCAACGGATGGAAACTAATCAAGGAGAGAAGCAACCTAGAACTAAGGAGAAACTTCCTGACAGTTAGAACAATTAACCAGTGGAACAACCTGCCTCCAGAAGCAGTGAGTGCTCCAACGTGGAAGTTTTTAAGAAGAGACTGGATAGCCATTTGTCCGAAATGGTATAGGATTTCCTGCCTGAGCAGTGGTTTGGACTAGAGTAGACGACCTCCAAGGTCCCTTCCAACTTTATTATTATTATTTATTATTATTTATTATTTATTATTTTTATTATTATTATTATTATTTTTATTATTATTATTATTATTATTATTATTATTATTATTATTATTATTATTATTATTAATTATATTCTCCTATTTTCAGCAATTTCACCCCATCGCAGAACCAAAGGCTCCATAACAAGAATACTTTATAGTGAGACTGGGACCAAAAGACATTACTGCATCATCCATAGAAAACATAGATCTGTACTGTCACTTTTTACCTCATATCTCTTAAAACTGATCCTCTGAGATACATGGGATGGACATCACTCCGTTATGTTGTTTATAGGCATTTTAAAGAATACACCAAAGCTTGCAACTCAGCAAACTGAGTTTTGGTTTACTGGAAATACTAGAAATTCTTTCTCATTCAGATACTAACTTAATATCTCACAGCACGGTGAGATGGGTGGCAAACAAATATAACAAATAAATAAATGTAGAGAAATCCAAGCTTTGAAAGTTTACGTCTCCTGTGAGATAGGATTTTATGAGGCTGGAATATATCATAAATATTTACATTAGAGGCATGTCATGTAATGGTGCACCCTAGCTTCCATCTTCCATATGAATGTACACCAATAGCTGATAATATGGATGAAATATAACACACTCCTTAAGTTGCAGAATATGGACTATTCAGAAAAGTGACTAGAAGATGAAATAGCACAACTGGAATGCTAATATATACTGACTGATCCACACAGCACTAAACCATGATTAGTGAATTCAATGAATTGCCTGCTTTTGCAACAAATACCAAACACGTTCACTGACTGGATTCACATAACACAGACCCACAAATCAGCCAATCATATTTTAGTTAGCGGGTAAGACGAGTCCATCCATGTATGTTACTTCCTGAGTACAGCCTTAACTACAAATCATTTTTTTTAAATAAAAAAATCAAAACATGACTAAAATGAAGCATCTAGTAAACCTGTGATTTTTTTCATGTACTTTTCTACATGCAGTCTGTAGCAACCAGGGGCTAAACAGAAAAAAATTGTGGGATTTCATGGGAGGGAATGATCAAATTAGGAGAGGAAACCTGAAGGTCTCTCTTCCTAATGTGCCAGGCAACCTATCTAAATGGATAACTTCCTTCCCAGCAAGCTAATAAAAGCAGTTTGCAGGCTAATAATCCTCATTAAATTCAATGAGCATAGATGGACTAAATTTTTTGTATATACTGAACTGCCACAAATTTTACTGCCCAACTGTAAAGCCAGATGTAATCAAGCATTTATCAGTTTCATTGGTGCCTATATTCTATTAAATTCAGTTAAAAAAAATAAAAATATCCTCAAGTTCAGCTTGACTTCTGATGGATTCATGGACATAACCATGTAGTTTTCTTGACAATACAGACATGGTTTGCCACTGGTTTGTTCCAGACCCACAAGAGTGGGCTATATTAAATTTTACCTTATTGGTCATTATGACAACAGAGAATTAGAAACAGGTACAGGAGGAAAAGTGGTAAAAAATATGCTTTCTTTTCTTGTCTTTTTTCAAAAATCTGACAGCTAGCGGTTTTACTCTGATGAAGAATTTACTTCTCAGATAGGAGTCTGATTTGATTTTGCTTTGCATTGGGACTCACAACGTAAAAGGCACAAAGACAAAAATAATCCATAGGTTGTTTTCCAAGAGGAAACTTCCAAATTGTCCTTGTTTTCAAACAAGTCATCGCATACCGTCTTGTCACTTTGGGCAATCTCAATGATAATTTGAATAAATTATTGGTCATTAATGACAACACCAAATTAGAAAGAGGTATCTTCCAGAAACAGGTACAGGAGGAAAAGTGGTACAGGGCAGGCTTCTCAAGGAGCCTGACTGGTAAACATGAGCTTGCCTCTGGGAAGAGGAAGCCTGGACTTTATGAAAGAACAATTGGACCTTTTTCCTTCCCACCTAAAACCAGAAACTAATGCCCTGCTTCAAATCCTTCTTTTAGGTCCCCAAAATGAATGTCCCAACCGGCCTTTGTCCACCCACAGATGTGTACAGGTAGTCCTTGAGTTACGACAATTGAGCCCAAAATTTACGTTGTGAAGTGAAACATTTGTTAATGGAGTTTGCCCCGTTTTATGACTTTTCTTGCCACAGTTGTTAAGTGAATCGTCGTATTTAAGTAAGCAACACGGTTGTCAAGTGAATCTGGCTTCCCCACTGACTTTGCTTGTCAGAAGGTCGCAAAAGCTGATCAGGTGACACACACCCCCGGGACGCTGCCACCGTCATAAATAGGAACCAGTTGCCAAGCGTCCGAATTCTGATCACGCGGCCCATAGGAATACTGCAACGGTGATAACTATGAAAAAGGGTCACAAGTCACTTTTTTTTTCAGACCCGCGGTTAACTCTGACCGGTCACTAAACGAACTGTTGTAAGTCGAGGACTCCCTGCATTTAATTAAAGAGATGTCAGACATAAGGCAAAAGGGCAAGTCAGGCCTTGAGGCACACCGGGAACCGCCATAAGCAAGGCATGGACTCCCAAGGCATCAAAGAGGCCCAATTTGCAAAATCAATCAGTAAAATGTATGTTTTGGGCTTCAGGCTCCATCCTCTCTGGCTCCTGGCCTGCGTCTGAGGCCTGGCCCCAAACATCTGGAAGACACCCCCCCCCCAGGCTGCCTTGGGCCCAGACTGTAGGCCAGGCTCCCCCCCAATCTGGCTCCCACGGAGTGTGCTTGGACTACTACCACAACTCCCATCATCCCGAGAGGAACTTGGCACTGGAATCCAAACATGCGCGGAAGGTGCCGGAAGGAGAAGGGGAGCAATTTCGGAGCTTCAACCCCCCCAGCCAAGGGAAGAGGAGGCTCGGCTCTCCCACCCCATCCCGGCACCGGCTCCCTCCAGCGTCCCCGGCCCTCGCCCGCTCGCCCGCCCGTCCGGCCCACTCAGGGGCTCCAGCGGCTCACCCACCACTGCCGGGGCGACGTAATAGCTCCGCCTCCTCCGCTTCTGTCGATCGCTCCAGACGGAAGGCGGGGCGGGCGGGCGGGCGAGGGCTCACTGCGCAGGCGCCAACCCTCGAGTTCCCTCGGGCCGGGACGCGCATGCGCGAGGCTTTGAACGGTCGCCATGGCGACGGCGGGCGGTTGAGAGCGACCGTTAGATTCCAACGGTCGCTCTCCTGAGGGGGCGAGTCTTCCCCTCAGTGCGCTTTTAGTACAAAAGCTTGGAGAGGCCTGTTTGTACGTCTGTTTTGCCCCACTTAGCGCCCGAGTTTTTTTTCCCCCTTCAGAGGAGCGACTTGCACGCCCATCACCCCACAGCCAGCTGCTCCCCACGGAACTGTCATAAGGCCTGAGGCGGGAAGACAGCCGGCAAACTTAAAACCGCCTGACAACTGCATTCGTTTTAACCTTAGTTAGGCTTTTCTTTAGCCTGGCGGGCGTTGGCTGCAGGCCTGGATTAAGCCACGAAAGTGGGTTATGAAACGAGGCAAAGCTACCCCCCCCCCCGCGCTTCGCTCTGGGACGCCTCCACCGCGAACTTTGAGAGCGAACTGCCTTCTGGGACGCGTAGTCTTCCCTCTCGGAGCGCTCCGATTGGTTCCTGGGAAAAGCCAACCGACGTTCTAGTCGCGCCGTAACTCGCAATGCGCTCCTGGGACTCGTAGTTCTTTCTATCCCTGCAAGCGCGGCTCAGCGGCAGGCGGAAACTACAAATCCCAAAAGGCGAGGCGGCGCTTCCAGCCGCGAGGCTCGGGGAAAAGGTGGGGGGGGCTGGATTACCCCTGATCTGAGGTAACCGAAGATGGCGTCGCGGTGCAGCGGAGCTTCTGGCGGGGGCGAGAACCGGTTGGTGTCGCTGCCTCTGTCGCGGACCCGGGTGATAATGAAGAGCTCGCCCGAAGTCTCGAGCATCAACCCGGATGCGATTTTCCTCACCGCCAAGGCCACGGTAGGGCCTGCGGGGCTGCCCCGGGGAGCCTTGTGGAAGCGAGGACGGCCCAGATGTGCCGGCTGGGAGGGAGGGGGGATTCGGGCCGCTGCACATCTGGAGGCCCCCATCTCCAGACTGAAGGCGAAGCAATTCACCGAGAAACGCTCAACCGCGGCTACTTTTAAGACGTCTTCACTTTAAGACAAGAAAAAACTTGTCAAGGAGAGAAGCAACCTGGAATTAAGGCGGAGAAACTTCCTGACAATGAGAACAATTAACCAGTGGAACGGCTTGCCACCAGAAGGGGTGGCTGCTCCAACACTGGAGGTTTTTAAGAAGAAATTGGACAGCCATTTGTCTGGAATGGTATAGGGCTCCTGTATAGTATAGTATTTGTATTTGTATTAGTATAGTACAGGGGTAGGCAACCTCTTTTATGACTCATGGACTTCAACTCCCAGAATGCTGACTCAGGAATTCTGGGAGTTGAAGTCCATGAGTCATAAAAGAGCCGAGGTTGCCTACCCCTGGTATAGTATTTGTATTGGTATAAGTATTAGTATAGTATAGTATTAGTATGGTATAGTGAATATAGAATAGAATATAGCAGGGGTCCCCAACCTTGGCCACTTTATGACTTGTGGACTGCAACTCCCAGAATTCCTCAGCCAGCATGAATTACACCAATATCAAGGAAATGGTGGAACAGAATCATTAAAGAAAGGATGCAGAAGGAGGGACATCATGAAATGTGAATGGCCAAAATTAAAATAATTTTTAAATTACTCTAAATAAATTGAATTGTTGAATTGTCCCATGGCGAGTTTGCAAAGCTGGCCTGAGGAATTCTGGGAGTTGAAGTCCTAAAGTGGCCAAGGTTGGGGACCTCTGGAATATAGAATAGAATAAGAACCTTTTACCTTAAAATGAAATTTCATTGCATTCAGCTCTCAAAGGGTCACCGCCTCCAATATACACTACATAAATATGACAGAAATAAATACAAAATTATGCACACACCCACATATATGGCACAGAGAAACAACACAGTCTAGTTTGGATTATGTATACACGTGCATGGCGAGAAAAACAAGTTTCGCGAGTTTACCGGACGGATTGTTTGAGCAGAGGGTTGGACTAGATGACCTCTAAGGTCCCTTCCAACTCCATTGTTCTGTTCTGTTTTGTTTTGTCTGTGTGGACTGCAACTGGAATGGGACAAGTTGCCATGTCCCAAGTCGCCACAGGACAACCCGCCATGGGGCATTTCAACAATTCAATTGATTCAGAGTAATTTAAAAAAATATTTTAATTTTGGTCATTCACGTTTCATGTTGTCCCTCCTTCTGCATCCTTTCTTTAATGATTCTGTGCCACCATTTCCTTGATATTGGTGTAATTCTTGCCCCGTGGCGCGGGTTGGCCAGGGTCTTAAACCCGACTGCAACTCCCAGAATTCCCCAGTCAACAGTAATTAACTAACTATAGTCTGATCTCTTGATATGTTTGAACTGTAAGTACGATCTTTCCCTTTTAGGAGCTGTTTGTTCAGTACTTGGCTACTTACGCTTACAAGCATGGCCAGGGCAATGAGCACAAAGCCCTAACATATACTGACCTGTCACAAGCAGTAGAGAAGTCTGATACTTTCCAGTTCCTTGCAGGTCAGTCTTTACTTTGCTAGTATTGTAACTGATATGAAATAATCCCTAAAATAGGGGAAAGGGGAGTGTTGAATTTTTCCATGTCATTCTTTTCAAACTTTTGGGTTATATTTTTATTTATTAATGAGTTGAGCAGGAAGAATCCCAACCCTTTCTCGTTTTGGTTTTGTTATTTGTTTTGTTTTAAAAACAACCTATTTTAGAGGATATTTTGTTTCCTTATTGTTAAAACTATTGAGAATTGGAAATAATTAGTTGCAAATCTCTGGTAGATCCGGCGAATAAATTAATGGTATGTTACGCTCTATTGGCAATTTCATCTCTCTTGCGTCCTAATTGTGTGCCATTATTTTTTAATCTGACTCTTAATAAAAATAAGATAGTGAAAAATATATCTTACCAACCTAAAACCTATCAAAGATGGCTATGCGAAAAAGTGGGATGCCCAAATTGTGGCCCTCTCACAAAAAGCTCAAAAACCATTTTTTTAAATTTTTTGTATTGATTGATCGAATGTATATGTCACCGATCTCACTCTGCAAACTCTAGAATTATTTCCATAGTTCAGTGGAAACCCTGGCAGTACAGGGTGCAAATTACTTTTGTAGTGATTGAAAATACTTTGTAAACTAATGAAAAATATATTTTCTTTTCCAGATATTGTGCCAAAGAAAATCTTGGCAAGCAAATACCTAAAGATGCTTGAAAAAGAAAAAGAAGGAAAAGTGATAAAGGAGGAAGAGGAAGCGGAGGAAAGTGAGGCTGAAGGAGCATCTTGACAGCACAGCTTGTTGATTTGTGACCTTTTTGTATGTGAGCTCTCTTTAATGATTTGTGGTCAACTGAGTTTTTACATCCTGGAACCAGTGAACTTCCAAAGTTAAAATTGCCGTCTTGTGTACAATTACCCTGCAGAGTATGGCAAAGACTTCCAAGTGGGGCTGAACATATTTGCAGAAAAACCCTTGTTTTTCATCGTCAGCTTATAAACATAATATAGATGAGTGCTTATAATATACCAAAACATCCGGGTTAACCAAATACTGTATTTTCAATACAGAATCAATCATCTTCATTGCTCACGTTGGGCAAATCTAAAAGCGGGTAATTCCTTTTACATGCCAATATTAATGTTTCCTTTCAATGTAAGTTGGTAAAAAAAAATAAGTCTAAAAGCGAACTGTTTATACAAATAGTTGTATATAAGCTACACCAGGATCTGTTGGTGTTCAAATTGTCCGGGTTGAAAACAAAAAAATAATTTATTTTCAATGTCATCAGTTCCTGTGTACAGTAATGTTACACCGATGTAAAAGAAAATCCTGCACTTTTGCATGAATACACATATTGGGAAATTTGGAAAAAAAAATCGGTGTGGATCCTTGTGCGGTTTGAGATGACATTTATACAGCAGAACACTTGAGTAAAAGAACATTTTTTTTTTTTTTGTATCAAAAACACTTTTAACATTTCTTTCACCTACCAAACATATCAAGTGAGGCTTTGGTCAGGTAACATAAAATTGAGTTATATCTTTCTGCACAGGCTTTGGTCAATTTATGTATGTATGTGGATAGAGAAAAGACTTGAGTATTCTAACCAAATCACTGCCCTTTCTGGGGTAGGCACTGAGCAGTGAGACAATAAAATTAATCCCTTAGAAAGGGGGAAAAAATTGATAGAAAAATATAATAGATTCAAGATAAAAGATGTGAACTACGGCATGTGCTACCAGTGCCACCGCCGCCTTTTTGAAAAGGGGCTGGATAGATTTATGGAGGATAGATGTTTTCACACCTACTTCTGTAGCCTACATCAGTTCTTCGAGGGAAAACCCTTTTAGCAGCACAACACAAAAAAAATCTTGTAACTTAAAATCAGCGGGTGTCTTTTTCCACCTAAATGATATGGCTCACAGCCCAATTCCAGCCATTTCAGGAACTTCAGTTCTGATGGAAGGTAGGCAGCCCTCAGAAAAAGGAGCACGCTTAGGCTGTGTTTCCACCTGATAAAATGGTTTTCATGGTTGGGCTCCAATAATAAGACGTGCTAAACAACCGATTCAATAAAACACAGATTAAGGAAACCATGAGTTGTGTGAACAGTTATTCCAAATTAAGTTCTTAAAGATAGCAAACTCCTTACGTCAAATCTTGTAAATATATATATGTATATGTATGTATGTATTGCCAAAGAGAAGTTTCCGTGACCATCTTAATAATCGTATCGTACAACTGGACCAGTCCTGGACTTAAAACCACAACTGGGACATGAATTTCTGTTCCTACGTATGGTGGCTCTTAACGGGAGTTGTGTCCAGTGTTAAGATCTTTTTTACCACAGTTAAATGAATCACTGAAGTTGTTAAATGAATTGTGTGGCTATTAAGCGAATCCGGCTTCCCTCGTTTGTCAGAAGCCAACAAATTATGATCAGGTGACCCCAGAATACATGGCATTTGCCAAGCATCCGGATAGTGATCAAGTGACTGGGGATGCTGCAGCGGTGGTAAGTAAGTTGTAAGTCACTTTTTTCAGTGCCATTGTAAGTTTGGTCGCTAAATGAATAGTTGGAAATCAAGGACTACCTGTAGTGTAAAATCATTGAATACTATTGAGTCACGCAAAATTTTCCTTTCCAATGATGGGTGACTGAACTGAATTACTTGACCACTGTTTAATTTAGCTTTCATCAAGATGTTGACGGTTAAGTGTGGGGAGGGGGGGGACTGCCTACATTGAGCTCTGGATTATTACTGTCGTAGGCACAGAAAATAATACTTTTGAATGTGTAAGTATGAGTAATTTATTGACATACTATGAGGCAGAAACAAAATTGACACCATACAAAATAACTTTATAAAATATCATTCACATGTTTCATCAAGATTTACAGCATTTTGAGCTTGTTACATGTCTTATGGTATGGAGGTAAAAAAAAAACCACTAGGCTAAACCTTTAGTAGCACTTTATAGTATATATACACACACGTACACAAGGAAAAAAACCCAAAGAATAAGGTTAGTTTGTCATCTTATTGCAGAAGTAGTGCAAAGTATTTTGTTTTTTACTAGCAAGCTGTAAAACAAACATGGGAAAAGGAGTCGCCCAAGCTTAAAAACAGGACAATAGGTGTGGCATTTCACAGTCTTTTGAAGCTTCCTTCTCAGATTGCTCCCCCTCGCCTTCCCAAAATTCTTTCCTCCACATTACACAACCCATTTGGGGAATGCAGAAGTCCACATTAAGACAATTGGATCCACAGTGTTATCTTAAGCAACAGAACAGGTGCTGCTCAAATTGGCTTTGCATACTAATTCCAAACATGGCACAGCTTTTGGTTTTAAGTGTGGCTCAGCTTCACAGCTAGGCTCGTCCTACTAGTTGGATTGTTAGATCAATTCTTGGTCAAGGAATCGTTCTTAGAAATCAAACTTTGCTTTCTACCGATCAGAAGAGACCATATATTGCCTGTTTTACCGCCTTGGGATCCTTTTTCCTCAAATTTTATTGGGTTAAAAAAAAAAACAGTTTACTACAACAGTCTAGGATGCAAGGCAGACTTGATATCAACGTTGGACTAACACCAAGAAAAGATCAGAGTATCTAACCAAGCGGAGAGAGACCAATTCCAAAGTCTTCAGCCGAGTCAACAATACAAATTTATAAGCTAGGTAGCCAATAACAATACAACTAACAAAAGAACACCCCACCCCACCCCCACCCAAAAGCTCTATGAAATAAAAGGAACAAAATGCAGCATTTTCAGGCTCGTGTTTCAATCTTGAGGTACCTGTAAGTCTTCTTACCTTCTGCCCAAAGTACTACGGTATATTAAAAAACATTTTAAAATTCTTTTACCATAAGCCAATTTACAGGACATTACTGAAAAAGTGCATTGAGACTGATCGTGTATCTGCAGCATATGAAAAGGATGGTTTAAGTCTTTTATAAAATATAGCTTTTCTAATAAGAGACCCGTTGGGGCAGTTCTATAGCACATTTTTTCTCTCTCGTCGTTTTGAGTCTTTCTGCAGCAAACCAAATAAACTCCTTAAAATCTTTGTTTCTTTCACCAATACGAAAATTAACCCTCTTTGAAAGGAAAAGATTTCCGTGCTGTATTGGTTTCGGTTTATAAAGTCGAATTTCCATTTCAAAAAATAAAAAATAGCCTATTACAACTCAAATCTCCCACCAAAAGTACCAATAAAGAGAACTTTTATATAAAAGGGTGTTCAATCGTTCAGAATGCCACTTTGATGTTTCATCCCCTTTCCTGACATAAACCCATACCCCACTTATTATATACACAGGCATGTGTAGAGTGTCTATATGAGCAGTCACATATATAACGTATACACACCCATTTTCACACATACGGCTTACCCAAATGAGCCAGTCTCAATAAGCTACATCCGTTCGGGTGAGGGACCAAGCAAGAGAACGCCATTTTCTAAAGCTTTCTACAGCATCCAAGCCAGGGCCAGGGCCGGGGTCAAGGGACTCGAAAGAAGCAGGCATACGGAAGGGGCTTTTAACCATAGTTTACCAGCTTGGATGAAACGGCCAACCTCGCTTAATGAACCTCCTGTGGGTTTCACCACCGCACGAAAAGGGAGACTCAAAAAAGAATAACCTACGAGACCAGGTTATTCTGGTCATCCGAATGCAGCAATGGGAAGTGGTCAGGTGTCGCTCACCCTGGGCAACTAGGTCAAAACCGGCCTCCACCATACAAGCACATGCGCAAAGTATCTGGGAACAAAAGTGTCAAAAATCTGGGTTTCTGTTAAGTTCCAAGAAAACACATTACCAGCATTCTACGACGTTATACATTTTTATAGTTTCAATATGCAAAAAAAAAAATACAAAAAAAAAAATACGCTTTCTATGTTCAGAAATCCGAGAGTTTGCAGTTTTACTCTTGACGTAAGGATTTCCTTCTAAGGTAGGAGTTTTTGACTTGATTCTGCTTTGCATTGGGACTCACAACGTAAAAGGCACAAAGACAAAAATAATCCGTAGGTCGTTTTTCTAAGAAAGAGGAAAATGTCCCAATTGTCCTTTTGTCTTCCAATGACAAGTCATCGCACACTGTTTTGGTCACTTTGGACAATCTCGATCGTAATTTGAATAAATTAGCACCCAACTGCTTAATCTGAGGTAGATCCAAACCGGAAAAGGAGCTGGGTCCTCACCACTTGATTTGCCATCAATTAATAGTGAGAGTGAGCTGTGAGATGTGAGAAGCATTATTACACAGGTTTCCACAAATTTGTGTATTCAGAAATAAGCGGACTCCTCTTTCACATCCTCTCTCGGTCGGGGAAATGAATCCCTTAGCTAGCCCTTTTAAAAAACAATTTGATCGAATTACTTCTTCTTTTGTCCCCTCATCACAATTTTACATTTGGAAACAACTATGCAGCCATACCCTGGAGTCAAAACCCACGATAGCAATCGTAAAAATTTAGCAACGAGGAGCCGACGCTGCATCCTCGGAAACAGATTGGTTTTCAGCATAGAAACGTTTAATTTAAAAAAAAAAGGGGGGGGGAATCTTGTGCCTTCGCAGTAAAATAGTATATATATATATATATATATATATATTTTAAATACAGGTTTTTGCATATTCTGATTCCGGACTAATTTAATATATTTGTTAAGGCATAAGATAAAAGACACATTACCCCACATAGCATCTAGCAAGCACATAATTAACATTGCTTAAAATATATACATCGTTAATACAAATTCTCCCGCGCGGGGCTTTTTAAAAAGTGTACAGAATGAAGGGTATAATCTACAACATTGATATAGGGAAAGAGAGAGAGAGAGAGAGAGAGAAAAGCAGTTTCCTCAAGTGCTAATTTTACAGTTCTGCAGAGCCTGTGAACTCTGAAAAGATATAAACTTGTTAAGGCTGCAATCCAACAGTCTCTTATTCCTAGAGGTAAGCCCCCCCCCCCCCAAATGAGACTTACTGTTGAGGAGACAGTGTAGGATTGTGCTCTAAATATGCTTAAGTACCATTTGAAATAAGGCCAGCCACCACACCTTTCTCTTTTGAGGGGTTGGGGGGGGAGGTTATTCAATTCCCATGGATGTGTGTATTTTAAGTTCTCAGAGGTATTTTATTCTCCTCTCAACAAACTGTGATTCAAATAAAGTGAGACTTGGATCCCAATGAAATCAAGAGGACAAGCTGTCAATAACATGTCCCACGGTTTCACTGGGGAGCTAAGTCTGTATCCCACTCGATTTAAGGAAAAAAAAGACCCTGAAACAGTTCATTATGATCAGCTTAAAATACTCCCAGGAGATATATCCGTGAAATGTTTTTGCACACCAAAGCTTTGAAAATCAAATTCCATCACAGATTCTTTCCTTCCTCTGTTGTTCTACCAAATCCTTCTCTTACCATTTTGCTACTGCGGATTAGTAGGAATTAGATGAAACGGTCGTTTTTATCTCTAAGGTTTAGGAAGTCATGATTTAAAAACGGGAGTTTCGAGACCATGTCACAAGCAACAAATCCATGTTCATCATCCAGAAGACACATTCAGCAAGGAAGGCGCACCGCATTTTAGCTCCTGTCCAGATGTCCTGCTACGCAAGCTAACATTTACACCTTGCGTGCACAAATATCTACAATTCCTTAACGGGTGAATTCGCCCTGGGGAGGAACAGAAGACACTGTTCCTTTTACAAGACACAGACGGGGGTGGTGATCGTGGGAAACGGCGGAGTTAACACATCTGGAAACATACAGCCATTTCTACCATCAGGGAATGGTAGCTAAGGGGGGGGGGAAACGAGCAATGTTTGCGGTCCATTTTCTTTCATCCTTTCAACTTAAAAGATGTGCACATCACTGCCAGCGTATTACGAACAGAGGTAGTAGGTCTTGTTGGTTACTTTACAAAAGAGAGCAACAAAGCCCAGGTCTTTTTCTTCCAAGGAGCTGATAAGTTCTGGATGCAGTTTTGGGAGAATTGATCCTCTATTCTGTCGTGAGAACATCTGCCTGCATTCAAAGCCTTCCCATTACAAGGATGGCAGTTGAATCTGAGAAAGCCCATCTCCCACCAAGCTCTGTCTCACTCCATTTTATTCTGAGCAAAGGCCTTTATAGCCTCAGGTAATTGAAAAGACATCACCTTTTCTCCCCCCCCCCAAAAAAAAACCAAATCCTTCTGGATCCTATTTAGACATCACAAGGAGTTTAAAAAAATAAAAACGCTCTGGGGCTTCAGAACTGAGGTTTACTCAAAAGGAACCATAAAGACAACTTGAAGGGACAGAGACCCTCTTAGGGGTCACTCTCCCAGGCCCCCTACTCATAAATGGGTGCCAAACTCAATAAAGGAGCATATTTATAGCTCAGGGTTGAAATGAGGGGTCCTTGGTCGTCTCTGAGCCTGGTTGTTTTCTTGCAGACGTGTCATTATCCAAACTGGGTAACATCATCAGTGCTAGTAAGGAGTGAGGTTCCTAGACCAAGCCAAGTTCCCAAAAAAAAAAAAAAACCATTAAGGAATTTCTAGAAAGCCTGGCACTCTGGCAAATTAGCCATTGATGGATACCCAGGCATAAACAAAATCTACATATTATGCAAAAAAAAAAGACAACTAGCGAGCCGAAAAGGGAACAGAAAGACCAAAGCACCTCCCCCACCAGTAATCAGAACCCAGAGGAGTATAGATTAACTCCAAGACTAACATCAGACCATCAGTCAAGTAAACAATTAGACAGTTAGAACAATTAACCAGTGGAACAACCTGCCTCCAGAAGCGGTGAATGCTCCAACACTGGAAGTTTTTAAGAAGAGACTGGACAGCCATTTGTCTGGAATGGTATAGGGTTACCTGTCTGAGCAGGGGGTTGGACTTGATGACCTCCAAGGTCCCTTCCAACTTTATTATTATTATTATTATTATTAATACTCCAAACAAGGAACTGCCGAAGAAACCAACAGTAAACAGCTTAGCCAAAAGAACCTCTAAGGTCAATCTCACTAATACTGACAGGCCAAGCCACTAGAACAGGGCACCCCAAACTTGGCGACTGTAAGACTTGTGGACTTCAACTCCCAGAATTCCCCAGCCAGCATAGCTTACTAGCACTCCTTACCGGCACCGAGGATGTTCCCCAGTTTGGGCAATGAAAGATCTGCAAGAAAACAGCCGAGCTCAGAGAGCACCAGGGATCCCTCCTGCCAAACTGAGCCCGCCAGCTCTTTTGTGAGCAGGCTCATAACACGTTCCCCCTCAAAGGTTGGGGACTCACCTTACTTAGCTGTATCCCCCTCCACTTGAGCCTGTACCTGATGTCCTATGTTCCAAGCACTCCTGTAAGAATCCATAAAATGGAGAGGTGCTCTCTTCTGCCGAAGAAATTGCCCTCAAGCTCTCCCTTGCACGACTGTTGATAAGATTCTGAGAAGGGGCACCGAAAAAGAGAGCTCCTTAATTTTAAAAGGAGTGTTCCTGATAGCCTTGCTCTCTCTCCGACGAGTTTGGCCGTCGCTCCCGTTATTCCCCAGGTTGACTCCAGCCCTGAACACCATGAGGATCATCGTCGGGAAAACGGGACAGGGAAAACAAAGCAACACAACGCCAGCCGGGATCCGTCAAGCAACACGCTTCTTCCTTCCCCAACTCTAAAAACGGCAATGCCAGCTTGCTCAGAACCATGGTTTGTAAAATCAGAAGCTGGTCTGGGGGGCCAGATTGTGAAGCCACCCTCTTTGAGTTTCATTCTCGGGAATGGAAAGGGCTGGATGAAAACGGGACGCTCCACCTTGTGAACAAACGTACAACCTGTTGCCAATGTTAAGTGAACAGTCAGTCCCTTGGCTGACTGTTTACAGCACACAGACGGCAGGAGTCATTATGCCGGTTTCAGGATTCACGGATTAAGAGCCGTGCTTTGCAAAGGATTCTTAACAGAGAAGAGATGTAGCTGAGGGACAGAGCACACAGGTTCAAACCTGCAAAAATGCCTAGTTCGTTCTGTGGCATCTCCAGGCCCTTCCCTGGAAACCCGCTGCCAGGCACTAAAAAGACAGCGTGAGCAAAGGTGGTTCAAACTATCTGACTTAATAGGAGGGAACATCTTATAATGAAAATTCACACGACAGATCTGTATTCTTTGAAATGCGATGGCCTTTGTGCGTCACGACAGCCCACCTTTTGGAATTCAAGAGAATTTCAGATTGGAGCTATGGCAGGGGTCTTCAAACTTGGCCCGTTTATGACTTGTGGAACTTCAACTCCCAGAATTCCTCAGCCAGGCACGCGTGCCTGGCTGAGGAATTCTGGGAGTTGAAGTCCACAAGTCATAAAAGGGCCAGGTTTGAAGACCCCTTGAGCTATGGCATCGCAGAAGCTGCAGTTGAAAGAGCCAAAAAATCAGTCCAAGGATTAGAGAAGATCTCAGGTGGCTTTCTAGAGAACAACCGCCGTAAGCCTTTCCTTCTCCTCTATCTGCTTGGCGTGAGATGGTGGACCTGATGAACAAGTCGTTTGCAAACCACGAAAAGGCCGGACTACTTCAGAATTGCAAATTCACCAACATTTTAGGGCACTCTGTTAAGAGCATCCTAATTCCAGATCTCAAGTTCATTTGCATTAAAACTACCGGCAGTAAGCGATTTATGGATAACAGTTCCCACAGTCGCCATTTTGATGGCGACAGCCATACTTCCCATCCCATTTCCAAACATCGTTTTCCCACAGTTTGAGGTAAAAGCCCCTTTTCATTTTAACATCGGAGGGGTAACAAAAGAGAACGTGCTAATAGGACAGATATTCAAGAAACCTTTTCTGCACATGGGAGGGTTTACATAACTACTTGGGTAAGTAAAAACAGTGCTGTCGAGGATAAAGGTTGGAAGAAAAATTACTTAAATAGTATCTTTAGACAGTTAACACATAATTTAGACTTGGAATAAAATCAAAATGTCTGAAGCACCTTCTTCATTCAGTCACTAATTTTGCGTGCCCGAGGGCTCAAATTGGTGATTTTGTAGAAAAAAATAGAAAATAATAAAATAAAATAAGCTGAGCTGCATTCAACATTACAATGGATTTCCTTAGAAGGAAAGCGCTGTGATGCCAGCATCCTTTCATGTACTCTAACATAACTTCCTGGGTCTTGGGCACAGCACCCCAAAAAACAACAAACTTTTTTACTGTACGTAATAATACCAGTTGCCAAGACTCAGTCTTGTCCAGTAAGAAAAAAAAAATGGGAACAAACTCATTTTTTTAGAAACGTTACCTCAGAATATGGCACCTCAGAAGTGAAAACGGTCAGACAGTTCCAGGACCTTTGGTGAAATTTGGCTGTTTTCAAGTAACGTGAAATTTGCATTTTAGAAAGGAAAAAAGATGCTGGTCACTTCTGAGAGAAAGGAGGAGGTAGTCTTGAATCGGCTTGCTACATATTGCAACCTGATCTAGTCATCTTTCCTACTGGGAACTTTCCGGAAGAAAAGCAAGAGAAAAAAAACGTGGAAATGTCAACGGCTGCAACGACATTTAGCGACACTGCAGAAGCAGATCAGGAAACTCTACGCAGGAGAGCAGAACTGGCACCTAAAAGAAACAGCTGGGACCAACTCACCAACTGACACCTCAAAAACCGATGGGACCACCTCACCCCGGTGCCAGGACGAAAGAGATTCAAGTAAGTCTTACTCGGGATGAGTTATTGTTAAGACGTGGTTTATTCCTTGACGGTCACTGGATGAAGGAGCACCAAAGTCCCTCCCAAGTCACAGCTGCCCACGTGGCTGCTCCCTTTATCAACCTGGCGATGTCAAAGGGCATTTCTGCAAGAATAAAGCCCCCCCCCCCAAAGAACCAAGGTTTCTATCTTGCTTTCTAGCTACTGGTGGCAACAGACACCGTGATTGTTTGGCCGAACCTGCAGTTCTGCAAAATTATCGGAGATGGATCAAATTTCCCTACTATCTGCATTTCATGTAACTGACAAACCTGGACGACAATCAAGAAGACGGTTTAATCTTGGGCCGGGGAGCTCTGTGTGTCCAACTCTGTTTGGGGAGCCAAGATGGGGAGAGACGTGTATTTGACACCAAAGTGCATCTGGAGGACAAGTAGGGACAGATACAGGCAGGCAAAAATTCACCAAGCGCATAAAACAAAATAAAGCCAGTGACACTTAAATGGAAAAACTGCAGAGGCAGTTTACGTACATTCAGACCTTCTATTAACACTGTAAAACATGCCGTTTGATGCACGAACATAACAATGGAAGGCAGACATTTATCTCCTGGTGAGCTCCAACACCATACAGTATATGCCAACAGCTACAGCAGATGCAAACAGAAAGCTGTTTACAGTAAAAAAAATAAAAATAAAAATCAGTGCAATTATGTCCCGCTTGAGTTTTTTGTTTTTTTGTCCTAAGCAATGATGGCTACGTTGCTTTTAAAAGAGAGTTTTCAACGAACACCAAGGTAAAGGAAGAGATACAGAAGCATCAGTCCTGGCTGCAAAGAACCTC
The DNA here is from genome assembly GCA_023970755.1 of Azemiops feae. Classification (NCBI taxonomy): domain Eukaryota; kingdom Metazoa; phylum Chordata; class Lepidosauria; order Squamata; family Viperidae; genus Azemiops; species Azemiops feae. The sequence goes on along the minus strand of JALGBA010000985.1, from coordinate 600,348 downwards.
CTCACATTTGCAAAGCTGTCATTTAAACACGACATTCGGAAAACACGCTCAAATGAATAAAAAAAAAAAATGTCACTCAACCTACAATTTCTCTTGGTTTATAGGCAATCTATTTACATTTGTTTCTTTAGCTATGAAGACTTTTATGGCTTATTAACGCCACTGGATTTTATTGTCTAAATATTAACATTAGAGGCAGTCGTTTCTAAAATCACACAGACAAAAATCCAATCTCGCTTATTCCTGGGAGACTTTTCACAAACCATTAAGGTACAGAGATTGGAAGATTTAATGTGTTTCTTTCTTTCTTTCTTTTTTAAAGAAAGGGGCGTGTATGCCATATTCTGTACAGATGTCATAGGTCAGCAATAGACCACATCTTTTGCCTGCAGAAATTCCCAGATTCCACCTCAAGTGTCTCAGTTTAAAACACAAAGCCTGCCACGTGCTGAATGAGGGAACCTGACCAGCCTTTCCAGAGCAAATGAATTAAAAATCTGAGTTAAGGCCATTTCCTCCGTTGCATCTATTTCTTTCAAAAGTCCCAATTCCATCTTCACGGAGTGAGAATTTCCCCCCCCCTCTTGAGAGACAAAAGATTAGTTATGTTGCGTTGTCTTACTACTTGTCTGCTTCCAATTACATTTGCCTTCCTGGTTCCAGGTGCTGGAGAAACACTATCTTAGGTGGATTCCAAAGTCTCTTTAGCTTTCTAGAGCTAGAACTAAATTTCATTTTTGATGTGTGCCGTTGTGCCCACAGTAAAACAAATGACATTAAAGGTTATCTTATCTTCCATCTTATCTTTAGTGATGAGGAACATGATCGTATTCTCAATCACGCACCGATCCTAAGCCTAGCAGTTACAACAGAGGGATCTATCTTCAACACTTTGACCACCCAACGTCTAACTCTTAGCTGGAGGTCCACCTTGCTATATTTGTACCCTGGATTTTAGGCACCAGGACAGGCTCAACCAGTTACAGGAAAAGGATCCGATTTAAGCGTTTGAAAACACAACGGGGGGGGGGGAAATGGGAGAGCGCAACATGCACCCTTCAAGTCACCTGCACCCTGTCGTCAGTTTCCGGTCATGTGTGAAGCACCACAAACAGCCGGTGGCAAATGTTGACACTCGTCATATTTAGCTACAGAGCTTGGAAGGGAAGGGATGGCGTATCCCAACCAAGTCAGCACCAAAACAGAAATAAAAGCCGGTATATAAGATTTATGCCCGCGCTGGCATCTACAGAACCTGGGCCAGCAAGTCCACCCCAACTATCTCATCAACCCAGCTCTGAGCAAAAGAGGATGGCCTCCCCCCCCCAAGCCCACCCCCCCCCCCTAGATGCCAGAAAACCTCAATGCTTTCTGCCTCCTGAGCAGGCATTTTAAAAGGCACAAGAGACCAACAAGAGTACATTTCACTCTTAAAAAATAAAATGGCTCCACTTACGTCTTGCTTTTTATTGCAGCAGGACAGGGTTTTTCTCCTCCTCTATTTTGCATCTCAATTCTGCTAAAGCATTAAATGTTAGGTTAAGTGGGAAACTCACAACCGAGGGCGGGCGGGCTTGAACCCGAGGTGAACAGCCCCTTCCCCACACGGGAGTCACCGTTCCTCGCTTGTGCGCATGTGGCTTTCTAAGTGGCGCGCGGTCCCCCAAAATCTCACAGCAGAGACTCATCCTTAAAGCTGACGGTTCGACACTACCAGACCCGTCGTTCGGTCTGAGCCGTTTGGCTACAACTGAACCCAGCCCTAATTGGTAAAAATGGCCTCCGAGGCATTTTTCAAAACATTCTTTCCCTACAAGGAGGATTTGTAAAAACGAAGCCTAATCGACATTAGAACTGTTTTTTGTTTTTTAAATACGATCCCTGTGATAAGATTTAAAAGCACTTCCGTTCCTTATATTCCCCCCTTCCTACCCACCCACCCACCCTCCCAGTTTTCAAAAGCTATTCCCCTTGGTTCTCGCAGAAAACATCTGGGATCTTTGCAAAAATGAAAAAAAAAATCACCTGAGACAGCAGTGTGCTTACCAGGATCACTGCAATAAAGAGCTACTGAGTTTAAGTCAAATCCTTTTGTTTCTATGGAGTTTTGGTTTCTGCATATATTATGATGATGATTTTAAAAAAACAAAAACAACCAGTTCCTGTGCATATTCAGAGCGCCCTATGTTTTCAAAGTGCATTGTCAGTTTTTCAAAATAATAATAATAATAATAACATCCCCTCCGTTCCTCGCTTGAGATGGAAAAATTAAAAGCCTTTTTTCTTTTTTCTTTTTTAGGATTACAGTTATGGAAAGTTTAAAAAGAGAAAGAGAGATGCATTTCTCCTCTCTATCGGAGCGAAAACTCATCCAATGCTTTCAAAAACTCAAGTCCTTCCCGCCCTGAACGATACGTATACAAAACTGGTGTAAAAAACTGTGGGCACATTGAGGAATCTGTTTCAGGACTCGGTAAAACCACCAAGACAACAAAACTACTGCCAGAAGCACCAAAAATCTAGCAGTTTGTTATTTTAGCCTGTTGCTTAGCTGGCAGGCGCTGCAAGATTGCTGTCGGATTAGGTTGCTGTAGTTAGGAAGACAAAAAAAATATATATTCCATTTTAGCCCAGCTCTCTCTGGCTGATGCATTTTGAAGATTATGGGGAAACAAAAACAATAGTAATTTTTTTTTTTAAAACTATTAAGTGCTGTCTGGAAAAGAAAGCTATTTAAAACAGAAGTTTAATAGCAGGAAAATGAAATCCTAGTTTATCGTATTGCCTTCTGCCTATATTGGAGGGTTGTCTTCCCTCTGCAGCTCAAAACCCAATAATCTGCTGTGGCTGTTTGAATTAAAAAGGGAGAGAAATTTCACAGTAAACATTTTGGTTCCGACACTCCTTAATTCTTACTCCCCGTAATTACCCATAAACTATATTCGTAATTATCCTGTAATAGATGCCCTTTCCCAGGTTTTATAGGCAATTCCCCCCCCCACACACACACACAAAAGGTATTGGAAATTAGTGAGATAATGTCAAATATATAAACATTGTGGAAGTGTGCAGGTAACGAAAAATGCACAACGAAAAGGAGAAACGTGCATGAAAAATGATTGTGGGTTTTGGTGATGTGTTTTATTTTAATTGGAAAACAGGGTGCAATGTGCTTGAAAACGATTTCTCTCCCTTTCTGATCTCCCAAGCCTGACAAGTGTTTCCCACTTCTATCTTGAATTTCTTGAAGCAGATTTTTATGGTCTCTGAAAAGCTACAGAGGGAAATGCCCCAGGAGGAGTCGGAGGAGGAGTCAATATTTTCCTCAGAGTCAATATTTTCACTTATTTTCAAATAAAATTAAAACATTATGGGGAGCAAAAAAAAAGAGATGCTTAGCCATCTTGCTTAGCAAAACAGAGTGACAAATATATATATATAGCACCTTAAATCTCTTTTCTTCTCTTAAACCTATTAAGCAGCTGGAAGTGCAGCCTACTACAAACTTTTTAAGACATTCTGCATTACAACAGGATAAACCTCTCCCCGGTGCATCTGTGGGCAACAGGAGTTAACTGGCCTAAAATGAGCACCGGGGCCTTAAAAATGTTTTCACGGCATTGGTCTTGCTCAGCCAACATCAGTCGGTCCAAGCAAGCCTAAGACCCCAAGCTTAGCTTAATCCTATTTTCAACATTTCACTATATCAGGGGTAGGCAACCTTGGCTCTTTTATGACTCGTGGACTTCAACTCCCAGAATTCCTGAGCCAGCCATGCTGAGGGGACAGGGAGAGGTTTCCAAGCTGAGCCATGCTGGCTCAGGAATTCTGGGAGTTGAAGTCCACCAGTCATGAGGGGGCCATAGTTCCCCCATACTGGCTCAGGAATTCTGGGAGTTGAAGTCCACCAGTCATGAGGGGGCCATAGTTCCCCCATACTGGCTCAGGAATTCTGGGAGTTGAAGTCCACCAGTCATGAGGGGGCCATAGTTCCCCCATACTGGCTCAGGAATTCTGGGAGTTGAAGTCCACCAGTCATGAGGGGGCCATAGTTCCCCCATACTGGCTCAGGAATTCTGGGAGTTGAAGTCCACCAGTCATAAAAGAGCCAAGGTTGCCTACCCCTGCACTATATGGAGGCAGGGAACTCTTTTTAATCTCCCAATGATGGCTGCACTACTCTGTGGAAGGAAATGAAAATTGAATCTTGGGAAGCTTTCGAGAAAGGGTGTGTGTGTTTTTTGGTTGTTGTTGTTGTTGTTTTAAATCATGCCTGGGAAAATTAGGATTTTTTTTTTAAAGTCCCATCAGACTGAAAGAGGAAAGAAAAAGCTAACCTAACCCACAGTATTTTAGTAGTGTTCCTATTGTCATCATCGTCGTCATCATATCAGTGCAATAGTAGCTTTGAATATTTGGTCTGATAAATCTGGTGCACAGTTTAAGAGAAACTAGTATTTCTAGCAGGCCTCTGGAGGGGATTGTCTTCTTCAGAGCAAACAGCCAAACACAAATCTCCTTCCTTCCCTTTCTGTGACTTAGATGATCCAACAGGGGAAAAAAAATAATAATAATTTATGTGCTTGAAAGAACCACAAAACTTGCTTTGATGTTCTCGTCTAAACTACAGCCTGTGAATTCTCCTAAATCAGGGGTCTTCAAACCTGGCCCTTTTATGACTTGTGGACTTCAACTCCCAGAATTCCTCAGCCAGCGTGGCACGCTGGCTGAGGAATTCTGGGAGTTGAAGTCCACAAGTCATAAAAGGGCCAGGTTTGAAGACCCCTGTCCTAAATCCTTCCAAGGTACAAGGAAAAAAAAAATGATATAAAGTACATCTCTTCTCTGCCACACAAGGTAGTTGCATAATCCTGTTTCTTTCTTTTCTTTTTTTAAAGGGACAATACATCAGGTCCAGTTCTCCTTTGTTCATTTCAAGGAGACACAAAATAAACCTCGTTAAAATGAACAAGGAGTCTGCAAAAAGCAGCGGTTGGTGAATTCGACCCAAATCCCTCTCGTCCACGTAAAAGCTACTCCACTTTAAAACTCCAAAGCATTTTTCAGTTTGTGATATGTTAAACAGAACTATGCACTCTTTAGTAAATAAATATAAATAGCATCTATCCTATCATGTTAATACTGTGAAACACATATAAATTTTACATTAATTCAAAACATAACAGTGAAAGAGATTGTACTGTATCACCACAGACCCGTATTCTTTAGAAAAGCTTTGGAAAATTAAGTGTCACAGTCCTAGAGGACAAACTCCATGATTAGTAATCAAAATGGATTATTATTATTTTTTTAAGAAAAAATAAACTTTTTTTTTTTTAAAAAAAGTGGCACACTTCACTAATCTTTCAGTGGACCTAATAAAAAGTATAGATAAACTTCTTTTTTTTTTTGTAACTGAAATAATTCCGTAACTCATCCTACAAAAAATTTCAACAGCACAATGAAAGACATTCAAGAATTAACGTCAAAAATACATTTTTTTTTTTTGCCCATAGACCTTCACAGACTTCTTATCAATAAGACAGCAAAGGATTCACTCACTCTTTTTGCATCTCGGTACAAAATCACTTTACAAATGCATCCAGAATGATAAAAGACTTCACTGGCATCCAAACTAGTGCTTTTTTTTTTTTTTTTAAGGAATAAAAGCAAATTCTTTTTTTTTCCCCCCCTCTCCCAGGACCGTTCAATCTGATCTTAATTGGATATTTCTTCAGATTATTACAAATAAGAGCATCTGAGAAAAGTCGTAACTAAAAGGAGAAGTGTTATTTTTAGCCCTGAGATCACAGCTCTAGTTAATTAGAAAATGTGGGATTTTCAATTTTATTTTATTTTTTCTTTCATTTCTCCCAACCAGCAGCTTTTGATTTTGGCATAATCCACATGTCTTAAAAGCTGTGCAATTTTGTACGCTCAAGTCTGAGATTCTGGATGAAAAGCTTCCTTGCAAATAGAATCACAATCATCATCATCATCATCATCATCATCCCCTCTCCCCCCCCCCTGCCAATATTTAAAAATAAAGATGCATCACTCCCTTGCTGGCTGTCGCGATAGCTTGGGCAACTGTTGGTCTAAGTGCAGCTGGTCTCTTGTGAATCCAACTCAGGAACGGAGTTCTCTCAAGGTGGCCAGAGGTCAAGCAAAGTACATGGTGCGCAAAGTGTCTTGGTGGACCTGGACAGCTTTCGCAAGGGCCTGGTGATCGCGGCCGTTGCTTTGCCCAGACGTGTGGCTCCCTTCGGCGCTGTTGGAAGGAAGGGAGGGAAGAAGAAAGGGAGGGAGGGAATGAGGGAGGGAGGGAGGGAGGGGGGAAGAGATGAGGAAGAGGGAGGGGAGAGAGGGGATGGAATGAGGAGGGAGACGGGAGGAAGGAGGATGAAGGAAGGAGGAGGAAGGAAGGAAGAGGGAGGGAGGAATGGAGGAAAGAATGAGGAAAGGGAGGAGGAGGAGGAGGAGGGAATAAGGGAGGAGGAGGGAGAAGGGAGGGAGGGGGGAGGATGTGAAAGGAAGGAAGGAGGGGAGGGAAGAAGGAAGGAAGGAAAGAAGGGAGGGAAGGAAGGAAGAAGGAAAGGAAGGAAGGAAGGAAGGAAGAAGACGGAGGAAGGAACCGAAGGGCAGGGAGGGAGGAGGGTGGAAGGAAGGGGGCCATGCTGGAGGGAGGAAGAAAGGAAGGGCGGGAGGGAGGGAGGGAGGAAGGAAGGGAGGAAGGCAGAGGAAGAAGAAGGGAATAGGGAATGAGGAGAGGGAGAAGGGAGGAAGGAGGAGGAGGAGGGATGGAGGGGGAGGGAGGGAGTGAGGAGGGAGAAGAGAATGACGGAAGGAAGGAAGGAAGAAGTAAGGAAGGAAGGGAAGGAAGGAAGGAAGAAGGAAGGAGGAAAAAACAACACATATTTAAACCCAAGACTGAAACCGCATCTCCATGTGTTCCAATTAATGGATAGATCCCGGTGTACATCTTCAGCATTTAAGTCTCGTTAATATTATACAATCTGACGCAGATTTATTTGCACACAACCAAAATTGGTCTCCTCTTTCTCACAAAGTCTGCGTGTTTTTCTTAGTTTACAGGTGGTAAAATAATAAACCTGAGCCCCAGATTTCTCTTGCTAAGTGACATTTGTTAGGTGAATTTTTTGCCATTTTTTTTGGCGACCTTTCCCTGCACGTTGTTAAGCGCATCCTGCAGTCGTTAGCTTAGTGACCCGGTTGTGAAGGGAATCTGGCCTTCGCCCGCTGACTCCGTTCTTCAGAGTCGCAAAAGGATCACTGACCCAGGGACACTGCAACCGTCGATAAATATGTGCAGGTGCCAGCGTCCCAATTTTGATCTGTGACCACGGGGATTCCGCACGGTCGTTAAGTGTGGGAACCGCTCAAAGTCACTTTTTTTCGTGCTGGTGACGTTTTCAAAGGCTCGCTAAAAGATGTCCGCTAAGTCGAGACCACCTGCATTCTTTGACCAATTATGCCCGTATCCAGTGGTGGGACTCAGCCGTTTTGCACACTGCAGCCCGTAGGCTATTTTTGTGGCCCAGGCCGAATGGACTTCCGGAAGTTGGCTCCACGCAGAGAACCGATTGTTTCACATATCTGAATCCCATCACTGTATCTATCGATCTATCTTATCTATCTATCTAGCTATCTTATCTATCTATCTATCTATCTTATCCATCCTATCTATCTATCTCTCTATCTATCTACTATCTAAGATCCCCTTGTTTCCCCCCCCTTAAAAATTCTATCTATCTATCTATCTATCTATCTCTCTATCATCTATCTATCATCTATTATCTATCTAGTCTATCTATCTATCTATCTATCTATCATCTATCTATCTATCTATCTAGTCTATCTAAAAAAAAAGAGGAGAGAAGGGAAAAAAAAAAAAAAAAAATCCTACCCATCTATCTACTATCTACCTACCTTCACCTACCTACCCACCCACCAGTGTTGGATACAGCACGTTCGCAACCATTCGGCAGAACCGTAGCCAATTTTTTGTGCCCAGGCCCCAGAACGGACTTCCAGAAGTGCGCGATCCACGCAAGAACTGTTGTTCACATATTTGAATCCACCACTATCTATCTCTTCTATCTATCTATCTATCTATTATCTCTCTATCTATCTATTCTACTATCTATCTATCTATCTATCTATCTATCTATCTATCTATCTTATCTATCTATCATCTACCTACCTACTATCTATCTATCCATCATCCATCCATCACATCATCCATCCATCTCATCCATCCATCCATCCATCCATCATCCATCCATCCATCCATCCATCATCCTCCATACCATCATCCATCCATCCATGGTGGGATTCAGCCGTTCGCACCACTCGCAGACCAGTAAGCTAATTTTTTTGTGGCCCAGGCCCAGAACGGACTCCAGAAGCGCATCCCGCAGAGAACCGGTTGTTCGCCTATTTGAATCCCGCCACTGCCCGTATCCAATCACCCCTGCGATCTTTCACCTGTCGTGCTCTTTAATCCACATGTACCTGGGCTCTGAAGGCCACCAGGTGTGCATAGTAGGCTGGCGCAGGGCTTTGACACAGATCTAGTTCAACGCACGTAGGTTGACACAGCTGTAAAGTGAGGATCTGAAGCTCGTCCGAAGAGAGCGATTGTCATCCCAGAGAACTGGTAATGAGACGGTCCGGCTTGTGCCCTGAATGGACCCCAAACTCAAGTTAAGGAAAAGTCTCCATCTCTCTCTACTCCCCCCCTCCCCCCCCAGTCAACCTTCTTCCGCAAGACTTCCAAAATTGCCCACACTTCTCTTTGAAGGACAAGTACCCAAGATAACGCTAATGTGGTTTCCTCGTCTACGGCTCTTAAAGAAGGTCACAGGAAAAAAATCAAGGATCCAGACTATCAATACCTTGTGTGGCGCAGGTGAAATCAAGCACAGATGCCGGGCGCTGTATGGGAGATCCCAGTGTGACTTTTCTGCCAGGTGGTGGCTGACACCAGAGTAAGAGATGCACTGGAAAGCATCGACATGGAGGGTGGAGGATAAATGCATAGAATATGATCGGTAGCAATTGTAAAGAAAATATAACTTCTTGCTCGATGGAAAATGTTATACTTGGTATTACATTTAATATAAATGGATTTTTTTTCCTCGTTTCTCTGAGTGGTTAAGCCACCAGGCTGAACTAGAGTCTAACCAGGGTCTGCACTTTGACAACTTTAAGTCTTTGTAGACTTCAGCTTCCCAGAATTTCCTCAGCCAGCATAGGAATTCTGGGAGCTGAAGTCCACAAGTCTTAAGGTTGTCAGGTTGCCAGACCCCTGGTTAGCCCACTTAGCATAAAGGCCTGCTGGGTTGATTTTTGCCAGTCAGCAGTATCGGTGAGATCTAGTCCCTTAGCATGAAACCAGCTCAGTGTCGTTATATATCAGCCACGGAGATGTGAGTTCTAGCCCGCCTTAGCCATGAAGCCAGCTGGGTATCTTTATGCCACCAGGAGACAATGAGTTCTACCTCCCAACCTTGGGTTTAAAGCTGATTGGGTGACCTTTGTTCACTCCCAGGAGACGGTGAGAATATCTAGTCTGCTTTAGGCATGAAGCCAGCTGGGTGACTTGAACCAATCACCGCTCCTCAGCCCAGCCTACCTCATAGATTGTTGTGAATATGGATAACGAAGGAGTATTAGATATGTTCGCTGCTTCATTTGTAACAATAAAAGTCAGTCAGGCAGACAGAAAAGAGGGGAGAAAAAAAAGAGATCGAGAGATGTAGATGACAGACAGACACTAATTGCAGAACTGCAAACTGATTCAGAGCATATACTTCTAGAATGTAACATATAGTAAAAATCAAAGTATTTGCAATGTAAAACTTTCTACTCTTCTCTTAATTTTGATCAGGAATTCCTGAAAACGTGTCGGTGGGAAGACTCATTTCTGTCCCAACTTTCTCATTTTGTCTTCCACTTGCAGAAGGACTGCAAAATAATGCATGGCCTAAAAACTATAAAAGAAGACACGCTCAAACCCATGCACACCAGCTGAGAAGGATCATGACCCAGAGCTGATCTGTGTGTGTGTGTGTGGTGTGTGTGTGTGTGCATCAGAGGATACCTGAATACAGCATGACTACACAGATGAAGTCGAACTCCACTCCGATGTGGTGATTTTGGGCCACATGTACCTGCTGGATGTTTCCACTTTTCCCAACCTGTGGATATGAAGCAAAGATGCAAGAATTGACATTCTGGCGGCTAAAAAGAATTAGGTCAAAAGTTTAGTTAATTTGCCAGTTTCGAGTCCGCAGTAATAGATCACTTGACCAAAGAGAGTTCTTATTTCATTCATCGCTTGCCAACTTCTCTCCCAATATATATATCTTATCTATATATCTTCTGTGTGTGTGTGTAATACCTACTCTTTCATTTTTGTCGGTGGCAAACGCATGGTGTGATGCCTCTTCTGGCAAAATGAACGTAATCCCTGGCTGGTAATCTTTTTCTAGCTTAAATGATGCTTCTCGATAGCACCATTCCTGATGAAGAACCTCCCGCGAGGGAAACGGGAGGGAAAAGAGAGACAGTTTGAAATGTGTTACCAAGGAAAACTCCTTTTACCAAGTTTATTATTTGTATCTTCCTTCGCATTTCCTTCCTGCAGCAAAACGCTGATCCGAAGCTGCAAAAACACAGGGCCAGCCCCACATTCTTGACTTAATGGGTTAAACGGGCTAGATTCCTAGGGCAAGAAAAAACACGGCCACATAGAAAGTGTATATGCGTCGGGCATGCTCCTCTGTTGGGTCGAACACAATCTATTATCACAAAGAACCCTGCAGTCAGTCCTTGTTGAGACTTGGTTTTAGACAACCCTGATCAACAATTTCGAGGGGAGTTCTGGGTCAGATCAAACCAGAAATTCCTCTCATTTACAGTAGAAAACTTAAAAAAAAAAAAAAAGTTACATGATATCCCCAACTTAGACCCCAGTTGGGCCCACCAGTTCGTCCGCTAAGCAAGACATTTGTTAGTGAGTTTGCCCCATTTTATTCTGACTTTTCTTGCCACGGTGTTTTAACTGAATAACTGCAGTTTGTTAAGTTCCTAACAAGGTAGTAAGTACTCTGGCTTCCCCATTTGACTTGCTTGTCAGAAGGTCGGCAAAGGGGATCACGTCACCCACACACACACACACACACACACACACACACACACACCCTGGGACCACTGCGACGTCATAAATATGAGTCAGTTGCCAACCTATTGAATTTTTGATCGCTTGAACATTGGAAGAACGCTGCGACGGCCGTTAAGATCTGAAAATGGCCATCGTTCCCTTTTTTTTCAGTGCGTTGTTACTTCGACGGTCGCTTAAGGATAGCCGTATGTGTGACTCCTTATTCGCCACTGTTGCAAACTATCTGTATTGTTAGGTTTTATTACTATGTACATTTGATGGCGCTACACCTGGCAGACAAGCAAATTCTTATACCCAAAAAAAAATGGGGGTTTTTTTTTCTCGCCTTCGCATTCCGAACATTTAACCAGAATCTAACCTTTGCAAACTGGTCCCCTCTGGGAATGAAAGGCACCTGGCATTTAAGATAACTAACGTTCACTAAATTTCCCTTCTCAATGTAAAGCCACAGACACAGAACGCAGGAAAGGAAACCATTAGCGGAAACCTGTTGACTACTGCCCTCGGAAAAAGCCGGCTCGGTCGAAATAATCCAGCGTCGGCTTAACTAGTGGATTTGTAACTGATCAGCAGCTCCCGAAACCCATGGCAGCCACATCTTGACATTATTTTCTTGCGGTGCTGCTGGCCCCTCACAGTGGCACAGTATCGATTCGGATGGGCATCCATGCTGCCTACAACTGTGGAGGAAGCGCCGGGTGTTTCTTGTGATGGGGGGCGTAAGCAGCAGACCGTGAATTAGCACACAGCAACTTTAAGGAATGTTCCCCATCCGGCACCAACTCTGGCAGCTAATAGCCCCTGTAGCAGTCTCAACAGTAACGCTATTGGAATTCCTCCTCATCCAGGTCATAGTTATCCCAAGGTGCTTTTTCACGAGGCACTGACCTTCCTTGTTTTTCTTTGAAGAACTGTCTCTTCTCATCCCAGAATCTTTCTTCAGCTCTGACTGAAGAAGCTCCACCATCCAGTCATAGCTGAAGAAGCTTCGTGGATGGAGCGAATGCTTCACAGAAAAGAAAGAAAGTCGGTTGCCCTCGTGAAAAAGCTCTTTGCGTTGCGACAGGCTTATAAACACAGAAATTCCCATTTTTGGCATTGGGGAATGCAATTCAGTTAACACCTGAGTCCGTCACTTGGGGGGGGGGGCAACCTATTCTCCAAAGCACCGGACGGCAAGACGAGAAACAATGGCAACTAACCAAAGAGAGAAACAACCTAGAACTAAGGAGAAATTTCCTGACAGTTAGAACAATTAATCAGTGGAAGGATTTGCCTCCAGATGTTGTGGGTGCTCCAACACTGGAGGCTTTTAAAAAGAGACTGGACAGCCATTTGTCTAAAATGGTACGGGGACTCCTGCTTGAGCAGGGGGTTGGACTAGAAGACCTCCAAGGTCCCTTCCAACTCGGTTATTCTGTTCTTTTTATAACATTGGGACAAGAGGACACAAGAAACGAGCCATAAAGCCATCAAGGATGAGGTGATCGCAGACACAGAGAGAAGAAAGAAAAATGATCCATAAAACCACGTTTTCCAAAAGCACACCCGCTAAATAAAGCCAATAAAGCAGACCTGCCATAAAAGCAGGATGACTATTCTAAAGAAGAGGTGTTTTTTAAGGCAATTCCACTCCTTCAGAAACATTTTGGGCAAGGGATGGGGGGAACGAAAGATGCTTAAGTAGGAAAAAATAACATCGGATAAAATGCAAATATAGTAATGAAAATGCAGTATATCTATCAGTATTCAGCTAAGGGGTATAACACATTTATATTTGTTTTTGTCTTTTGTTCTTTGGTCATGCACATTTTTTTTAATGTTCCAGCAATTTTTTGTTTTGCTTTTGTATATATATTTTTTTCACTTTTCCTTTTTGGAGTTTGCATTTTAATTTTTGGAATAAAAATTAAAAAGTTTAAAAAGAAAAAGAAAAAAAGAGAGAACGGAGGCGATAATCAGTGCCTATTTTACTCACAGCAGCAATAGATGGCTTTTTCCCGTCTCCAGCTGGTGGATGAGTGACATCTGCCCCCAGGAAGATGACGGGCTGCTGAAATACTGGAGGCCTAATTAAGAGAGAGCATAAAAAGGGATTTGCACAACACAAGCTTACCTTGGTGGGTTCTCCAGGACACCACAGAGCACCCGTTATACAACTGTGTTCTGCCAGCACGTTTCCATCTGAGGACAGTCCAAGGGCCTTGGGCACCATCCTTACCAGCACCCTATTCTTGACTTAAATGAATTTTGCCCCATTTTATGACTTGTCTTGCCACATTTGTTAAGTGAATCACTGCAGTTGTTAACTTAGTCACACCGTTGTTAAGTGAATCCCCGTGGACTTTGCTGGTCAGAAAGTGGCAAAGGGGGATCACGTGACTCCGGCACACTGCGACCGTCGTAAATATGAGTCAGTTGCCAAGGAACTGAATTTTGATCACATCACCATGGGGATGTGCAACGGTCAGTAAGTGTGAAAAACAGTCTTAAGTCACTATTTTTAGTATAGCCGTAACTTCAAACAGTCACTAAATGATTATATAGTCAAGGACTATACTTGTAATATCTTTTTATACCTCTATTATACCCATGTTTCCCCGAAAACAAGACCGGGTCTTATTTTTATTTTATTTTTTGCCTTCAAAAGAGGCACCAGGTCTTATTTTCGGGGTAGGCCTTACCTCACCTCCGGCACCAACAGCCCCACCCAGCCAGTCCACTTCTTCTAGGGCCCAAGTTCTGCAGCTGCATTCGGGCCTGCATTTTGCAGTCAGGCCTTTCTAGAAGGCCTAAGCAGCCGAGTACCGAGCTATGGATTCAATCCATAGCTTGGTGCTCGGCTGCTGAGCTCTTGCAGAACCGAGCTACGGATTGAATCCATAGCTCGGTTCTTGCCTGCAGCGGCCTTCCGGAAAGCCCCGTGACTGAGTAATGCAGGCCTGGCTGCAGAAGAGGCCTCAGAAGAAGTAGGCCAGCGCTGCCAGGTGAGTGGGTGTGGGGCGGGTGGGGCAGCTCCACCTCCCCCCACCCCCACCCTAGCTTGATTTTTAGGTGTGTGCCTCGCCCCAAAACGAGGGTTTATTTTGGGGATAGGGCTTATATTAGGCCCACCTCCAAAAATCAAGCTAGGGCTTATTGTTGGTGTAGGCCAGTGGCAGGCCACCTTGGCTCTTTTATGACTCGTGGACTTCAACTCCCAGAATTCCTGAACCAGCATGGCTCAGCTTGGAAACCTCTCCCTTTCCCCTCAGCATGGCTGGCTCAGGAATTCTGGGAGTTGAAGTCCACGAGGCATAAAAGAGCCAAGGTTGCCTACCCCTGGTGTAGGCCTTACTTTCGGGGAAACACGGTATGTAGTCAAGGACTATATTTGTAATATCTTTTTATACCTCTATTATAAGACTCCTCTTTTAAGATGAAAAGAGTCAAACGATATGGGTTTTCGTTATTTGGCAGAGACGTAGCTTCAGCCCTGTTGAAGGATGTGTGCATGGAATTTTTGGTAACTCTGGACGAGTCTCCAACCAAGCCCCGTTACAAGCTGTTTTGGCACTAACGCTGCCGGAGGCTACTACCAAAGAGACATAATCAGTAGACCTGCTGGAGAAACCTACACTGACTCATAGAAGAGTTAGGCACACAACCCAGTTAGTTTTCCTGGGCCTTCTGGTGATAGTATTTCAAAGACAAAGGGACAATCAAATCAGGCTTTATGGTGGGGAAATCTGTGCTACCGTGTGGAGGGCGACCACTGGTGCCGAGCGAGGTTAAAATATGATGCGTGGAAACCAGAGATTCCCCTGGGCTCAGAACTAAATGATGGAAGAAAAGCATTGGGAGCCAAGAGTGTGGTTTTTTTCTAGCTTTAAGTGTTCTTTTGAGGAAAGCAAAACTTGCAAGTCATTCACGCTCTGTCGTATGGATGGAGAGAGATGCTGGTGCATTAGAGAAGGATAGCCAGCAATGAGGACTGCTGGGAACTGTAACTGAACATCTGGGGTGTCTAAAATTCCCCCATCCATTTCCTACTCATTGCTAAACAAAACAAGGGCAGTGATATGGGACTACTTTTCAAACTGGCCCAGAAGCTCCAAGCAGCTGGCCAGTTGTTTGGAGATACACACATACATCCAAAAAAATCAGAGCATGTTTGTTTATTTGTTTCTTGCCTTTATTAGTTTGATAAATAACTCAAAAGGTGGCTAATATACCTAATATTCCTTTCTCCACCTATTCTTTGCATCGGCTGCAGGGGCTGATCTTCAGACTCATTTAAAATGTTGCTGCCATGAAAGTCCAGATTACTTAATTTCTCAGTATTTCTACAGTTACATGCTGTAGTTGTTCCTAACTGACAAGTCAAATGATGGTGCTGTCAATAAACCATGGTTAAATGATAAAGTAGCACAATGTGAGGGCCAGTAGGAGATTTTCTCCCCCTCTTCCCTTTTCAAATTGTTATATCAACCCAACATGTAATAGTTTAAGTCTTATTCTTTTTTTTCAGAGTCAACAGCCCGGCCATTAATGAAATTTATAATTATTTTTTATTTTGCCTTCCCCTCCTTCAGCCACAAAACTAGTCACAACTGGAGGATTGCTTGGTGCAATATAAACAAGAGGCCTTCACAACTTCCAGCTTGATCCTTCAAAACGCAATTTAAAAGTTTGGGATTCTGCCTCGTTATAAGGCATTAATTAAGATCTAACCACAAAACCAAAACAGTTAAAAAAAAATGCTGTAGGATAAAATTACTCCATGTTGAACAGAACTGTTTTCTTGGAATTTTTTTTTTTTTAAATGCACATTTGCAAATTGGGCAACTGGACAAATTATTCAGCCAACAAAATGAATGAACGAGATGCTTTTTTCAACAGCACAGGGCCAGTGGATACTTTATTCATACCCTGAAAATCCTTACCTTCCTTGTGGCAATAAAATGTTATTAACTCCTCCTAGCTTGACGTTGATCTTCAAGCACAGATTGGAAAGTGTCTGGGGGGTCGTCCTTTGCACATTTTTCATCTGCACACACTGCGTGGCCATTCCCAACACGGTATCACCCACACGCTTCACTTCGGCTGCCGAGTCAGAGAAGCGAAAAGAGATTCTGTTAAAACAGATCACGCTGATGCTCCGATAGCTACTTCGACTGCTTAACCCCACCTAGCACCAACTGTAATCTCTTCTCTTTATTACAGCATCTTCTCATAATGCCCCTCTGAGATAAAGTAGGGGACTGTTAAGGAGAAGGCCACGGACCATGTAACACCTTTCTATAGAAGAAAATATTTGTAGCTCAGGATTGAAATGAGGGGTCATTGGTAATCTCTGAGTGTGGTTGTTTTCTTGTAGATGTTTCATTACCAAACTAGGTAACATCATCAGTGCTAGCAAGGGAGTAGGGCTCGCTCTTTTTATTTACTAATGGCTTGCACTGTCAGTGTTGGTAGAAGTGGACTGGGTTGTTGTTTACTGTTAGCTTGTCTGTCTTGAGTTGGTAGTTACTTGATTGGGGTATTTTTTGCCAAGTCTACCCCCACCAAAACCTTTTTTCAACAAGAAGACATGTTCTTAATTAGCCACTCACTCAGGGTTACTTGTCTGAGATGGGAAGCCATATTAAAAAAAAAATACTCTCAATGTAAAAATAATAATTATCTCCCTTTGATTGCGAATTCTAAAGCAGCTTTAAGAACTTGGGTCTTGCCATCTTATAAATCTTTTAATTAGTACTTGGTTTACATAACTTGATCTATTTCCTCTTCTGATGTGAATTAACTGAAGCACAGTGGAGCTGTTAATCCAGTAAGTGCTTTTCTATAACTTCAAAAAAAAAACCAACTCTTTATCTGTCGTCGATGGGAGGCAGGTATGTTCAAAATGAACATTTAATCTTCCACCACTAAGAATTTATGATACAACAGCTGCTAGATCTAGATATACACCATAATGCCACCCTTTTCAATCATTTCTCCACAATCCAGCCGTCTTCTAAAATAGATAGAATTCTGGCATTTTCACATGCTGCCTTCTGTTTTTGAGGGAGAGGCTGCTCAGCAAGATAGGCCGCAATGCTACATGTATAAAGCTTTCTTCTTGTGATATTTTAGAAGAAAACACCACACTAAGCTATCAAGCTTGCATTGCACTATAGCTGACGAGCATCCTAGATCAGGCACTTCCAGTGTTAATGTAGAAAATAACTCACAACTCAATTAGAGAGGCAGCAAAAAAAGAGAACCCTGTCAAGAAAGTGCCTTGAGGATCAGAGTGAACATTTACAGACGTGTTTCTCAACCTTGACTACTGGAAGATGCGTGGACTTCAATTCCCAGAATTCAATTGGCTGGGGAATTCTGGGAGTTGAAGTCCAGGCATCTTCCAGCCGTCAAAGTTGAGAAACATTGATTTACAGTCATGCCAAAAGGGACCGAGGTGTATTTGTCGCTCAGACTGACCATAAACAGGTGTTTTCCCAGGTAAAATGACAACCACAAGCTGCAAGCCAGCATAGGTGTTCTTCAGGTGACGGAACATGGGTTCCACACTGTCTGCTCCCTGGGCATATTTACAGAAACAAGGTTGACCCTGGATGGGCATTCCTGCGTCTCTGGATATCTTCCTCAGTTGTTCCGTGAAGGTTCTGGAACATTAAAAAGGTGTCAACAACACATTTTAAGAGCAGGAACCAAAGTTGTACATAGCCGTGTTACAGACGTGACGTTCTACACTCCACAATTGTGGGTTTCCAGCTGTGGAATCCAATTCTGCCAATTCTACTGATCTATTGAGAGTACCACTTTAATCCATTCCTCCCAAAACAACATTAGTCCAGGAAGCTTGAAACAGCCCCCTTCAAACTTTGCAAGCCTGAAAGGAGGCTGCCTACTTAAGACTTTACGAGGAAAAATGATTTATCCAATCAACCATCAGGACAATGGAGAAAATTCGACTTTACAGAACAAAAATATGGCGCGTTAAAAGTAAATATATAAAACCATCTGTAAAATTCTAATGACACACACACACACACACGATGTAATTCACCCAGGGTATAATCACTACTCCCAACCTAAGCCTGCAGTAATTACAATTAGTAATTAGTAAATTTTACTACTCAATTTGAGAGTCTTTTTTAAACAAATTCATCTTTTGATGAGAGGTTCCAGTGTCCGGGGCTCCCTCCGTGTGATGGTACTTGGGGTGCTTATGCCTCTTTGCAGTGTCCTGTCATCATGTGATTGCAATTTACATTTTTGGCCAAAAACTGGTGTTCACTTCCTATTTCCAGCAAAAAGCACTCTTTGCAAACAATGGGTTCCGTTGAACAACGACTGCACTTACTTTATGACTGCTGCTCCAAAACATGTCCTAAAATCAAGGTTGGTCCAGTGACGACCGGCTTAACGATCAATATAATTACAACCTTAACTCCAGTACCAGGACTACTTGTACGGTAATTTGAAAAGAAACAAGTTATTGCAAAGAGACGCAGAGAGCAGCTTAGAGAAAACAGCGGGTGACGAGCGTAGAACAAGAGCTTCGCCTGGGAAAAATTGGGAACGGTGAGAAAGATGTCACTCAAGCACAGACTCACTTAAGATGGACTTCCGTGCACTGACGCTGGGGAGCGAAGCAAGCGATGGCCCACACTTTGATTTCAATGCCAGTATGAAACTGTTTGTTCCTCATATCCCAGACCCCCTGCACTGGAGTGGCAATTGCTTTGTTCTAGAGAGAAGGGAGGAAGAAAAGTTGAATGAGACAAAAGAACCAAAACAAAGCTCTACTGTGCAGCAATGTCCAAACACATCTGTCTTTTGATGTCAAACACCAGGATGGAAAAGGGAAAAAACAAAGCAACGGATGGAAACTAATCAAGGAGAGAAGCAACCTCCAACTAAGGAGAAACTTCCTGACAGTTAGAACAATTAATCAGTGGAACAACCTGCCTCCAGAAGCTGTGAATGCTCCAACACTGGAAGTTTTTAAGAAGAGATAGGACAGCCATTTGTCTGGAATGGTATAGGGTTTCCTGCCTGAGCAGGGGGTTGGATTAGATGACCTCCAAGGTCCCTTCCAACTATTATTATTATTATTATTATTATTATTATTATTATTATTATTATTATTATTATTATTATTATTATTATTATTATTATTATTATTGACACCCAGACCGACCACTCCCCATCCGCAGCTCGTGATATCAAAGCTCTCATTGGTCAGGCATACAGGTAGTCTTCAAATTACAACCGTTCATTTAGTGACCGTTCAAAGTTGCAACGGCACTTATGATTGCTTTTCACCCTTGTGACTGTTGCAGCGTCCTCCTGGTCACATGATCAAAATTCAGACCCTTGGCAACTGACATGTACTTATGACGGTTGCACTGTCCCCGGGGGAGTCACGTGATCCCCCTTTTGCGTCCTTCTGCCGAGCAAAGTCAATGGGGGGGGGGAGCCAGATTCACTTAATGATGGTGTGAGTAACTTAACAACCACAGTGATCCGCCTAACCAATACGGCCAGGAAGGTCGCGCAATGGGGCAAAACTCACTTAACTGTTTCACACAATTTTCGGTTCAATTGTGGCCGTTAAGGACAACCTGTATAATGGACTGCAGACCAAAGAACAAGCCACAACGTAGTGCAAAAAGTGCACAGTGGAAAGTTAGAACGGGATGCTTGAGTGCACCACTTGATGCCTTTTCCCAACACCCAACACGTTGCGTGTTCATTTCAGTTCTTCTAGGTCAGGGGTCCCCAACCCCCAGTCCGTGGACCGGTACCGGGCCGCGGCATGCCAGCAACCGGGCCGCACAGACAAGCAAAGCTCCATCCGTGGGATGCGGTCCGTGGAAAAACCTCTCTCCATGGAACCGGTCCCTGGTGCCCCAAAGGTTGGGGACCTCTGTTCTAGGTCCCTTCAGGACATGCCCGTGAGATATGAGACAGACAGACCCCCCTTATTAAGGCTTCTCCACTGGGAGGTAATTCCTGTCTGTGAGAACTTTAGACCCAACATTTAACCCCAGAACATCTGCAAGCCATCAATCTGGATACTACATAGCCCATCTGAAATCACAGGGAATGATCGTTCCAACTCTTACTTTGGGCCTGTGACCAACAGCTAAAATGAGAACTTGAAGCCCAGATGCCACGTACCCGGCCTCCGTAGAGAATCGAAGGCGGCTGTAACACTCTCCCCGTGACGTCTGTCATTTCATCTTTGACCATGATTCCAAACTCACGAACGAAAGGGTCGGTATTAAAACTTGCACTTCTCATCTAGGAGGGAAAAACAAAAAAATCTGTCAGACAAACATGCATCTAAAATAAATGGATTAGTTGCAATGGGAAATCAATTCTGAGCTCCTAAGTTTTTTAAGCCTGAAGAGAGGTAGCCTACGCAGCCTGCATCCAGTTCTGGTCACCACAATATGAAAAAGATGTTGAGACTTTAGAAAGAGTGCAAAGAAGAGCAACAAAGATGATTAGGGGACTGGAGGCTAAAACATATAAGGGACGGTTGCTGGAATTGGGTACGTCTAGTCCAGGGATAGGCAACCTTGGCTCTTTTATGACTCGTGGACTTCAACTCCCAGAATTCCTGAGCCAGCCATGCTGAGGGGAAAGGGAGAGGTTTCCAAGCTGAGCCATGCTGGCTCAGGAATTCTGGGAGTTGAAGTCCACGAGTCATAAAAGAGCCAAGGTTGCCTACCCCTGGTCTAGTTTAATGAAGAGAAGGACGAGGGGGGACATGATAGCAGTGTTCCACTATCTCAGGGGCTGCCCCAAAGAAGAGGGAGTCAAGCTATTCTCCAAAGCACCTGAAGGCAGGACAAGAAGCAACGGAAAGAAACTGACCAAGGAGAGAAGCAACCTAGAACTAAGGAGAAACTTCCTGACAGTTAGAACAATTAACCAGTGGAACAACCTGCCTCCAGAAGCGGTGAATGCTCCAACACTGGAAGTTTTTAAGAATATACCATTTGTCTGAAATGTTATAGGGTTTCCTGCCTGAGCAGGGTGTTGGACTAGATGACCTCCAAGGTCCCTTCCAACCTTATTATTATTATGTTATTATGGTATGATAGCAGTCTTCCAATATTTGAGGGGCTCCTACAAAGACGAGGGGGGGGTCCACCTATTTTCCAAAGCAACTGAAGGCAAGACAAGAAGCAACAGATGAGAACTAACCAAGGAGAGAAGCAACGAAGGAGAAATTTCCTAACAGTGAGAACAATTAACCAGTGGAACAGCTGGCCTCCAGAAGTTGTGGGTGCTTCATCGCTGGAGGTTTGTAAGAAGAGACTGGGCCAACATTTGTCTGAAAGGGTTTCCTGCCTGAGCAGGGGGTTGGACTGGAAGACCTCCAAGGTCCCTTCCAGCTCTTGTTATGCCTGCAATAACAGTCTTGGTTTTTCTCTATTCTTTTCCTCAAATCTGCAGCCTCCAATACCATGATTTTTTTCTCTTACTCCTGGAGAAATATTTTCTATAAAAAAACTGACCGCTGGGAGTGGAACTATGGGAAGACATTCCGTGACGTTCCTTCAGACGTGCAACATACACCTGTCCCCCTAGGTCTCCTTCCTACTGTTCCAATAAGAGAGAGAAGGGAGCCACTGCAGGGAGTACTGGGGATGGCCTTGAGGGACAGAGGGAAGCTCCACTACCAAGGCAACGAGCAGATAAACAAGATTTGAACCCAGGCCAAGAAAGTTGCTTACAAAAACATCTCAACAGTCCCCGCCCCTTAATCCTCCCGAGGAGAAAAGAGGGAAGAAGGAAGAACAGTCAGACTTGCAAAGTTCTGCTCCTAGAGCTCTTCTGATCAAAGCAGCTTCGGGGTCTACACAGTATCTGGTTTCCAAGCCTGGTCTACCTCGCAGGGTTGATGCTCACCAATTTGCTGATCTCTTCCTGGCGATCTGGGGCTGATCTCGCCGTGGCTCTAATCATAGTAGACGTTTGATTGTCCGTCAGCTTCTTAATGCATCTCTGTCCTGCAACTATATTGCATACCTAAAACAGCACAGCCAAAAAAGTTACTGTCCAAGTATTTGGGGAAAAAATTACAGCATGCTATTTCTTGGGCTGCCCGTATTGTTGTCTTCGACTTACGACCGTAATTGAGCCCAGAATGAGTCGTTAAGTCAGGATGGACATTAAGGGAGTCATTATGTGACCAACCCGATTTTACATTTTTTTTTTTTTTGTTACATCAGTCATTAAGCAAGCCCCACAGTCATGAAGTGAACCCATTGTCCACCGTGGCTGTTTTTCGCTGGGAATTGGAAATAATGCCAGTTTCCAGCAAAAGAAAAGAGTTTGTGAATTGCAGTCAGATGGTCGCAGAATGCGATGGCTGAGGAATTCTGGGAGTTGGAAGTCCACAAGTCATAAAAGGGCCACGTTTGAAGACCCCTGATATAAACTATGATAAATGCAGGGCAGTTGCCAAGCATCCAAAATGCGTTCACGTGGACCATGGGAAAGGGGGGGGGGGCAGAAGCATCAGAACTTTGAATCCAGATCTATTTTGGACTCGTCGTAACTTTGAACAGTCACTAAGTGACCAGTCATAAGTCAAGGGCTATCTGAACTCTCATCTAAAGGATTGATCAGATACTTCCTAGCTTCAACAGTGCTAGTCATATGTCAACTGAACTTTCCTCTGAGGCGTCACAAAAACATTTTTCCCGATAAGTGTCCAATGCATGCCCTTTATAAAACACACACACAGACAGAGAGAGAGAGAGAGAGAGAGAGAGAGAGAGAGAGACAGACAGACAGACAGACACACACACACACACACACACACACACACACAAAAGACCAGTAATTGACAGGCACATCTTCTGGTTTTGCTTCAGTAAGAACAGAAAAGTTTTTCGTTAAACAACTTCAGAAACAAAACAGTGTCTTTGCATTGACCGTGTTTTATAAACACTTCTACGTCTCTGCCCTTCCCCTTTAAGACAGGAAAAGATGGCAGCCTGACAGTGGGGGGGGGGTAAGCCAAATCATGACAAAAGACGTGTCTTAGAATCAAAATAAGGAGAAATAGACCCGGGGAGGGGGGGGGAACGCCTCAACGGCGACAAGATTACCTCTAAGGGAAGGTACGTGTGTTTCTGCTCCTGTCCGACTTGTAAACATGGAAGGTGAGGATAGCGCAACACCAGTTTGTGCCTGTCCTTAAAATATTGAGCTACTGTGCATTCAACAGTCTGGCCGCTTTCCTGCTGGAGAGGAAACCTGCAGGATGACAAGTTGAAGGGGAGAAAAAGACAATTTAGTATTTCTACAAGTCAACGCAGGCAATATAGTTTAGAGCGGAAGTCCCCAACCTTTTTGGCAACAGGGTTTCGTGGAAGATAATTTTTCCACGGGGGAGAGTACGCAACCTAGATCGCATTTTCGCTCGCCCAGTGCTCACCTCCAGCTGTGCAGCCCAGTTCCTAACAGGCCACTGACCAGTACCGGCCCTGATTAAGAGGTTGTCCAATCCAATGCTAACCAACTGTTAATGAGGGCACAGCAGTTCCCACTTAGAATCCAGCAAACCTTTGAAGGCACGTTCCTAAATAATTTATAATATCCTATTCTGAATATACACATTTTTTTTTTCAATCTCTGTTTATGATTCAGTGGCCACCTTTCACGTAACAGCTAATCTGGAAACCACAACCAGAACTAACATGTTAAGTCTACTCAAAATGCATCTCAGATTCAAACTAGGGGTGACATGAGAGCAGTCTTCCAATAACTCAGGGGCTGCCCCAAAGAAGAGGGAGGTCAAGCTATTCTCCAAAGCCCCTGAAGGCAGGACAGGAAGCAACGGATGGAAACTGATCAAGGAGAAAAGCAACCTAGAACTAAGGAGGAATTTCCTGACAGTGAGAACAATTCATCAGTGGAATGGGTTTTCTCCAGAAGTTCTGGGTGCTCCATCACTGGAGGTTTTTAAGAAGAAATTGGACAGTCATTTGTCTGAAATGGTATAGGGTTTCCTGCCTGAGCAGGGGATTGGACTAGATGACCTCCAAGGTCCCTTCCAACTCTGTCATTCTGTTATTCAACTTCTAAAAACAGAATTTACCAAGCATTTCAATCAAATGAACAAGTCCCAATGGGTCAAAATAAAATCTTCACAAACAGGACACCATCTCCCTATGAAAAAAAACCCATTTCCTCGGATCAGAATTTTTGAAACAGGAATATGGAATAAAGCCATATGATATATGTGCTTTTTTTGTTTTTTGTTTTGGCCTGATCATTTATCTGCTGAGGAGATGCAGGATCCCAAGCAATGAATATGGAATGTAGCTATGCATAACGGTTATTTTTAGATAACTGCAAAAATAAACAAAATGACGATATTACGTTTGGTGACTTGCTGGTCTTCTCGTAACGTTGCAGACGCGATATTTTCTTTTCATTTGTCCACAGTGAGTGATTTCCACCTTCAGGCCTAGTAACACAGGAACCGAATCATTATTTTCTCTCGTGACAGAGCTCAGTTTGTGAAAACACACAACAGTACAGGCCGTCCTCAAGTTACAACCCTTCGTTTAACAACTGTTCAATTATTACAATGGCCCTGAAAATAACGACTAACAATCAGTCTTCGCATCGGCATCCTCCCAGTCACGTGATCAAAATTTGGGGGGCTTGGCAACCTGCCCAAGTTGCAATGCATAATTGCCATTTGAGACTTAGCCAGCTTCCAACAAGCAAAGTCAGTGGGGGAGGCCAATTCACTTAACAACCATGTGATTCCCTTAACAACTGCCGTGCTTTGCTTAGCAACCATGACAAAAAAGTCATAAAAGGGGGTGTAATTCCTTGAATGACCATCTTGCCTAACGACAGAAATTCTCATCTCCCATAAACTGAGGGACTACACCAGGGGTAGGCAACCTTGGTTCTTTTATGACTCGTGGACTTCAACTCCCAGAATTCCTGAGCCAGCCATGCTGAGGGGAAAGGGAGAGGTTTCCAAGGTGAGCCACGCTGGCTCAGGAATTCTGGGAGTTGAAGTCCACGAGTCATGAAGGGGCCATAGTTCCCCCATGCTGGCTCAGGAATTCTGGGAGTTGAAGTCCACAAGTCATAAAAGAGCCAAGGTTGCCTACCCCTGGACTACATAGAGGCAGCCATTTTATATAAAACCTTCCGATCAGTGGATAGTCCTTTCAAAATTTAAAATGTAACGTAACGCTGAAGTTTAGCCAATCTGTTTTATGCAATTTTTTTAAGAGAAACCGAAGGCAAGTTTTCACTGGAATAAGGAAACATTCTCTTAAAAGTTCCTTTCTGCAGAGTTCAAAGGTGTTAACAGGTGAAAAGGCTTATTAGAAGATTTCTTTCAAAAGGGGATTGGTCCAGTTTGACAGACTGCGCGTTCAACCCCAAGCAAAAAAAAAGTTTGTGTCGTCTCATTTCAAACACTCTTTTTCGTGTCTTACCTTTAATTTCTTTGGTAAACTTAACCCTTTGGGAATCTGTCAGAGGTTTCTGTTGTTCTTCAATACTTTTGAAATCAAGAACTTCACATACAAATTCAATTACTGGCTGTGCCTTATAGAAGGCGGTCGCGGAGACTGAAAAAGACACAAGCAGAAGACAGCAAATCAAGAGCACCCAAGTGGCTTTTCTAGATTCTTCGGGTCTAGTTCAGCTGTGCCCTTCCGGGTGATTAAAACAAGATCGTCCAAATGTAGAATAGCAGTGTTCCAGTATCTCAGGGGCTGCCCCAAAGAAGAGGGAGTCAAGCTATTCTCCAAGGCGCCTGAGGGCAGGACAAGAAGCAACGGATGGAAACTAGTCAAGGAGAGAAGCAACCTAGAACTAAGGAGAAACTTCCTGACAGTTAGAACAATTAACCAGTGGAACAACCTGCCTCCAGAAGCGGTGAATGCTCCAACACTGGAAGTTTTTAAGAAGAGACTGGACAGCCATTTGTCTGAAATGGTATAGGGCTACCTGCCTGAGCAGAGGGTTGGAGTAGAAGACCTCCAAGGTCCCTTCCAACTTTATTATATTATAATTCTAGGAACTGAAGTCCAGAAATCTTAAAGAGTTTGCCAAGGTTAAATGTTGAATTTGAAGGCGAGGAACATTTTGGGATATAAGAATTTGCTTCTCCTGCCAGGTGTAGCTCTATTATTATTATTATTATTATTATTATTATTATTATTATTATTATTATTATTATTATTATTAATTATTATTATTATTATTATTATTATTATTATTATTATTATTATTATTATTATTATTATTATTATTATTATTATTATTATTATTATTATTATTATTATTATTATTATTATTATAGAAGAAAAAGGAGATAACGTGAAACCTACCGTCGATGTTCAGCATCATTTTCCACAGGGAAGGCCTGACCGACTGATGGAATCCAAACCAGACTTCTCTACCGCCTCCCAAAGGATTGGAACAACCTTCTGATGCAGTAAAAAAGGATCGGCCCACTGGAGTATATCTGCCGTTTAAAAATATATATATATTTATATGTTATCACAAAAAAAAATAGGAAGCATCTTTTTCCCCCACTGGATTCTCAACTGTATTATAACAGAGTTCAGAACCATACTGGCCAAATACAGGTAATCCTCGACTTAACAAATCATTTGTGTAATGACGGTGCAAAGTTACAACAGCACTGGAAAAGTGACTTATGACCTGTTCTCACACTTATGATCGGTGCAGCATCCCCCGTGGTCCCATGATCAAACTGTGGGGGCTTGTTTTTAGGACGGTCGCAGCATCCCAGGATCACATGATCGCCACAGGCCACATTCTCGGCTGGCTTCCGACAAGTAAAATCAACGGGGGGAAGCCAAATTTGCTTGACTGGATGATTCTTTAATAAGTGTAGTGGCTCACTTAACAACCGTGGCAAAAGAGGGCGCGAAGTGGGGCGCGAATCATTTAACAACTGCCTTGCTTAACAAATAGAAATTTTGGGCTCTCAGTTCAAGGACTTCCTGCATCTAGAAAAGACAAGGTGTTCTCATCAGCGTCTCGTGATCATCTTAATAATAATAATCTCTTTGAAGCGGTATCGTTGGGGGTGTTTAAGTTTACTTCAAACAGTAAATAGCACCCCAGTCCAGGAACCACCAACTCAGACAAGCAATGAAATAGTAAACAGCCTGTCAAGGAACTATCAAACCAAAAAAAGAAAGCAACATTCCCATCAACGGAAGCAACGGATGGAAACTAGTCAAGGAGAGAAGCAACCTGGAACTAAGGAGAAACTTCCTAACAGTGAGGACAATTAACCAGTGGAACAACCTGCCTCCAGAAGCGGTGAATGCTCCAACACTGGAAGTTTTTAAGAAGAGACTGGACAGCCATTTGTCTGAAATGGTATAGGGTTTCCTGCCTGAGCAGGGGGTTGGACTAGATGACCTCCAAGGTCCCTTCCAACTTTATTATTATCATCATTATTATTATTAACACTGAAAGAGTCTATAGAGAGAGACCAAACCCCACATCCTCCTAGCACTGATGATATTACCTAGTCTGGCATTGGAACATCTGCAAGAAAACCAAGGGCGGAGAGAGCACCAAGGGACCCTCAGGTGTTCAACCCTGAGCTACAAACACAGGTAACCCTCGACTTACGGCCACAGTCGAGTCCCAATTTTTTCATTGCAAAGTGAAACACTGATTAAGTGAATGTTGCCTCGCTTTACGACCATCTGTGCCAAAGCTGTTAAGTGGATCCCTGCAGATGTTAAGTTAGTAACACAGTCGCTGAGTGACTCTGACGTTGTCCCCATTGACTCTGCTAGTCAGAAGGCCGCAAAAGGGGATGACGTGACTCCAGGACAGCGCAATGTGTTAGTTGCCAAGCATCTGAATTTTGATCAGATGCTGCGACGGATGTAAGTGTGAAAGATGTTCGTAAGTCGCTATCTTCAGTGCTGTTGTAACTTTGAGCAGTCACTAAGTGAACGGATACAAGTCGAGGACTACCTGTGTTCTCTTCTTTTAGTAATTCAAAGGCTTCTGAGCAAGAAAAACAGGGGGGAGGGGGGTCCAGTGGCCAACAAGAGCACCTTCTCAGTTCATGACTGCCTCTGAACTTTCACGTGGGGATGTCTATGGCAGCGGTAGGCAACCTGGGCTCTTTTATGACTGGTGGACTTCAACTCCCAGAATTCCTGAGCCAGCCACGCTGAGGGAAAAGGGAGAGGTTTCCAAGCTGAGCCATGCTGGCTCAGGAATTCTGGGAGTTGAAGTCCACGAGTCATAAAAGGGCCAAGGTTGCCTACCCCTGCTCTAGCTCTATTTCTATCTTCTTTCTCCTCTCTCTCTCTCCATTCACCTATATTCATTCATCTATTCATCCATTCCATCCCTGTCATCCATCCATCCATCCATCACATCCATTTATATCTCTATATATTTCTATTCTATCTGTCTACCATGCCTGTCTATCCATCCATCCGTCTATATTTCTATCTTATCTCTCTCTTTATCCATTCACCTATATTCCTTCATCTATTTATCCATTCCATCCCTGTCATCCATCCATCCATCCATCCATCTCACCCAATCTGTGTCTCTCAATCTCTCAGTCTCATCTATCTCTATCTATTCATCCATCATCCATCCCATTCCTCCCTCCCTCCTCCCTCTATCTCATCCATCTATCTCTTTATATTTCTATCCTATCTTATCTATCTGCCTGTCTGTCCATCTCATCCGTCTAGCTCAGGGGTAGGCAACCTTGGCTCTTTTATGACTGGTGGACTTCAACTCCCAGAATTCCTGAGCCAGCCACGCTGAGGGGAAAGGGAGAGGTTTCCAAGCTGAGCCATGCTGGCTCAGGAATTCTGGGAGTTGAAGTCCACCAGTCATAAAAGAGTCGAGGTTGCCCACCCCCGGTCTATGGAGATTCTCCATCATCCAGGTCAGGGTTGTCCCAAAGGTGCTTTTTTTTCAGGAGGCAACTGGACTTCCTTGTTTTTCTTTGAAGACGTTTCGCTTCTCCTCCGAGAAGCTTCCTCAGCTCTGACCGGATGGTGGGGAAAGGATTCGTCTCTCACCTCATAGAGGGCAGGTGCCTCATCACCACATCGAGAGCTTGGATGGTTTCAAAAGGGACACTTGGAAGGCGGCCGGAGAGAGCGTCGTGCAAGGCCTGCAGACTCACAACCGACATCCACTTGATGGCCACCTTAAATATTCGGTCCTTCCCTTCTCCTGGCAATGTGACCTCCAATTCCACCTGCAACATTTGGAAAGCAGTACAAGATGATTCTTTCTGCTTAAAGAGGCGGGCTGGAAGAAGGAGGGGAGGGATGGGAGTGAATTCCCCTACCAAGAACTGAAACCTTTTTAGAAGGTATGAAAAAAGTTAGCACCCCTTTTAAGGGGGGGGGGGAAGGAGCCACAGAAAGTGATGGGAGGCAAGGTGAACCCAACCGTAACAACACTGTTTGCGCGAACAGAAGTCGAGGGCTCAACTTAGCATTATATACTTACTTTATCTCTCCCGATTGGAAGCGGCATCGCGGTGTAGAGATTTTTCCTCCCATCGAATACTGGCTTGCGATCTCCAAATATCTGTGCTTTAAAGTGCTGCACCATGTGTTCCACTATTTCTCTGGAAACAGAGAACCAGATGAACAAAGGATCTTCTGCTATTCGGATAAAAGTCTTGAAATACAATAACAGGGGATCAACATTGTAAACCGAAGCAGCACTTAAAAGGGTTGGTTGAAATCTACTCAGTTTTAGAGCGCTTTCCACGTATTCTGTTCGGAGTTCTGTACGCAAGGTTTACTTATTATCTACCTCGGGGGTTTCTCAACCTCAGCAACTTTAAGTGTGGACTTCAACTCCCAGAATACGCCCGTCAGCGTGGTGCCTAGGGAATTCTGGGAGTTGAAGTCCATGCATCTTAAGGTTGCTTAGGTTGAGAAACATCCACCCACCCACCCACCTACCTACTTACCTACTTACCTACCTACCTACCTATCTATCTATCTTGTCTGCCTGCCTGCCTGCCTGCCTGCCTGCCTGCCCTATCTGTCTGTCTGTCTGTCGGTCCGTCGGTCCCTCCCTCCGTCCGTCCCTCCCTCCGTCCGTCCCTCCATCATCCATCCATCCATCCATCCATCCATCCATCCATCCATCCATCCATCCATCCATCCATCCATCCATCTATCTATCTATCTATCTATCTTGTCTGCCTGCCTGCCTGCCCTGTCTGTCTGTCTCTGTCGGTCCGTCCGTCCCTCCGTCATCCATCCATCCATCCATCCATCCATCCATCCATCCATCCATCCATCCATCCATCCATCCATCCATCTATCTATCTATCTATCTATCTATCTATCTTGTCTGCCTGCCTGCCTGCCCTGTCTGTCTGTCTGTCTCTGTCGGTCCGTCCGTCCCTCCATCATCCATCCATCCATCCATCCATCCATCCATCCATCCATCCATCCATCCATCCATCCATCCATCCATCCATCCATCCATCCATCCATCCATCCATCCATCTATCTATCTATCTATCTTGTCTGCCTGCCTGCCTGCCCTGTCTGTCTGTCTGTCTCTGTCGGTCCGTCCGTCCCTCCGTCATCCATCCATCCATCCATGTCTGCCTGCCCGCCTGCCTGCCTGCCTGCCTGCCCGCCCTATCTGTCTGTCTGTCTGTCTGTCTATCTCTGTCGGTCCGTCCGTCCCGTCCCGTCCGCCCTCCCTCCCTCCGTCCCTCCCTCCGTCCCTCCGTCATCCATCCATCCATCCATCCATCCTCCATCCTCCATCCATCCATCCATCCATCCATCCATCCATCCATCCATCCATCCATCCATCCATCCATCCATCTATCTATCTATCTATCTATCTATCTATCTATCTATCTATCTATCTATCTATCTATCTATCTCCCCTATAAGGTGACGCTGAACAGCTGTTGTGCTGCTATTATATTGGAAAACAGAATATGCCAGAAAGAACTGAAAGCTGAAAGTCACTTAAAAACACACATGAAGATACCTGGATCAACTAAAGAACACAGAACAGGTTATGCAATATAAAGCTGTGTCCTCAGCTGATTTGCCACAATGAAGAGCAGGGGTCTTCAAACTTGGCCCTTTTGTGGACTTCAACTCCCAGAATTCCTCAGCCAGCGTGCCTGGCTGAGGAATTCTGGGAGTTGAAGTCCACAAGTCATAAAAGGGCCAAGTTTGAAGACCCCTGATGAAGAGAATCGCTGTTCTCTGCTTTACCACAGGCCAAAACAATTTCAAGCGATAGAAGTTACCGCTATGCAGAATAAAAGTATTGTGAGTGATTGCTTGTTCTCTTGGTTAGTGATTTGATTATTGCATAAGGTACAAAAACCAAGGAGGCCAAGAGAAGAAGATTAAGAAAATTAAGAAAATTGTCTCTAATGTTCACCTGATAAAATGGCTCCTATTCCTTCAGATTGGATTTTCTATCATGGGGACAGTCTGAGAGGCCCTATCCAGCTGTGAAGAGGGAGCTTTTGTTGTGCTTATCCAGAGGTTCCAGGGCACATTGCTTCAAGCAGACAAGCCAATTGCTAGCTTGTTCCACCCAAGTCCATCTTGGAGGAGATCGGTGGGTAAAATGAGCAATCAGAAACACCAGGCCAATTTGAGTTGCCAATGCTTCTTTAAAGGGGGACTGTGCTCTTTCACCTCTAAAAGACAACGTTGTATGACTTTTGCTAAAGCAAACCTCGCAGACCTGGTCTCCCACTTTCTTTTGGAAAGCAAAGCCCCTCCCCCCCTACAAGGAATGGCAATTAAATTTCAGGCTTCATTGGAATGAAGGTAATTATTCAAATCTATTCTCAGTTCAGATCTGTCTTGGCAACCTTTGCGGGGAAAATGATATGACCAACCATTCTTGCTGGTTGTTCAACTCTCAACAGCTCTTGACAACACTGATTATAATAATCGCAAGGCATGGGATACACAAATGCTGAGGGGAAAGAAGCTTAAGGACTCCCTAAGGATTCTGTCTCATTCGTCAGGTCCTTTCGCATCCAGTGAAGAGATCAACCAGAGGTTTAGCACGGTGTCTCACCTCTGTCTCATCTCCTTTTTTAATCAATGGCCAAAGACTATAGAGTGACTCTACCCCATATTAGTTCTAGAAACCTCGATTCAAGAAGCTCGTACAGACAGAGGTTAATATATTCTCCAGAAAGAACAATAAAAGAAAACCAAAAATTATTCTCCTGCAAAAATTTCCAGCTTCCTCCATTTAAATACTCTAGAAAGAGTACAGAGAAGAGCAACAAAGATGATTAGGGGACTGGAGGCTAAAGCATATAAGGAACGGTTGCTGGAATTGGGTATGTCTAGTTTAATGAAGAGAAGGACGAGGGGGGACATGATAGCAGCGTTCCAGTATCTCAGGGGCTGCCCCAAAGAAGAGGGAGTCAAGCTATTCTCCAAAGCGCCTGAAGACAGGACAAGAAGCAACGGATGGAAACTTATCAAGGAGAGAAGCAACCTAGAACTAAGGAGAAACTTCCTGACAGTTAGAACAATTAACCAGTGGAACAACCTGCCTCCAGAAGCTGTGAATGCTCCAATACTGGAAGCTTTTAAGAAGAGACTGGACAGCCATTTGTCTGGAATGGTATAGGGTTTCCTGCCTGAGCAGGGGGTTGGACTAGATGACCTCTAAGGTCTCTTCCAACTTTATTATTATTATTATTATTATTATTATTATTATTATTATTATTATTATTATTATTATTATTATTATTATTATTATTATTATTATTAAATACTTCAACTATTCCGGATATAGGGTGCAGGATCACTGCTAGCACGGTCACAGCTGAGAAAGCACCACATAAAGGCACCGATGTTATGAACTGCTATCTGTCTCTGGGAACTTCTGCACATCTGAATTTTGATCACGTGACCAGGGGGATCCTACAACAGTTGTAAATATGAAAGTCATAGATCACTTTTTTTCAGTTGCCACTGTTAACTCCGAACGGTCACTAAACTAGATGTTGTAAGTAAAGGACTACCTGTAGTAGAATCTTGAAAGTCTGAAAGCCCTTCCCCCCCTCCCGCCTTTACTTTCTAGAGAACTAGGGAGGGTTCCTTCTGAGATGCTTAGTCAAATTACTATGTCAAAATTGAACAGCCCTCCCTCAACAGAGGAGGGATATATTTGAGGGGCTGCCACCAAGAAGAGGGGGTCACGTTATTCTGCAAAGCACCAGAGGGCAGGACGAGAAGCAATGGTTGGAAACTGATCAAAGAGAGAAGCAACCTGGAATTAAGGAGAAATTAAGGAGACACTTCCTAACTTCCTGACAGTGAGGACAATCAACCAGTGGAACAGCTTTGCCTCCAGAAATCGTGGGCTGGAGATTTTTAAGAAGAGGCTAGACAGTCACTTGTCTGAGATGGTATAGGTTCTCCTGCTTGAGGAGGGGGCTGGACTAGAAGACCTCCAAGGTCCCTTCCAGCTCTATTCTATTCTGTCATCTCTCTCCAGTCTCCAACACAGTCATTTCAAGAGTGCCAAGAAGGCTCCACACCCATTTGCACCACACAGGTGACCCTGAGGACACAGATAAACCTCCAGGTAGCTTTAATGACTTGCTAAAAGGAGGCAAATGACCAGCTGTCTGCCAGGAGTATAAATCCTTCCATTTCCCCACCATCCAGTCAGAGCTGAAGAAGCTTCTTGGATGAGAAGCGCAACGTGTTCAAAAAAAAACAAGAAAGTCCAGTTGCCTCCTGAAAAAGCATCTTTGGGTTAGTCAAATTACATTTCTGCCCAGGACTCGGTATTCTCTCGTCAGACTAGTGTCGAAGCTACAATTCTTCCTCCTGTCTCTCAAGGTTATTCTCACAGCCCTTTGCAATCAGACGCACCCCAACACTGGGGCAATTTAAATATCAGAATTCACAGCAGTTCGTTATCAATTCCATCACTGGGGTTTTCATCTCAAAGAGTTTTAGGGTAAAGCCCAGCAACCGACCCCTATCTTCGCCTATCAATTCTCCGTTCATAGGAACTCGGTGGAAGGCAGGTAAAACTTACCTGTTGTTCTATATAGTTTCTCCAAAGTCCTTATATACAACCAGACAAATGTGTCTGCTTCCTCCTGCCAGCAGGTGAAGACAGGAAAATAAGCAGTCGGTATCAACCACCTCCCCATTTAAGAGGCTTGCTAGCAAGCTACAGTACCGAACCAGAACTCAAGACCGACGGGAGTGAGTGAAGGAGATGGAATTTGTGAGATGGAAAACTGTCATAGCCTCAAAACTGATTAAGTCTGAAAGCTGTATATAAAATACAGCATCGCTAACTGTAGGGGAGGGGAGGGGAAAAAAAGAAAAGAAAATATTTAGAATGGTCTAGAACAGGGGTAGGCCACCTTGGCTCTTTTATGACTCGTGGACTTCGACTCCCAGAATTCCTCAGCCAGCATGAGGGAACTGTGGCCCCCTCATGACTTCTGGACTTCAAC
Organism: Azemiops feae; assembly: GCA_023970755.1. Classification (NCBI taxonomy): domain Eukaryota; kingdom Metazoa; phylum Chordata; class Lepidosauria; order Squamata; family Viperidae; genus Azemiops; species Azemiops feae. The sequence goes on along the minus strand of JALGBA010000985.1, from coordinate 565,597 downwards.
TCCCAGAATTCCTCAGCCAGCATGGGGGAACTGTGGCTCCCTCATGACTTCTGGACTTCAACTCCCAGAATTCCTGAGCCAGCCTGGCTCAGCTTGGAAACCTCTCCCTTTCCCCTCAGCGTGGCTGGCTCGGGAATTCTGGGAGTTGAAGTCCAGGAGTCAGAAAAGAGCCAAGGTTGCCTACCCCTGGTGTAAGGAGATTTGGAGAAACTAATCTTATTTAGAGAAGATACTTCGACATGCAAAATTACTGTTCCAGGTTTCAAATAAAAATGCCACCGCCGCCAGTAATCCCAGGAGAAATTAGCTCAGGACCGAACTACATGCTTTGAAAGGCACTCCTTTTAAACACACACAAAAATGAGATGTATGGAACTATGGGGAATGCAAAAAAGAAAAGAAAAGAAAAGAAAAAGAGAGGAAAAGAGAGGAAAAGAGAGGAAAAGAAAAGAAAAGAAAAGAAAAGAAAAGAAAAGAAAAGAAAAGAAAAGAAAAGAAAAGAAAAGAAAAGAAAAGAAAAGAAAAGAATGGGACGTACCTGTTAACTCTTCTCGGACATTTCTCCGGTTTTATATCCAATTCGTAATGATAAATGTCCATTTTGGGGATGTCCATTTCAAAGAAGTTGGCTTGTAGTTTGATGGTTCTTCCCGAAGTCCCAAAATCAGGTCTAGGGGGAGGTTTAAACGCATATGCCGGCATTGGAGGTGGCAGCGATGGGGATGTTGTAAGAACTGAAAGAAAAGGGGGGAAATCACAACAAGTGAGGCAAGGGGTCGTATCATTCTCTCCAAACCCATCCTCCGTCTTTAAAGAAGACATCGCTTTCTCCTTAAAATCGGCGTCCATCTTTTGTCACGACTAACCATCTAAAAATGCCAATACACTAAGCTAGGTATCAAAAGAGGATGGAGTTATAGGCGGTCCTTGACGTACGGCCACAACGGAGCCCAACGTTTCTAAGCGATGTTAAGTGAGTTTTGTTCCATTTTATGACCTTCCTTGCCACAGAGTTTTAGAGCCTAACGATGTTTGGCGTATTTCCTTAAGCCTGGGTTTCCGTTCTCTTCTTGTGGAGAGGATGGGGAGGCACTGACTTAAGCTAATGCATAAATGAAAACAATTCAGTTCGGTTCAGGCCTCAAAGGAAGTGAGAGAGAGGATTTGCTAGGTTTTCTCCAATGAACAAAACACAAACATTGGTTGCCTACTTTTTAAAATCTGCCCCAGATCGATCTTCATTGTGGTTTTGCTACTTGCATCTTGCTGAAGGTGCTGTGCGTGATCTGAGCCTGTGCTCAGCAAAACGTTAGTACTGATCACCATTGCAAAGATCACTGTTGTTATCAGGGACTGATTTGATTCTCTCTCTATTAGTGTTTCTCAACCTCAGCAGCTTTAAGTACATAGTCCTCGACTTATGACCAGTTTTAGCCCAAAATTTCTGTCATTAAGTGAGACATTTGTCAAGTGAGTTTTGCCCCATTTTACGACCTTTCTTGCCTCTGTTAAGTGAATCAGCGCAGTTGTTAAGTTAGCAACATGGTTGTTAAGTGAGGGCTTCCCCATTGTCTTTGCGTGTCAGAAACCCGCACAAGTGATCACGTAACTCCAGGACGCTGCAACCATCACAAATATGAGTCAGTTGCCAAGCGTCTGAATTCTGATCACATAATCAGAGGGATGGATGCTGCTGTAATGATGAAAATATATGAGTTTTTGTTTACTAGGGGAGTAAGTTAAGCAAGCATGTCAAATCAGACCTTGGGCTAAGCCCTGGGAAATTTTTGCATTCAGAAATTCCCAAAAAGCTCAAGCAACACTGCTTTACATGATGAGTCTTTCTCCCCATCCTCAGACAGCTACACTATGTTTTTATTAATGACTCATTCCGAGAGAATTACTAATAGTTGTATCAACAAGTTATATTTGGAACTTAGAAATAAGTATATCCGAAAGGTTCTGTCTTAGAACAATCATCGCTGACGTTCTAATGTGCTCACTTTCTATTCTGTCCTGATCACAATTTCTCGGTTCAACTCAGTCAAGGAACTTTAGAGAATCAAGGAAACATAACTGGAAGTCTCAGATGGTTGACATACTCCAGAATCATAATGTGCAATATACGAAGGGGGGTTATAAAATCCTGCCTGCCCCTGAGCAGGCATCCGACATGCCTACTACCTCCTTAGCATCTGCAAGGCCTTTGTCTGGCTGCAGAGTTCAGCTGTCAAGCCACAGTTGTGAAAAGGACTGAGAAGAACAGCTTCGGCCTTCATGCAAATGCATTTCCTTCCTGCTACTTACTGCTAGAACCCTTTTTTCAAGCTTTAGAGCAAGCACTAAAAAAAAAAAAATGATATTATTTAAAGAGATCCATTACAGCAGGAGTCCCCAACCCCCGGTCCGTGGACCGGTACCGGGCCGCAGCACGCCAGCAACCGGTCCGCACAAACAAGCAAAGCCCCCATCCGCGGGATGCAGGCAGCACACAAAACCACGCACTCTCCGGTCCGTGGAAAAACCTTTCTCCACTGAACCGGTCCCTGGTGCCCAAAAGGTTGGGGACCTCTGCATTATAGGTAGTCCTCAACTTACAACCATTCATTTAGCAACCACTCAGAGTTACAACAGGAAAAAGGGACTTATGGCGGGTCCCTCGCATTTACGATTGTTAACAGCATCCCCATAGTTATGGGGTCAAAATTTGGGCACTTAGCAACCGGCCTATATTTACGAGGGTCACAGCATCCCGGTGTCACGTGATCGCCATTTGCAAGCTTCCCAGCTGGCTACCAGTAACTTTGTGCAATAACTTCGTGGTTTACTTAAGAACTGCAGTGGTTCTCGTAACAGTGGCAAAAAAAAAAAAAGGTCATAAAATTGTGGTCAACTCTCATAACAGCCACCTTGCTTAGCAATGGAAATGCTGGTCAGAAGTCAAGGATTGCCCGTAGGTTTAATGCAAGTCAGTTTAGGACTTTAACCAGCAATCTCTAAGAAATCCCAAAGCTGGATACTAATAATAGAAAGTCTAGAGATATCAGGGAAGAAATCAATCGATCAATCGCTTCCGAATAGATGCCAAGAAAACTAGTTGAATGTATCCATGTAGACCAGGAGTCTCCAAGCGTGGCAACTTTTAAGGCCTGTGCGCTTCAACTCCCAGAATTCCCCAACCTTGACAACTTTAAGACTGTGGACTTGAAGCCCACAGGTCTTAAAAGTTGCCACGCTTGGAGACCCCCGATGTAGACCTCCAAGAGTCAAGCTGGGAAAAGACTTTTAAAGAAGAAAACAATATATTCCCAAGATCCTACCCAGCTGGGAACTAGGGAATATTTAAGACTTCCTGTTGGATTTGGTTCTCTCTTGTGTGCTGAAATGGAGGAACGGCGACTCTTACCTCCTACACACCCAACCCAAAGGGGTTTTTTCCTGCCGTCTCTTCTCCAGCGTAGACGAGAAAAGAGGCTAGAATCATAATCGGTTCAACTTACTGCACAACATTTTGCATGGCATCCAAGGCTTATCCTGCTCCTGAACAACTTTCCAATTGCCCGTATTTTACCGGACTATGCCGATCCAATTTTAACGCAGATCGTGTATCTTTAAGAGGAGTTGGTAATTCCCAATGTAGCAGAAGCATTCCTTATCTCAAAGGGAGCATTAGATGCCCTTTCTCCATATTTGCCTATCAGCTGCCAGCAGAAAGGGTTTAAAACAAGACACAGCCTGTTCCACAGCATCCTCAGACTTCTGGAACTTCGTTTGAGATGGTACATCTCTAACTTTTTTGAGAGTAAACATTCTAAAAATCTAGCTGCTATTTCCAATACTTATACTCTCTAAGACAGGGGTCTTCAAACTTGGCCCTTTTATGACTTCTGGACTTCAACTCCCAGAATTCCTCAGCCAGGCATGCCTGGCTGAGGAATTCTGGGAGTTGAAGTCCACAAGTCATAAAAGGGCCGGGTTTGAAGACCCCTGCTCTAAGAAATCTTATGAATATTACAGTGATAGTATTTAGGAGGATGCGTGTATGAGAAACCACCCTCAAACTAATCCTCTTTATAAGGTCTTCCTTTAATGTCCCGCGACAGACCAACAAGCCACACACGCTGAGCAGAGCAACTTAGAAAACTGAGGCTTAAATTTAAAAAAAAATAATAATAATTCGTTAGAGATACAGCTACCTCCCAAGTTTTTTATGCATCTAAACATTATAATTAGTCTACTGGTAAGGTTTCAGGGGAGCTCTTCAGCCAAAGATAATTAACTTGAGTGGGAAGTACAAATTCCTTCCAGCTTATTCTTAAAAAACACTGGGTTTTAGTTTCCCTTAAATAAAGGCCTGTCGCTAGCAAATGGATAACAAACATTCAGCCAGAGTCTCCCACCCCCAGCAACAAAAACCACTTAAGAGCCTGTGAGGTTGGCTGGTATTGATCAGACCAAACCCAAATCCATGGCCAATATCTCCATTTCAGAGAAATGCCTTTGAAAACTAAGCAAATCAGAGCTAAACTGGTCTGAGGAGAAACAGGCTGGCCCCAAGGCTTAGAAGCTGTGAATGCTCCAACACTGGAAGTTTTTAAGAAGAGACTGGACAACCGTTTGTCTGAAGTGGTATAGGGTTCCCTGCCTGAGCAGGAGGATGGACTAGAAGAGCTCCAAGGTCCCTTCCAACTCTATTATTGTTATTGATAAGCCTCCCCAAAATATCCTTTTTTTTTAAATGAAGCATATACCTTTTTCAACTCCTAGGAGAATGAGGCCATTTTCAGATTGACAACAGCAGCATCCAATGACAGAAAGCTTTTGCTCATCATCTCTGAGTTAACTGTTAATTAACACTGGTTAATTGTCCTCACTGTTGGAAACTTACCAACAGTGAGGACAATTAACCAGTGGAACAGCTTGCTGTCAGAAGTTGTGGGTGCAGGGGGTTGGACTAGAAGACCTCCAAGATCCCTTCCAGCTCTATTCTGATTAATCTCCAATCACAGGGATTTTAGTGTGGCGTTGAAGGAACGTATCGGAAGCCACTGTCTTTTAGTACATTCTTTGTCCTTGGCACATGAGGGCTACCAACGGCTATTATTAATTGGGTATCTAATGAATGCCTGCTCAACTGATGGCTAACGAACGCCCAACCTCTGCTGTTTAGCCACCAACCCGATGATCATCAGAGAGCAGGAACTCCAATTGCCCTCATCCTGAACCAGGCTTTTCTTTCTTTGCGCCGGCAATTACTCCAGGTTATACATACATAGAGAAGGCATCAGAGAAGAAAGGAGACAACTAGGCGAGCCTATTCAGAGAAAGCGTTGATGTGTCTCTTGTTGGGAAAGCTCTCCTTGTCCCTCCCGTCCACCCTTCTTGAACTGAATAATAATATTTTCAGTAAATGAAAAGAAACTATATCAAACGTATATAGTACTCAAAAAGGATGGAGCTTCAGTGAAACCAAACTAAAGAACATTTGCCCAAGAAACTCTAGGCCAGGGGTCTAGAAAGATCTAGGCCAGGGGTCTTCAAACTTGGCCCTTTTATGACTTGTGGACTTCAATTCCCAGAATTCCTCAGCCAGTGTGCCTGGCTGAGGAATTCTGGGAGTTGAAGTCCACAAGTCATAAAAGGGCCAGGTTTGAAGACCCCTGGTCTAGGCCATATCCCCCTCACATTAAGTTTCCAACTGGATGACAGATTTCTGACCCAGGAGAAATTGCCCAGTATTTTTTCCACATCATACTGCTGCTGTAACCTAAAATACTTATATGTGGAGAAAATTTTAGCACCTCATTTCTTGTCTGTAGTAAGCAGGACTAAATATCAGAAATTACTGAAAGGTAGGGAAAGGAGTGGCAGGACCTGGGGGTGGAGTTAAAAGAGGCATCAGCCTAGAATCCCTACGTAGCCACAAGCAAACTAAGTCCGACACCCGCCCCCTCTTGAATTCCATTGAGTCTCATTTAACTCCTAGCAGATGCTGTTAGTCTAGACCAGGGGTAGGCAACCTTGGCTCTTTTATGACTCGTGGACTTCAACTCCCAGAATTCCTGAGCCAACATGGCTCAGCTTGGAAACCTCTCCCTTTCCCCTCAGCATGACTGGCTCAGGAATTCTGGGAGTTGAAGTCCACGAGTCATAAAAGAGCCAAGGTTGCCTACCCCTGGTCTAGGCCTAGGCCACTTTATGACTCGTGGACTTCAACTCCCAGAATTCCTGAGCCAGCATGGCTCAGCATGGAAACCTCTCCCTTTCCCCTCAGCATGGCTGGCTCAGGAATTCTGGGAGGTGAAGTCCACGAGTCATAAAAGAGCCAAGGTTGCCTACCCCTGGTCTAGGCCTAGGCCGCTTTATGACTCGTGGACTTCAACTCCCAGAATTCCTGAGCCAGCATGGCTCAGCTTGGAAACCTCTCCCTTTCCCCTCAGCATGACTGGCTCAGGAATTCTGGGAATTGAAGTCCACGAGTCATAAGGGAGCCACAGTTCCCTATGCTGGCTCAGGAATTCTGGGAATTGAAGTCCACGAGTCATAAAAGAGCCAAGGTTGCCTACCCCTGGTCTATTCCAATCAAATTTATGTACATTTGACCCCAATACCCATTGAGTGCATTGGAAGTAGCAATCCAACCTACCTCAAGGACAAGAGACTAGAACAGGCTGCTACAAACTTGAATGGTCATGAAATTATATGACAACATTTAAAAGAAAGAATAATCTTCAGAGGAATTAGCTTCATGAAACAGCTTGCCTTTTGGCAAAGGGCTTCAAAGCTGGTGAATAAAGTAGACTTTTTTCTTCCCATCTTTTCCAAGTACTTTTTTTTTTTTTTAAATCACAACATAAAAAGGATGGTGGACCCAGAAAAAGGCTGGTTTGCTTTTGGTGGGAGATGCAGCAGCTCAGAGGCTTCACGACGCTAGAAGTGCCGGCCCAAAAAATGGTCGGCAACTCTGGCCGTTCGAGACCGGCTCTTGAGATGGAGGGAGCTCCCGTCGCTCGGTCCCTAGCTCCTGCCTACTCGAAAGCCTGTGCGGAGAGCAGAACGCCGGCACTGGACCTAGCTGGACACGGGGCTTTGTGACACAAAGTGAGGAGAGGAACGGCTGGTGGAAGCGCTCAGAAGAACCAGCAACCCAAGCGCTGCTAGTTAGCTGGTGTAAAGTTAGTTCTCTCTCTCACACACACACACACACACACACAGACACACATGCAGTGCACCAAGGATAGGTGCGTAAGCGCTGAACAGAATGAACTAGCATTCTAGGCTACCAGGACTGCATTGTGTGTCTAGCAGGTGTAGATTTCCCTGACACTGTACAGCAGGGGTCTTCAAACTTGGCCCTTTTATGACTTGTGGACTTCGACTCCCAGAATTCCTCAGCCAGGCACGCTAGCTGAGGAATTCTGGGAGTTGAAGTCCACAAGTCATAAAAGGGCCAAGTTTGAAGACCCCCTGCTATACACCATATGCTGTCTGTCTGTCTGTCTGTCCATCCGTCCATCGATCTATCCATCTATCCATCTATCCATCCATCTACCTACCTACCTACCTACCTACCTACCTACCTACCTACCTATTTGATTTCTATAGCTGCCCATCTCAGCAAATGACTCTAGGCAGCTCACACTTCAGAAACATATTTGACTTCCTACTGCCAAGCAGATGCCAACGAGAAGCTTACAAGCTGTAATAGATGCAACCACTAGTTCTCAGGTAAGCCAAAGACTTTATGTAAACCTGAAAAAGACATCACTGACAGCCAAGGCCAGGTAAAGAACACCCAGGTAGCTGTTGACATAAAATGGCCTAGGATTGAAACCCTGGAGATGACCCTACCCTGTATAGGGTGTACCTCCTATGTTTTGCAATAGACTGTACATAAACATGTACATATACAAAAATTAGGTGTAACTTAGTGAATCCAGAATATTTATTAAACTGCTGGCAATTATAATTTTACTCAAATTCTGATAATAAAATGTTGCTGTTGCTTCTGACGTCATTGATTTGGGGTCGAGTTTTGATACTGATTGCCGTTATCACAGAAAGAAATTGTGACTTCAATGAGGTCTCATACATGTATTGTATTAATTATATTGTATTAATATGAACCATAATAACCACCAACCACTGTGAAGTTTATCCTCCATCTAATACTTTTCCAAAACTATCCAAGTTGGTACTTTATATTATTTCATCCTCTCTTCTTTAAACCTTTTTCACAAAATAACCTACTAGTATTTTCATCCACTGTGGAAGAAGAGACAGTTTTCCATTATTCACTTTCTTTACCCCATGTGCAACTTTAGACAATTAAATCATGTTCCCAGATTTACTTTTAATTCTCTTAACCTCTAAAATATTCTGAGCTGCAGTGAACAAAACCACAAGTGTTACTTCTAATGTGTGTGTCAACAAAGAGCAGGAATTTCTTCAGAGGCTGCATATTAAGTCAACATTTTCATTAATCCACCACCGCCGCCAATTTCAGCGACTCAAATGCCCTCGTTCTTAAAAAGTCAGCTTTCAAAGGTAAAAGGTGAATCCACCGGCTTTTACTTGATCTCATTTGCCATTAAATTGTGTATTTCCCATTCTAATTTGGAAGAATTTTTAAGGGTGTTTTGCTGTTCCCAATTTGGTGACACAAAACCCGCCAACAAAGATCACGTGAAGTGTTAATACCCCTTTATAAGGCAGGGAATGGCTATCACTAAATGGGACCTTAGATATTGATTTTTGTTGTGAATCTTGCTTTTGGCTTTAACATCACATTTTTAATAAGACAGAAGTGTACTCTGGCACACCAGCTTTGATTGTTCCTTGTCACACAAGAACATTCCCTGCTAAAAGAAAGGACAGTATCGGTCAGGTCAGGCATAGAATGACACTCACAGAACAAGACTGATTTTACTCAAGGTACTCACACAATTCCTATTCTCTTCTATAACTATCGTGCAGGCCAATATACTCACAACCCATCAACTAGAAGTTAAGTGTACAGTCAGGATACAAAATTTCTGCCTTTTCTGGGCAGGATTGGAACAACTTGCCTTCAGAAGTTGTGGGTACTCCAACACTGGAGACTTTTAAGAAGAGGTTGGACAGCCTTTTGTCTGAAATGGTATAGGGTCTCCTGCTTGAGCAGGGGGTTGGACTAGAAGACCTCCAAAGTCCCTTCCAGCTCTGTTATTCTGTTACACGTAAGCTGATTCAGTTCTGACTGAAGGGTGGGGAAATTTTTTGAACTGAAGAAGCTTCTTGGGTGAGAAGCGAATCATTTTCAAGCAAAAAAAAAACCCCCAAAAGTCCAGTCGCCTTTTGAAAAGCACCTCTGGGATTTTGCCCTATCCTGGATGAATGATGGCATAAGGTCTTCTGCTTTGGGCAGGGGGTTGGACTAGAAGACCTCCAAGGTCCCTTCCAGCCCTAGGATTCTATGTGATTCTGTGTTTCTCTAGAGCAAAGTACCCATAAACTATAAATGATTCTGTGACTTCAGTTTACATTTCAAAAGCACGTGGGATATTTCGCTCAGATGGACAAAACAGGTCACCAGTTCAAAACTATTTTTGAGGGTCTGTATTATCACCCACAACAATTAAGTGGAGGAGACCATGGAAACTACCTCTGTTTGAGGTTTCTGGATTGACATTAATGGTAGGGAAGTCACTAGTTTGGTTTCCAAAGGCTTCATTCATCAATTTTTCTGCCTCTCTGAGTTTCTCCAGGTCAGTAACTACCTTGGTCTCAACAGAGAAAATTATTAAGCAGCGTTTTAATGATAATGGTAGGCTTCTTGATTCTTTCAATAGATTACAATTTCATTTGATACAGACACACATTTTAAAGAGAATTCAATTTATCTATGTATAATTATTGCCTGAATGAGTACACCTTTCCCCTATGCACTGAACACATTATTAAAAATGCTCCAACACTGGAAGTTTTTAAGAAGAGACCGGACAACCATTTGTCTGAAATGGTATAGGGTTTCCTGCCTGAGCAGAGGGCTGGACTAGAAGACCTCCAAGGTCCCTTCCAGCTCTATTCTTATTCTTGTTCTTATTCCTGTTCTTATTATTCTATTCTATTCTATTCTATTCTATTCTATTCTATTCTATTCTATTCTATTCTATTCTATTCTAACCTATATTTTACAATGTATATTTTATATGCAACTGTATATAATACTTATAAATGGTAGCAGGCATAGGTGCCGCATATTCTTCCATTTCGTCCCTCAGTTGTTTTTTCAAAAAAGCAGGAAAAAGTGGGGATTTTTTTCCATTTTTAAAATTTCTAGAGATTTTGCCTCTAACTGGGAAAGGATGGACAGTTCCACCCTCAATGGAGCAAATCCTCTAGAGCAGGGGTCCTCAACCTTGGCAACTTTAAGACTTGTGGACTTCAACTCCCAGAATTCCTCAGCCGGCTTTGCCAGCTGAGGAATTCTGGGAGTTGAAGTCCACAAGTCTTAAAGTTGCCACGGTTGAGGACCCCTGCTCTAGAAGTGTCAAGAAAGTGAGTTTCACTGCCAAGTCTAAAACACTAAGCACTTCAGAACACAATGCTATGCAACTCAAAATCTTATGCTACAAGCCAAGTCCTTTAAAAACTTTTTATCACTTATGTTTTGGGAGATCCTGAGGGTTTCAGCTTTGGAGAAGTCCAGCTGCAAACTCAAAGTGCTGACTTCCAGAATTCCTCAACTACAAATCCTATTTGAGGTTTTGTTAAGCTTTACTGGAGCGTTTCCTCGCACAGAAATGCCACAGCAGAGAATCAAACAAGCCACAACCACACTGGGACTCTGAAAAGCAGCTGCTAAGAAAGCAAACCCCGTGCCCAATTTATGGTTTGGCCAAAAGCTTTTTTAACTCATGGCAAAAGTCCCATGAAAAGAAAAATGCAGCCTAGATGATCACCCAGGGCCAGCTCAGAAAAAAGACTACAAGATTTTTTTTTAGCAGTGTTGTTTTCAGTTGCATCTCACAATGTCACATGGTAGAACCATCTTTCTGGGTGTGTGCACACATACAGACAACCAGCATTCCCTCTCAGCCCAACAGGCAGAGTGGCATACCAGGTAGTCCTTGTTTAATGATGCTAACTAGTAGGACTGTAAACTCTTATCTTTAAGCAACATGGTCGTAAGTATTGCTTATGTGACCATAATTAATTTACGAGTTCCCGCTGGCTTCCCCATTGACTTTGACTGTGAGAAGCTGGCAGGGAAGGTTGCAAATTGTGATCAGATGAATGTGAGGACGCTGCAACCAACGTTAAGTACAAAGTTCAGTCCCAACCACCACCCACAAATGGTTGTTAAACAAGGACTACCTTTGGCTGTGAAGGTGCTGGACTAGGAGAAAGGAGATACAGGTTCCCCCCCCCCCCGAAACTGATTGGCATGACTTTGGGCCAGTCTCTCTCTCCCACCCCAAGAACCAGGAGGTCCAGTGATGAAGAGTGGCCTAGTGGTCCAGACTGACTCAGTGGTCTCCCATCTACTAGTACCTTCTCAGCCATGGAAGTATTCTAGGAGAACTTTGGGTCAGTATCTTCCTGTCAACCCTACACTGGAAAGTAAAAAAAAACATTGATCTACCAATACTTAATGGACCAGCATGGCAGATTTATGTCCATAGCCCTTCACGAAGAAGACCTTATCCTGTAGCAGATTAATCCAGGCTTGTAATAATGTGTATAAAATCTAAAGTCTAAAATATGATTGTACATAGTATCAGTACTCAATAGTTTCCAATTCCAAAACAGCAACATTTAAGGGCAGCTTACAATCTATATTTTTACAGCATGGGAAACTTGAAAAACTATGTTTGGGAGGCCAGACTAAAGGGAGAACTTCAGACACAATGTAAAATGGAAGATACTACCTTATATAGCAGAAAATGCTGTCTTTGTAATCAAGAAGCAGCTTTCTCCTAACTCTGGCAGTGATGTTCATTACCACCACCAACAGAACAGAATAATTTAGGGCTCCTGACAACAGCGCAAGTGAAAGTTATTCCAATGGGAAAAAGTTGCGACAATAAAAGGTAAGCTTAACAACTTGCTTAACATAAGAATAACCCTAAAGATAGGATTCTCTGGTCCAGCAACCTTTTTTGGACAACCTAATTTAGCTAATACTTATGGCTTCTCACCCAACAGCATACATGTGTCCATCATCCATCTTACATGTAAACCGGTGGTTAAAGCCATCTATCCAGTAGTAACACTACATCTTAGGATAACCAGTTTCATAGATCACGTTGTGAGAAATACTTTCTTGTAAGTCTTCTGCCAATTAACTTCACTAGACTGTCTCTGACCCAATCTTAAAAACCATTTTGTCAACTTCAATGGAAGCCCACTACCCATATGGGAACCCATGACCCTCAAGAAGCTGCTCAACCATGATTCCCACTTGCCCTAGCAAGCATGGACGATGGTGAGGGAAGATGGGAGTTGCAGTGTGACACATCTGAGAAGTCGTGGTTCCTCATACTTTTATTAGGAAGAGTTCCACCATGCAGCCTTAAGTTGGAAACCAGCTATCACTCCTTCAAGGTAGACCAGGTTAGGAAACAGATTCTGAAGGACTGGAAGTATCCTTTATTACAACACAATCTTGCAAGTTTGCCCGTGTCTTCTCTTCCCTCCCTCTAATAGCCAAGGAGTCATGGGAACAAGACATAATTCCTTTGTAATTCTCTCCCACTTCTCTGGATCTGACACAAGTTTATTCTGCAAATAATGGTTTCCTAAAGACCTCCTAATGGCCACCTAATGAGAAGGAAGGACTCACTGGAGAAGAGCCTGATGCTGGGAAAGATTGAGGGCAAGAGAAGAAGGGGACGACAGAGAATGAGGTGGCTGGATGGAGTCACTGAAGCAGTAGGCGTGAGCTTAAATGGACTCCAGAAGATGGTAGAGGACAGGAAGGCCTGGAGGAACGTTGTCCATGGGGGTCGCGATGGGTCGGACACGACTTCACAACTAACAACAACAACAAAGACCTCCTGGTTCCTTCTCTAAGTTCATCTCCCTAGCTTCCTACATCAGCTAGCAATGAAGTCACCATTCTGGATTTCAACCCCTTCCTCTTCTTTCACACAGGGGTGACCCGTACTTTGCCCAGGTGGACTCCATTGCTTCTTTACTCCTCCCACCCATCCTTGGAAGCCAAGCATCACCAATCGCTTTGGTGATTGAGGAGCTGCAATTTCCATTGGCAAACTTTCTTCATATAACCTTCCTCCATTGACGTGGCCTTGTACTTGACCCTTTTGGACCCATTTGCCTTCTCTAGCATGTCAAATGTTAGCAGCCAGACTGTTGTTGAGACAACCCAGCCATGAAGACCAGCCCTAAGAAATCAGAAAGTATCCCTTGATCATCTTCAATTGTTCTTCCCCGTCCCATCTCGGTTTTAATCTCAGAATGCTTGACTTGGGCAACATCAACAGGCTAGAGGGAAGGCGAATGCGTAAAACACCAACTGGTCATTTAAGATTGGATCAATCACCTTCTTGTAAAAGTTGCCATAAACAACCACTACGGGAAATAATATTCCTCTTTAACATAGTTGTAACAATCCCAAAATAATTCCTACAAGAGAATATTTGTCATCCCATCATCATCATGCAGAGGTGCTGGCAAACAACCATTATCAACACTTTTTTAAAAAGCACTAGAATGTATATTGGGGGGGGGGGCGAGAGACAGAGACAGAGAGAAAATTACTGAAGTCAACGGAAGAGAATAAACTGAAAACACAATGTAGCCCGAATAAAATACCTAAAAATAAACAAGACTAACAAAAATGGGTAAGCGATGATGTACTATTTGTAGCTCAGGATTGGACTGCTGGGGGTCCTTGCTGCTCTTGCAGACGTTGTCTTGCAGACGTTTCATTACCCAATTAGGACCCCACAACAAAAACTAATATTTACTTATTAAACTTACATCCTCCTGCCCATCTCACTGTTGAAGCAACCCCACTAATCATTTCCCCCCCCCCTTCCTTTCCGGCTGCAGCTTTTCTTTCATGTCTGAAAAGCAAATAGATGCTTTTTTTCATCCCTGAATTTAGGTAAGGACTTGCCGGGAGACATTCAATCCTTGCAAGATGATGTACAAAATATACGGGGACTTTTTCCCCCACGAACATCCTCAAAAAAAAGACACCGATGTTTAGGGAGAACTACACTTCCCAGCACCCATCATTTGAGAAGCCACATCCCAAGGAAGCCCCGCTCCCTGGGAACCCATAAGCCACCACCACCCCTCCATGGCTTCCTAACCAGGGCTTGTTTGCAAGTGGGGGGGGGACAAAACACCCAGGCTGGCCTAGCAACAAGCCGGCTTTTCAGAGGCCGAAGCCCGGGTCTTTCTTTCTCCCGGGACGAGGCTTTGCATCCATCCCGTGCAAAGGGGACACCGGCTGGGCGGGAACACGCGGGGAAACTGACCCACTGGGGGGAGAGGGGGGAAACACGCGGGAACTTCTGAACCGGGCTGCTTATATCCATCAATGTCAAGTTGTTGTTGTTGTTGCATTATCATTATATCGAGGGCAAGGAGACACGATTGCAACCAGATTATCAAATAAAGAGGGGGGAGGGGTTTACATTCAGCACCCCGTTTTTAGCTAAGGTGTCGGTTGGGGAGGGGGGGAGGGGAATAATCAAAGCCTGGATTGCCCTGAAGTATTTCTCCCCCACCCTCCCCTCCCTCCCCTCCCCTCCCCCACCGGGAGCTGCCCCAGACGAACTGCAGCCCTTTCTGGGCGCAATTCCTCGCTTAGGGACGAACGGCTCGTCGTCTGTGGGGCGCGGAGGGAAGGGAGGGAAGGGGGGGCTTCTGGGCCTTTCCCCCCCCACAGGGAAAGCCGCCCCTTCAAGCCCCGTGTCGCGCTCGGCGGGCTTCCCCCTCAGGCATCCCCCCTGCCCGGCCGGGGAAGCCCCCTCAGCGCGTCCGCGGGGCCCGCCCGCCTCCCTCGCTCCCCCTCAGGAGAGGCCCGCGGGCCGAGCATCCGAGGGGGGCCTCTTTCCCGCCCGCGCCCCCCCTCAGAGGAGCCCCGGGCGGCCGCGCGGCCCAGCCGAGCGCCGGCTCCCCTCAGGCCCGCCGGCACCGCCTGAGGGGCCGCCCCTCCCGCCCTTCCCTGGCCCCGTCGCCGACTCACCGGGCCCCGCGGCGGCCCCGGGGGCGGCGGCGGCGGCCCCGGGGGCGGCGGCTCCCCCGGCCGGGTACATGGCGGCCGAGCGCCGGGCTGCGTGGGAGGCGAGCGGCGTCCAGGCGGCAGGAGCGGCGGCGGCGGCGGCCCAAAGAAAGGAAACCCGCCTCCGCCCGCGCCTCCGCCCCGAGAGGCTGGCAATGGGGCCGCCCTCCCTGCGGCCGCCCCGCGCTCCGCCGCCGCCGCCGCCGCCTCAGCCTGGCCGGCCCAGCGGGGGAGCCCCGGCCGGCCATCCCAGCCGGCCTTCCGGGACGAGGCGGGCGCCGGAGAGGCCGGTGCCCACGTGCCGGGCGGCGTCGCTTCGGCCCCGGGGCCTCCGGACGGGAGACGGTTCTCTGGGCGCGATTGCGGCGCGGCGTTTCCCTGACCCGGGATTAGCATCTCGTGTGAACGCCTCGCGTGTCGCGCCGCCCGCTCCGTCTCCCCGATTCTTTCCGCCTTTCGCGGGACCCTCCGTGTTGACGGGTTGTTTGGGTCGCCCGACCAATACGTGTATTTGCAACAAATACGGGTTCCGAAGCGGGTGGTGGCTTTTGAAACAAAAGGAAGGGACGGCGACGGACAGGTGGAAGAGTCGCCTACAAAGCAAGAGTGTTTTGTTTTGTTTCGTTTCGTTTCGTTTAACCTGCCTGGTTATTTCAATCTGCACATGGTTTAGCCATTCAAATAATATAATGGATGCCTTTTATAAATGAGCTAGCGATCATTTCATTTGTCTGGAACGGTCTAGGCTAGGGTTTCCCTGCCCGAGCAGGGGGTTGGACTAGAAGACCTCCAAGGTCCCTTCCAACTCTGTTATTCTGTTATTCACAGCACATTCCCTTCTTGTCTTTGGTACAGTTAATTTTCAGATCTATCCTGGAGGTCGCATGGTGCAACTAATATTCACAGCATATTGTGGTTTAACCGTATGGTGCGTAACAGCCTTCCGGGGCTCTTCTGCCTGCTGCCCAAATAGCCGTTAACCCGCAGCAAGCTACGGCTGTTTGAACCCTGAACTCCATGGTGAAGCAGGAGATGAAGCCAGCCCTTGAAGTCCTCATGCTTTCAGGTTGCCAAGGTTGAGAAACACAGCTTTAAGACTGGTGGTTTCCTGCTGGCTGCTGCTGTCTGATGAGAGTGGAGGAAAATGAGTCATAAGTTGTCCATCAATCCATGTCCTAATATGCCCTTGTGCCTTCGGTCCTTCAACGTTTTCACATGCCGATGTTCTTTTTTTTAAAAATAATAATAATAATAATAGAAAACGTGTAGCCCAGGAAGACTCGCAGAAACGAAAACCTGGACAACAGATGGCTATATCCCGACCGATTTGAATGAATGCCTTGCACCTTATCCAGATACAGCCTCTTTGAGCCTTTCCATCCTTCTCCATCCTAAAAGAAATCAACCCTCCCTGTGGAGGCTTTCAAGAAGAGACTGGACAGCCACTTGTCTGAAATGGGGTAGGGTCCCCTGCTTGAGCAGAGGGTTGGATTAGATGACCTATAAGGTCCCTTCCAACTCTTGTTATTCTGTTATTTTGAAGCTGAAGCTCAAGATACTTCGGTCACCAAATAAGAGAGGATTCCCTGGAAAAGTCTCTGATGCTGGGAAAGATGGAAGGCGAAAGGAGAAGGGGACTGCAGAGGAGGAGATGGTTAGATGGTGTCATTGACGCAATGAACCTGAATTTGGGCAAACTGGGTGACACTGGAGGACGGGGGACTGGCATGTTATAATCCATGGGGTCACAAAGAGTTGGACACAACCTAGCGACTGAACAACAAAATCCATTTCTAGTGCCTTAACCGTGCTAAGCAGGCTCACTTTTTTTCTACTCCAGCATCCAGTTGCGTTCTATGCCCAAAGTATGAGTCTAGTTCTGTTTGATAATTAGAGTCACAATTGAGCAGTTAAGCTTTTAAGTCCGGGGCTGACTTGATTCTTCTTGCAACCCGTGGGTTATCTCCAAATCCATAATCTGAAAGGGTCCATCTTCTTTCTCTCATTCTTTCTCAATGTCCATCTTTCAGAGTATAATATTATTGGAGAAACCAAGTTTTTTTCACTGCTCAGATCTTAATAATTATTGAAATACCCTTAACAGGAATGATCCTGCCTCGCCTTGTCATTTGCTTCCTAGAATTAATCTTCACTTCACATCTCCAACGTAATGCTCACTTTGAGTCCAGAAAACAAAGCTACTATCTTCTTTAGCCTCAACTGGAAATTCTCCAAACATGCAGGTTGACATTACCCATGTCTTTTTAATATTTAACATTAAACCACATTTTTCATTTTCACTTTCCTAATGACTTTCACCGGTCTTTTTAGCTAACAAAATCATGTCATCTGGATATCTCAAGTTACGGTTTCAGCATCTTGAGTTTAATTCTAGGTGCCATTTCTTACAGTCCTACGGTTTTTACAATACATCTGCTATAGAAGGTCAATATGATGATAGGATGCACCCTCATCTTCCTTATTTCCCTATTCCAGTGATGGCGAACCTTTAGAGACTGAGTGCCCAAATTGCAACCCAAAACCCACTTATGCATCGTCGAGTGCCGGGTGGGTGTGGCCCATTGGCTGGGTGTGGCCCATTGGTTGGGCGTGGCTGCGGTGGTAACGGCAGACTGGGTGGGACTAAAAAGTCCAATCAATCAATTTCAACTTTGGAAGATCTTTTTTTTTTCCGCGAGAAGTTGAAATTGATTGATTGATTGAACCTTTTTTTTTTTTTTGCACACGGTGGCGGAGGCCTAAAGCGAAAAGGTTTTATAAAACTCAGCTGAAGGCCTAGGACTGGGGCGATGGCACGCATGCCCACAGAGAGGGCTCTGAGTGCCGTCTCTGGCACCCGTGCCATAGGTTTGCTACCACTGCCCTATTCCAAACCGCTCAGTTTCTCCAGATTTGATTAAGCAGTGTCCACTGTACAGTTTTCTCAAAGGAAAGCACCCAATTCATTCTGGCACATCCATTAGCCTTTAATTGTCTCACATGTTGGCGTATTCTGTAGTATCAAAACTCTTACCATAGTCCATGATGCTAAATAAAATAACCTTTGTTCATTCTATTGCTCTTCCCCCACAATTCATCTTATTTAAATATTTGATCCTCTGTCTGTTTATTTGGTGATTCCCTTGCCAAATATAGCTCTAGTCTAATCTCTAGGTTCTTGGGCAAAACTTCCCTTGAGTAGTTTCTTCACTGATCCCGTAATTTGCTCAAACCCTTGCACCCCTTCTTTTGTACAGAAATTCACTAATTCTATTCATTTATTAATTCAATTTTTATGCTGCCCATGTCACTGAAAAAGCAATGTAATATTAGGATATAATAAAAAGGTAAAAAAGGTAATACAAAACTATTAAAATTAAAAATCTTAAATAGAAAGCTAAAAACCAAGCAGATGGGCAACGTGGCGGTGGGGATCTTCTCTCCATCCCATCAGCCGCCCCCAACACTGTCTTTATATAACGCTCAATCAAAAAGGAAGCAGTGCAATAATACAGGTAGCCAATTAAACTTCCAACATAACTGAACTATGATACTAAAATGATAATACGTAGACTTGATTGCCAACTTGTTGAAGGAGACCATTCAAAAGTGGGTATGGGGAGTTCAACTTTTAGGTAAACAAACCTAGGTCTAATACAGCTCAGAAGCTCATGGTTTCTATAATGAATTTAGAATAGAATAGAGCTGGAAGGAACCTTGGAGGTCTTCTAGTCCAGCCCCCTGCTCAAGCAGGAGAACCTATACCTATACCTATGACTATCGCTTTGTCCCAGTTATCTTGGCTCTGACTCACAAAGGGTTAGATCTGCCTCCAAACAGTTGCTTGGTGATCTGGGAGTGAAATCTGCCACTTGAGGTGAACAGATCACTTCCTGCTGGAGATAATCAAGTAACAGAACAGAACAAGAAAGTTGAATGTCTTCCAGTGTAACCTCTGCTTAAGCAAAAGACCCTATAATACCATTTCAGACAACTGGTTGCCCAATCTCATTTTAAAAACTTCCAGTGATGGAGCAGCCACAACTTCTGGAGGCAAGCCGTTCCACTGATTAATTGTTCTCGCTGTCAGGAGATCCTGTCAGGAAATTTCTCCTGACAGGATCTCTAGGTTGAATCTCTCCTTGATAAACTTCATTCCTTTGCTTCTTGTCCTGCCATCAGGTACGTTGGAGAATAGGCTGACTTCCTCTTCTTTATGGCAGCACCTTATTTTAGGAAGACCTTCAGGTCACCCCCAGACGTGATTTTTCATGATGCTAGACATAGCTGGTTCCTGCAACTGTTCTTCATGTTTTAGCCTCTATTCGCCTGATAATCCTTATTGTTCTTCTCTGTAAACTTTCTAGAATCTCAACATCTTTTTTATATCGTGGATGCAGTGTTCCAAGTGTGGCCTTACCAAGGCCTTATAAAGCGGTATTAACCCTTCACGTGATCAGCCTAGGATTGTGTTGGCTTTTTTGGCAGCTGCAGCACAGGGCTGGCTCATACTTAAGAGGTTGCCTCTAGGCCAGAGGTCTCCAACCTTTCCGGGCTCGAGGACCAGAGGGAAGAAGAGCAGCTTCAAAATTGGTGTGCGTGCATGTGCGTGCACAGGGCCACACACACACTGGCGTGGCACTAGCAGCCCATTTGTGCATGCAGCATGCGCTGGCCCCTTGCGCATGCGCAAACGGGCCACGCAAACCGCCCAGGTTAGCAGCACATGCGCAAACGGGCTGCGGACACCCGTCCCACGCTAGCATTCCCGTTTGCGCTCCCGTGCATGCGCAAACGGCCGCAGGCACTAGCGGGGGAGAATGCACACCCACGCATGTGCGCCACCAGCCAGCTGTTTTCGCAGTCTGCTGGCCAAGAGCCCACGGTGTGGTCCCGGGTGCGGACCATAGGTTGGGGACCCCTGCTCTAGAGCTAGGCTATTGACTGCCACATATTTCCTCTTCAGGCATAGGCCCATTCAGATGGTCCACCCCAGACACCATATGGGTCCTTGAATATCTTGTGGGTGGGCTAGCAACCGGTTCCCCCCCCCCCATTTTTGAGAGGTCAGCGGAGCCAAAGCCCAGAATTGCTGTTTTTCAGTGGCAGGACTGGCCTTCACTATGCTTGGGACCAGCAAAGACAACATCAGGGTTAATAAAGCAGGATCTGGGCTGCATAGATGCGGATGCCCGACAGGTGGCAGCAGCCCAGACAATAATTTTCCCTCCAGCTGCAACTCGTTTTCCTGGCCCAGAACGACTCTAGAGCGCCTATCCCGACCGGCGGGAGCGCTTCGGACTGCAACTCCCGTCGTCCCTAGCCATGAATGACGCAGAGGAACGTCTGCGCCGCCTTTTTTCCCGCCTAGCAGCTTTTTCCGGCGCGCCCCCATAGCGTCAGCCGGAAAGAGGAAGCGGGAGTGGCGGAAGCTTTTCTTCACCATGAGGCATCTTCATGCGTCCTCGCGGATTTCCGGCCAAGGTGCGGCTTCCTCCGGAAGAGAGGAGCGCTACCGAGTTGAAATCCTGCCCCTCCTCTTGGAGGACTCCGATTGAGAAACACGGTTCCATCGGCCCAGAGTGGCCGAAATCGCTTCTTCGTTTTCGGATTGATTTGGAATGTGGGCGACGAGCGGTTTTTTTTTTTTTTTTAGGGTGGGTTTTTTGGGGGGAAATATTAATCGAAGAAGCTCCATTATGGGGCAGGCTTCAAAAAGCCTCAGAGGCCGAGATCAATATCGCCCTCGCCGATTGGTCCGAATTCTTCTCTTCCCTAGGGAGCACTAGTCGCTGTGATTGGCTCTCCAAGTTCTCGCGGGAGGCTTAGCCCTAAATGGAGTCCCTCCCCGCGGCCGAGCCGGATTGGCCAGTGCCTTCCGCCTCCTTTGCCATCTGACCAAAGCGGCTCGTGATTGGCTGCCGAGCGGGGCTTATAAGCGCCGGGCCAGGCCGGCACCCCTTCTCAGTCCTGCTGCTCTCTCGTGAGGCGTGGAAGGTGCTGCGTTCTTCAGCCGAAGCTAAGGCCGCGTTCCCCCCGGCGACTAGCACCGCACGCTCCCCCCACCTCCAGCCATGGCCTCCGTCTCCGAGCTCGCCTGCATCTACTCCGCCCTCATCCTGCACGACGACGAAGTCACCGTCACGGTGAGAGCGGCGCGGCGGGAAGGCCTCGTGACCGGCGCCGCGTGGAGACCCGCCTCGCTTGTGGCGCGCCATCGCGTGGCGGGGCCTCTCGATTCCCTCCCGGGGGGGGATTGCAGTCCCGACCTGGGCCTGGTGGGAGGACGGGGGGGGGGAAAGATCCCCAACGGTCCTTGCGGCTTTGGCCGCCCCGCTTCCTCCCCCTGCCCGAGCGGGTAAGCCAGGGGTCTTCAAACGTGGCCCTTTTATGACTTGTGGACTTCAACTCCCAGAATTCCTCAGCCAGCGTGCCTGGCTGAGGAATTCTGGGAGTTGAAGTCCACAAGTCATAAAAGAGCCAAGGTTGCCTACCCCTGACCTAGACCTTTCTCTCTGATATGTTAAGAGTTTATTGGGCAAATGGTTTCTTTGGTTTCACCGAAGCTCCATCCTTTTTGAGTACTATATACGTTTGATATAGTTTCTTTTCATTTACTGAAAATATTATTATTCAGTTCAAGAAGGGTGGACGGGAGGGACAAGGAGAGCCTGCCTGGCTGAGGAATTCTGGGAGTTGAAGTCCACAAGTCATCAAAGGGCCGAGTTTGAAGAGCCCTGGGGTAAGCGAAGCGCGAGGTTCCCCCTTGAACGCCCGAGGCGATCTCAAGCGCACCGATGTCTTCTTTTGTTTCCAGGAGGATAAAATCAACGCTCTCATCAAAACGGCGGGAGTGAACGTGGAGCCTTTCTGGCCGGGTCTCTTCGCGAAGGTAAAACGAGGCAGGAAGAAGGTCCCTGGTGTGTGTTTGTGTGTGATGCGACTCCGGGGCTGGAAGAGGCCGACAGTCCTCTGCTTAGGACCATAATTGAGCCCCAAAACTCTACTGCTAAGTAAGACGGTTGTGAAGTTTGCCCGCATTTACAACCTTTCCTGCCACAGTTGTTAAGTGAATCACTTAGTGACACGGCTGTTAAGTGAATCTGGCTTCCCCATTGACGTCTCTTTCCAAAAGGGAAGCGACATAAAGACAGGTCGGTTGCCGAGTGTCTGAATTTTGATCACATGAGCGTGGAGACGTTGCCGTGGTTAGAAGGGTGACAAATGGTCCTAAGTCACTTTTTTCAGTGCCCTGGTACCTTTGGACAGCCGCTAAAGGTGGTAAGTAGAGGACTACTTGTGCTTTCTTAGCTGCTCCCTCGCCTATGCAAAGGAATCGCGGGAATCTGCAGCATTCATAGGGTGAAGCCGTGATTAATCATCAGCCTTTCTTCGGACTAAAAACATAAGAAAGGGAGGCAACTATGCACATTAGGAATTTCCTGGTGTAAAAGCTGTTGCTCAGTGGTGGAGACTCTCCTCTTCATTGGTGGTCATCAAAGAGACTAGAGAGCCATCTGTCCAAAACCTTCTGCAAAGTTGGACAAGATGACCCCTGGATGTACCTCCAACACCAGGGGTCTTCAAACTTGGTCCTTTTATGACTTGTGGACTTCAACTCCCAGAATTCCTCAGCCAGGCATGCTGGCTGAGGAATTCTGGGAGTTGAAGTCCACGAGTCATTAAAGAGCCAAGGTTGCCTACCCCTGGCCTAGACCTTTCTCTCTGATATGTTAAGAGTTAAGAAAGCAAGGATGTCCAGCCTTGGCGACTTTGAAACTTGTGGACTTCAACTCCCAGAATTCCCCAGCTGGCTCAGGAATTCTGGGAGTTGAAGTCCACAAGTCATAAAAGGGCCAAGTTTGAAGACCCCTGTCCAACACCATAGGATAGTTTTAATATTTTAATCTCTCTAGTTTCATGTGAATGAAGACTCGATCATCCGGGCCAAAAAAGTATCTTAAAATTTTAAATCATGGCAATTGGAGCAAAGTTTATTAAACTTGAGATGTTTTTGCTACTTCTTCAGTCAAAATGAAAATTTTGGGTAGTCGTTGGAATGTACTAACTCTTGCTTTCCTTGACTGCAGGGGGGTTTCTCCCCAAAATGAAATGCAGTATCATAACCAAAAATGTTCATTTTGACTGAAGAAGTTACTTGGGATGAGTAACGAAACATCTCAGTTTAATAAACTTGGTCCATTTGCCATGCTTTAACCTTTTAAGATAACTAGTTTTAATCTTTTGTTTTATAACTGTCCAGAGTCACGTTGGGGGTGTGTGTGTCATAAACATTCAATAAAATAGTTTTGTGATACAAGTTTCATGTGGGGTTTAGAGCATTTACAACTTTCTCTTAGAACAGTATCAAACCATAGCAATTTTTAAGTCGTGAACTCTTAAGTCCCAGACTTCCAAATTCCCATTCTGGAACTTGGAAGTCCCCACATCTTCAAAAGTAGCCAAGGCTGAAAAATGGTCCTCAGGTTATACAATGAAGGCCGACCCTTGTTTGATAGGGATGCTAAAGCTTTTGATCCTTTTCCAACTTGTGACCAGGCTTTAACCAACATCGACATCGGGAGCCTCATCTGTAACGTGGGAGTTGGTGGTGGTGCTCCAGCCGCATCGGCCCCTGCGGGAGGAGGGGCCCCTGCCAGCGGTGCTGCTCCTGGTGAGTGAAATGGCTTGTCCCGAAGGCCTCCAGCCTGGTGTTCGTTTTGGCCTACTTTTCAATCAACACGGGTGGGGAAAAAATGTCCCTGCTTTACTTAATCCACACTATTGTTTTGTAGCTGAAGAGAAGAAAGAGGAAGAAAAGAAAGAAGAGTCGGAAGAATCCGACGACGACATGGGCTTTGGTCTTTTTGACTAAGCTGGTTTTTTTCTACTCTTTATAATAAAGAGAAAAACACGTCAATTGAACTTGGGTCTTTGTTTACGAATGCTCCAGGTGCACGTAACTTCCCACTGCTACAAATCGCTTGCATGCGTTCTTACACAAAGTTTACTCAGGAGCAATCTGTTATCCGCCTAGGCCAGTGGTGTGTCAAACTGCCGGCCCACGGGCCGGTTTCATTGTACGGAAGCCGCGCCCACCCCATTGCTGGCAATGGGGGGGGAAAGTCAACGATACGTCGTGGCATGTCACATGACGTGGTGAGTTTGACCCCTGGCCTAGGCTGTCCTGCCTATTGGGGGGGGGGGAGGATGAAATGCCTTTTGGTGAGGCGGCTGCCATTTGTCAGCTGCAATTTTTGAAACTACTACAGGTAGTTCTCGACTTGCAGCCGTTCGTTTAGCAGCCGTTCGAAGTTACAGTGGCACTGGGAAAAAGTAATTTACGACCGGTTTTTCACACTTGTGACCCTCGGGATCACATGATCAAAATTTGGGTGCTTGGCAACTGGCTCGTATTTATGACCGTCGCAGCGCCCCTGGGTCATGTGATCATCATTTGCCAGCTTCTGACAAAAGTCAGTGGCGAAGCAAGATTCATTTAACAACTGGCAAGAAAGACTGCAAAATGGGGCAAAACTCCACTTGTCGCATTTAAAACCACAATAGAGTCCCAAATTTTTGTTGCTAAGTGAGACTGGAGTTTTGCCCCATTTTACACTCTTTTCTTGCCACAGTTGTTAAGTGAATCTCGCTTCCCCCCACTTCCTTTGCTTGTCAGCTGATGAAAGATGATCACATGACCCAGGGACATTGCAACGTTCATAAACCATTCTACAATGCCTTGGTAAGGCCACACTTGGAATCCTGCATCCAGTTCTGGTCACCACGATGTAAAAAAGATGTTGGGACTCTAGAAAGAGTGCAGAGAAGAGCAACAAAGATGATTGGGGGATTGGAGGCTAAAACATATAAGGAACGGTTGCTGGAATTGGGTATGTCTAGTTTAATGAAGAGAAGGACGAGGGGGGACATGATAGCAGCGTTCCAGTATCTCAGGGGCTGCCCCAAAGAAGAGGGAGTCAAGCTGGAATTGGGTATGTCTAGTTCAGGGGTAGGCAACCTTGGCTCTTTACAACTCCCAGAATTCCTGAGCCAGCCATAAAAGAGCCAAGGTTGCCTACCCCTGGTCTAGTTTAATGAAGAGAAGGACAAGGGGGGACACGATAGCAGTGTTCCAATATCTCAGGGGTTGCCCCAAAGAAGGAGTCAAGCTATTCTCCAAAGCGCCTGAAGGCAGGACAAGAAGCAACCTAGAACTAAGGAGAAACTTCCTGACAGAACAATTAATCAGTGGAACAACCTGCCACCAGAAGCTGTGAATGCTCCAACACTGGAAGTTTTGAAGAAGAGACTGGACAGCCATTTGTCTGAAATGGTATAGGGTCTCCTGCCTGAGCAGGGGTTTGGACTAGATGACCTCCAAGGGCCCTTCCAACTTTATTATTAAATACAAGCCAGCTGCCAAGCATCCAAATGAAGGACCACCTGTAGGTCTAGGACAGAGGTGTCAAACTGCCGGCCCACGGGCCAGATGCATCATGGCAAAACCGCGCCCACCCCATTGCCGGGAATGGAAAAAAAGTCGCGACACGTCACATCTAGAATTTTCCTGCAGAGGTTTCCAGTCGTCCCAGTAATATAGCCCAAGATACCGTAATTCATTGGAACCACTCAAAAGTATTAGAACCTTGTATTCTCCAAGGGACTCGTGTTTCTCTTGTTTGTTATACAAACTTAAAAGTAGAAATTGGATTTACATAAGACATTTTTACTCTCTTTAGAGAAGCCGGGCTGTTGGGTACCTCCTTTTTCATTTTATTGAAGGTTTGCAATTTTGCATACTTCAAAATGCCTCATCCTCTCCCGCAAAGGATGCATGCATGCATTCTTAACAGTTCCACAGTCAGGCACTTGATGAGTTGGATTTAAGCAGTTTTAAAATATTTATCATGGCTTTAATCTTTTCTTTATAAATTATATAAAAATGGGGGAACATGTATGGTTACAGAACTTCTAAATGCAGCTCCATTTCTTACGTAGAAAGAAAACGACTCAAAAAAAAAAAAAAAAACCAAACTGGCATGTTATTCGGGTGAAAACAGTTCTTGGTTGTGTCCCACAGTCCCAACGGTTCGCATACATCCACATGGAAGTAGGAAAACAAGATGAGGGGTGGTTTTTTTTTTTTGTTTTTTTAAATTTGCTTTGAAATGAGATACTTTGAAAATATAGCTTTTTAATCTCTGTAAATTGTGATTAGCATTTTTGTGGCATTATTAAGTGTTCCAATAAAAAAAAGAGTTCCAGTCACGGCAATTTATACATTGTGGAAAAGAATTCTCAGCCCTGAGGTTTCCCAGAATTCTTCACACGGTTTCAGGTTTGCAGCTCAAAAGAGTTCCTTTGTCAGTTTTCTTGGTTTGAAGAAGAAGGAAAAAAAACAAAACAATTCATCTCTTAAAACAGAGGCCCCCAACCTTTTGGGCACCAGGGACCGGTTCCGTGGAGAGAGGTTTTTCCGCGGATCGGCTGTGTGTGTGTGGTTTTGTGTGCTGCCTGCATCTTGCGGATGGGGCTTTGTTTGTGTGGACCGGTTGCAGGCATGCCACGGCCCGGTACCGGTCCACAGACCGGGGGTTGGGGACCCCTGTCTTTAAAAACATTTCACGTTCTGAATGACGTGAAACCGGAAAACTGGGTTTCTAAGATTTTGTTGCGTTTCAGTTTTGGATTTTTCTTGGCATTGGTTTTTTTTTAAAAAAAACTTGAGAGAACCGACAAGTTGACAATCCTGAACTGAGCTGTCCGTTCTCGTTCTTGCTGAAAGGGTTGACGTTGCTTGCTGGCTAACAATCCCTTCTCAACCTGTGCAATGCAAAATCCGTTTCTCCACTTCTAGTGAGGCCTGGACTGGCCAAGAGATTTTAGCCTGGCCTGGTCGATAACATCCAATAAGTTTTTGGCATCGACGGCGAGGGCGTGAGCGGCCGTCAGCATCTGCTTCTTGTATTCTTGCTGCAAGCTGGTCATCACGTACTGCTGAGCCAGCTTCATCTTGTTAATCAATTCTGCCAGGTCGGAATTCAACAGTTTCTGAGCCATTTCGATCTGAAAAGAGAGAGGGCAGAGTAAGAAGCGCTTATCAAACACATCAGAAGCGGGGAAAAGTCCCTAGTTTGACCCCAAATGACCTGAAGGCGGAGAAGATAAGCATCCGAGCTTGGTTTTCTTGCAAATGTTCCATTACCCAAATCAAGTTTGCAAGAAAACCAGAGAGCATCAAGGACCGGACCCCTCATTTCAACCCTGAGCTACAAATATTCTACTTTATTGGTTAATTATAGCATCGTGTGTGGCCTTTATACTGCTGAATGCAAATCTAGGCTGATGGCGTGGAAGCAGCTGCCCTTGTGATTACCTGGCCAATTTCATGCATTTTTTGCAACGTTCAGAGAGACTTACTAGCCACGGTCTCTAGAATTTAGGAAGAATACCTGGTCCAAGTCCCTCATCTGGCATCCAGGCTAGAACCAGCTCCTAGTCCTGCACATTAAGCACTAGACCAGGGGTCTTCAAACGTGGCCCTTTTATGACTTGTGGACTTCAACTCCCAGAATTCCTCAGCCAGGCACGCGTGCCTGGCTGAGGAATTCTGGGAGTTGAAGTCCACAAGTCATAAAAGGGCCACGTTTGAAGACCCCTGCACAATTTAATGCCTTCAATCTCTTAGACACATTATAGAAATTAAAGAGCAAAAAAGGTTTGGTCCAAAAGACATTCAGGCAAACGCCAACAGTGTAAACCATTGCAATTCTATCCATTAAAGTTGAGGTCCTGCAAAACCATCGATAGTTTTGCCATTCTTTAAAAATGCTGAGATTCAAGGAAGGAATTCTGTCTGGCTAGAACAGGGTTTCTCAACCTCGGCAAACTTTTAAGCTTTTGTGGACTTCAACTCCCAGAATTCCCCAGCCAGCATTTTCCTGGAATTTTCTAAAAAGTCCCTTGATAAGAATGCAAGCGGCAGTTTCGACTTACTTTACATGATTGAATAATTTGCCATTTGTCAACAGCCTCAAGTCTTGGAAGTGAGCAGAGCAGAGTGTCGTGTGTGACTGTATATATTCTATATCTGTTTGCCTACATAAATATTTTAAGCTTCCTCTCGCTTTACGCGCTCTCTCTCCTTCTGGATTCCTATGGGAATCTCCTTTGAACTGCCATCCATGAAGCCACTCATTTTTACTGATTTACACAACTACAAACTTGGTACAATTTTGTTGTTGTTGTTCCAAGTTTTTTTACCTTTATTCCAACCTGAAATCTAGTGAGCTGGCTGACATGTACATGTTAGGAGGAAATGAAGCAAAATCTAAACACAGGCTTTAGAATTTAGATAAAATCATGGTAGGCCACAATCCAGTAAGAAAGATGCAAAAAACAAAAAGGCAAAATAACTTATACCTCTCTGTGAGTGCTTGCTGGGAGGACCAGAATGGTTTCATCAACTGTTGCCAATAAAGTTCGCAAGGCCAAACCGACTTCCTACAAGATAATGAAGCGTAATTAAATCAGATTGAGCACCATCACTCCAACAGAAGCACAAGACACAGATACGCATCCTTCTCCAAAGTGCATAAAGCAAACATATATCTCTATATTTCCAATGCTCTGAAACAACTAACCAGGACAGATCCTTCAACAGAGGGACCCGGAGATATTTTGGACTAAAATTCTCAGCGTACAAAGCTCTAAACTTTGAAAACCCGTGTTCCCGGAGATTAAGACAAAAAGGAACTTGCTCAAATCCTGCCATGGAGGTAACACGCCTTGTACAATAAACATCATCCAAACCCAAAATTATTTTATAAGGCTCAAAAGTGAGTTATTTGCAGTCCAAGCGAAACAACTAAACAAATCCTTTGCGTTCAGCGCCGGACCCAGATTTAAGACAAACTACACTCCCCATTTTTTAGTAATACAGGTAGAGCTTGACATATACGTATGACCGTTGGTCATTAGGTCCTGATGGTCGTAAATTGGGAGGGTCATGTGACCAACCCAACTTGACGGCTTTTACAGCCATCATTAAGCAAACATGGGCAGTTGTAAATTGAATGCCGCAGTTTTAAGCAAACCCATTGTTATCTATGGTGCAGCAAAACTGTTACAAAACGGTCACATGAGTGTTGGACACTGCAAATGGCAGCCATGTTGCCAAGCACCCTAAGTGCTGTGAGCACTATTGGAACTTCAGAACCAGTTCATAACTCCCTAAGTGACCAATCGTAAGTCAAGGACTATCTATACAGGCATCAATATTCATTATCTTAAGTCAGGGGTCTTCAAACTTGACCCTTTTATGACTTGTGGACTTCAACTCCTAGAATTCCTCAGCCAGGCACGTGCCTGGCTGAGGAATTCTGGGAGTTGAAGTCCACAAGTCATAAAAGGGCCAAGTTTGAAGACCACTGTCTTACAGCGATTCCTAGAACAGCCATAGGAAGCTGTCTCACTTGGCTTTAGTACAGGTAGTCCTTGACTTACAACCATTCATTTAATGATCATTCAAAATTACAGTGGCACTGAAAAAGTGACTTATGACCATTTTTCACAGCAACCCCCAGGGTGATGTGATCGAAATTCAGACACTTGGAAACTGGCATGTACTTATGATGGTTGCACTGTCCCCGGGGGAGTCACGTGATCCCCTTTTGCGACCTTTGGACAAGCAAAGTCAACGGGGAAGGCAGATTCACTTGACAACCGTGTTACTAACTTAACAAGTGCAATGATTCAGTTGTCAAGAAAGGTTGTAAAATGGGGGGGGGGGGAAATCATATAACTACTTTCTTGCTTAGCAAAAAAAAAAAAAAATTCAGTTCAACTGTGGTCGTATGTTGAGTAGTACCTATAACGGGATAACCGTATTTGGGTTGATGTCATCTACCGGTAGTGGCTTACATCTTGGCTTGTTTAATAATAATAATAATAAAGTTGGAAGGGACCTTGGAGGTCATCCAGTCCAACCCCCTGCTCAGGCAGGAAACCCAATACCATTTCGGACAAATGGCTGTCCAGTCTCTTCTTAAAAACTTCCAGCGTTGGAGCATTCACCGCTTCTGGAGGCAGGTTGTTCCACTGGTTAATTGTTTTAGCTGTCAGGAAGTTTCTCCTTAGTTCTAGGTTGCTTCTCTCCTTGATCAGTTTAGTTACAAATAAATACAGGTATATTTCTGAAGTCATTGGCGAAAAGAACGTTTGAAGCTACCAGCAGGAAACGGCTGAACCTTCCCAGTCCCGGAGGGAGAAACGACGGCTCCCTGTACGTGGCAGAACGAGCCTCAGCCAGCACAGCCCATAATAAGGGAAGCTGGCTGCTCCACTCTCCGTTCACAACGTGTATCTGAAATGCTTCCTCACAGCACAGGTGCATCGTGCCTATCTGGGGCAGTGTGTATCTTACCTTCACCATGGGGACATACTCCTCGGGTGGTGCTGGCTGGATTTTGCTAGACATTTCTATAACCGCCTTGACCAAGCCGGTGACGTTCTCGTACACCTTGTCGTTTGAGCGATCCAAGTTAGCCGTGGGAGGAGGGCTGATCTCCTGGGGCTGAATCTGGAAGAAAAGAGCATGGATTCCCCACCAGATGGCGCCAAAGTACTTCTGAAGATCTTTTTGGCTCTAGAGGTCACCATCAATGACGCCCTAGAACAGGAGTCTTCAAACTTGGCCCTTTGATGACTTGTGGACTTCAACTCCCAGAATTCCCCAGCTTTTCTTGGACTTGAGTTCACCAGTCATCAAAGGGCCAAGTTTGAAGACCCCCTGCCCTAGAACTATCCCAGCGGCCCCCACGGGGAACCACGACAAAAGAGAGCCGGCATTCGGTATTTTTATCACACGCTGAGACCTCAACCTGGGTAGGGTTTTTGATTTAACCCTGGTTATTTATGGTTTCCAAAGCACTGAAAATGAGGGGGGGAGGGGAGAGGTTGATTTGATTTTCTTCCCTTTTGATCTGTGAATGTGATGTGTGCACCAAAAAAGATGGGAGTTAGAATTGATCCAATGTTGGCTACTTTGGAATTAGGTAAGGGTTCTCTGATAGCATAACAAATCTGTTCCTTTTATAACTACTGTTCCATCAAAGGTAAAAATGATAATGAGGGTGGAGGTTCGTTCTCCGAGCTTGTGGGTTGGTTTCTGAATGTTTCGTTACCAGGCTAGGTAATATTTTAGGGCAGGAGTCCCCAACCTTGGCAACTTTTAAGACTTGTGGACTTCAACTCCCAGCAAAGCTGGCTGAGGAATTCTGGGAGTTGAAGTCCACAAGTCTTAAAGTTGTCAAGGTTGGGGACCCTTGTTTGAGGGGATGTCAGCATGGGTGGTCTTCTGCTTATTCATGTGGTCAGTTAAGTCTTGGGATAGGGAGGTCACATCCTTATAAACCCACAGCCCTTAGAAACAGAAGAACATCGACATCCCCTCAACTCCACTGCACTGAAGATATTACCTAGCCTGGTAACAAAACGTTAGGAGACAAACCCACAAGTTCGGAGAACAAACCTCCACCCTCAGCTTAACAGCCGAGCTACAGATATTCATTCGCCAGTATTGCAAAACGGAGGATACTTAAAATAGTCACTATAAAATTTCTTTTCTCCTTCATACTAACCCAGAAGTAGCCCAAAGTTGTGCAGGGTTATGAGAGATGAGAAGCAGCGATGGGAGCGTGGACAAACTCTTGTGTGTGCGTGCACGTGCGTGTGTGCATGAATTCATCCATACACACGCCTAAAGGACAGGTGTCTTGTTCACACACACGCTGGCATTTTCCCCAATGTTCCTCCTTCAGATCCCTGGCAAAAGGTTTTGCCTCCCCCAATAACAGACTGCAACCCTGGTCCTGCCATAGATCACCAGCATGATCTACGCTTCTCTCCTTGATGAGTTTCCATCCGTTGCTTCTTGTCCTGCCTTCGGGTGCTTTGGAGAACAGCTTGGCTCCCTCTTCTTTGGGGCAGCCCCTGAGATACTGGAACGCCGCTATCAGGTCCCCCCTCGTCCTTCTCTTCGTTAAACTAGACATACCCAATTCCAGCAACCGTTCCTTATATGTTTTAGCCTCCAGTCCCCTGATCCTCTTTGTTGCTCTTCTCTGCACTCTTTCCAGAGTCTCAACATCTTTTCTACATCGTGATGACCAAAACTGGATGCAGGATTCCAAGTGTGACCTTACCAAGGCATTGTAAAGCAGTATTAACATTTCACGTGATCTTGATTCTGTCCCTCTGTTAATGCAGCCTAGCTGCATTCAAGCGAGGGCTTAAGAAAGGCCCTCTCTTCAAATACAGCGGAGACGGCAAAGTAGACGGGTGTCACCACGGGGTTTGGGAGGTCTCGTAAATCATGGCTATGTGACCACGGGGTGCTGCAAATGGTAGTTGCCATACTGTCGGGGGAGAGGGTGGGAGTGTATTAATTCAAGCTAATTGTAGCTTTTTCAGCATTGGTCGTAACTTCTCGTAACTTTCTAACGCTCGCTAGTCGGGGACGGCCTGTCATTCCCTGCCAGCGAGAGCTGGTTCTTGGCGCTGACGGTAGAATATACCGTGAGGCTTGTCCTTTCTTTGGTATCCTCCTATAAAGGGAAGCACCTTAATTTCTAAGGTTCCTGAAGAAGACCCTCTTCCCGGCGGCTTATGGTCCGAGGGGTTTCAGCCGAAACAAGGGGGCACCTGCCCAGATTTTTGTGAAAGGCCGCAGGAGCCACCACCACCACCACCACCCTCCATCAGCGTTCACACACAACCTGTCGCTCGCACCGCTGCAGAGAGGGGAAAGGAGAGAGAAAGGGTGCTTACCCGCCACGGCTAGTGTTGAAGCAGAGATTTGAGGAGGAATTAAAAGACATTTACCACGGGGGGGAAAAAAGGGAGGAAAAGACAAAAGACAATGTTAATCCACTGCAGCGAGGGGGAGGAAAAACAAAAAATTACAAGCGACAGCCAAAGAGGTCTGGTTAAATCCCCCCCAGCCCCCAACCCCCCCCCCAAATGCATCCAGCCGGGCCCCCTGTGCATTTAGCTTCCCCCCCTTTTTTTTTCTCCCCAGAAGAGGTTCCGGGCCATGCACCGCCCCGCTCAGAGACATGCAAAAAGCAGTCATGGGCAAGCAGGTCCTAGGCGGGAAGCAAAGGAATGAAGGCCGTCAGGAGTTCTGGGCATCTGCTGGACACAAAAATCTCTGCAGAGAAGCTCAAGCAGAGGAAACGTCAGCGTTTTTGTTTAGAAGTGTGTGTGTGTGTGGGGAGGGGGGGGAGAGAGAATTGCTGGATGGAAGGAAATATTTAGTCATCTAATAATTACTATGCTTCTGTTTCTTGAGCTCCTCGGTCTAGATTCTAGCACGCGGGATGGTTTGGAGGAGGGCAGTTACCGTCCAAACACTCCCGGTGCTCACGTTGCCTAGTGTTAGCTCAACACAATTTAAAAAATAAATAAAAATAAATCTCCGTTTCTGAAATCAACACAATTGCACCACCAGCCACCGGTGTTCTTTGGGCAGTGCTTGGCTGGTAGTTCTCTTGGCAAAGGTTTGGGGGGGGGGGAGAGAGAGACCTTTTGACCAGCCAAAACATCAGGAGTCTTTTGAAACTGTCAAATGAGAGAGGGTGATTTTTAACATGGGGAGTCCTCAATTTACAACAGATCATTAAGGGACCGTTCAGAGATACGACGACACTGGAAAAAGGGACCGACGACCATTTCCCCCACTTTGTAGCATCCCCACCATCAAAATTCAGACGCTTGGCAACTGACTCACCCTTGTGACCACCTTTTGAGAAGTAAAGTCCATGGGGAAGCCAGATTCACTTAACAACCAGGTGCTTATCAACTGATTCACTTAACGACTGTGGCAAGCAAGGATGTAAAATGGGGCAAAACTCACTTAACCAATCTCCCCCTTAGCAAGAGAAATTCTGGGCTCAGTTATTATTGGCAAAACTGTGGTTTTAAGACGCACACAGATGCTTGAGCCTCTGCGTTCGTGCCTGCATCCAGTTCCACACCTTCATTCCACTTAAAAAAGCTAAAAGCCGTGTAACATTTACAAGATTTGAACCTCTCTTGCTGTGGAAGAGTATGGAAGAATGCAAAGCAGAAATGTTTTTTGTTTTTTTTGCGGCAACAATTTTTTGATGAACTAAAACATTCCAGAAGAAAAAGTTTCTGTTTAGCTTGGCAGGTTTTGAAAAACCATTTTCTGTTCAAACAGATGGTTTTAGGTATTCCCGAGGAGGAGGAGGAGGAGGAGGAGCTGGAAAATCCAGAATAAAAAAAACAGCAGCCCAATTTTATGTCTTCTCTTAAAGGAGTCGTTCTGAAGCCTCACAATCAGAAGAGATAGCCTTGAGTCCTAGTCAGGGGCTCCTATTCTACCATGAGGCCTTTTCTCCTTTATTTTAAAGCTACTTATATAGGAACTTTTTAAGATTTCAACCCTGAAATGAGAAAATAAAATGGGCGTTTCTGAACGCTGGCGGCTTGGCTGGGATAAAGGTTGTAGTTATCAGTCTTTCTGCAGGAGAAACCAGCGGGATTCATTTCCCTCAGGAGTTTCTGAGCACCAAGAAAGCAAGGATGTCCAGCCTTGGCGACTTTGAAACTTGTGGACTTCAACTCCCAGAATTCCCCAGCCAGCCATGCTGGCTGGGGAATTCTGGGAGTTGAGGTCCACAAATCTTAAAAGTTGTCAAGGTTGGACGCCCCTGATTCAGAGAGAGAAAATGGTGCAGCCCTGTTTCTCACCAACCCTTTCCCTGATCAATTCTTTCCCTGAATTCCCACAGATGGGAATAAACTGGGCCATCCCTTCAAGCCACTCTCCCCACCCCTGGAAGCTCTAAAATAGATGTCACTTAATGAGAATTTCTATTTTCAGCCCTCAATGAGAACAGAACTCTTGGGAAAGACTAGGGCGCTGGAGTCAGAAGCTTATTTTCGTTGAGAAAATAAATGTTGAGACTTTTATTCCATTTGACCTTGAGGTCTAGGTCTGCTGCAGTGGCCCAGCCTAATGCTGTGCTCTTGCTTATCTCTATAGGGGGGGAAGAATATTTGTGGCTGAACTGTGGGGTGGTCTCTGAGCTTGTGTTCTTGCAGATGTTTCATTACCCAACTAGGTAACATCATCAGTGCTAGAAGGGGGTGGGATTGCAAGGAGGAGGAGGAGGGGGGGACGATGATTGTGGAGTCCTTGGTGCTCTCTGAGTTTGGTTATTTTCTTCAGATGTTTCATTACCTAACTAGGTAACCTCATCAGTGGTGGAAAGGGGTGGGATTTGCAGGAGGAGGAGGAGGAGGAGGAGGAGGAACGATGACTGTGGAGTCCTTGGTGTTCTCTCAGTTTGGTTATTTTCTTCAGATGTTTCATTACCCAACTAGGTAACCTCATCAGTGGTAGAGGGGCCATCAACGGACACACAGAGATAAACAACATCTACACACCGTTCAGAAGAGACAATCAAAAAGCAGCTAAACAGGAAGCAAAAAGCAGCTAAACAGGAAGCAAAAAGACCAAAACACCTCCTCGCTAGCAATCAACACTCAGATAAGCAGAGATTAATAGTAGGATTAATACCAAACCAACATTCGAGAAATAAATAATCTAGGAACACCCACTCAGGCAAATAATCAAACAATAAACAACAGCCTAATCAAGGAACTACAAAGAGCATTTTCACCAACACCGACAGGGGAAGCCACTCGTATATAAACAGAGTAAACCCCACTCCCTTCTAGCCTACAAGAAAACAACCGAGCTCAGAGAGCATCAAGCATGACCCCAAAGTCATGCTTGTCTGAAACACACAAAGCGTGTGTAATGACAGGGCAGTTTTCTCTAGCACTTGGTAAGCAGAATCGCAGTGATTCTAACAAAAAGGCTGCTTTTAACTGTCCTGGAAGCCTTATTCAATTTCTTAAAAGACTTTTAATCAGAAAATTATATTCCATATAGTTCGTGGCCCAGAAGTATACCAAAGTGTACTCCAATTCCATTTTTTTTCTCCTTAGTTTCTTGTTCAATCACTTCTGGGGGTAGCCCCACACGGCAACTTAGCATTATCTGTGGGGGGGTGGGGGTGACAGGGGAAAGACTTCAGTCACTGGATGTATTTTTTAAAAATGCATTGAATCCACCTAGTCGATGACTAAAGAGTTACGCATTTCATATTAATTCATGAGCAAAATATCATCCCGGTAGCAACAAATCTTAATGCAACATCCTCTTCCGTGTGCCAAAGATTTGCTCAGGCCAGTTTTATGGAGCCACTTTTTAGAAATACCGGTAGGGATATATTTACGGTATATTCCTTGGACTTTTAAGAATCGGCTGTAATGAAAATTGGGACTCAAGTGGAAGTACATATCAAACGGTATTAGATGCAATAGGGGAAAAACCAGTCTAGCAGCCACATATCTCAAGGCCAAATTGCAAATGCAACTGGAGTTCCCACTGCCCCCACCTGGAAGCAGTGACAGGTATTCCCGAATTTTAATAGAAAAGGGGAAGAGAAGTCCCCAAATCCGTGCTCATACGGCGGGCACTATTGAAGGCTGGTTGGTGCAGAGTTCCCTCTCTAAGGCAGGAGTCCCCAATTCCTGGGCTGCGGACCAAGACCGGTCCACGGCCTGTTAGAAACCGGGCCGCACAGCTGGAGGTGAGCAGCAGGCAAGCAAAACTGCACATGCGCAGGATGTAGGTTGCACGCTCCTCCCCCCCCCCCCCGCCCTGGTCCGTGGAAAAATCATCTTCTACAAAATCAGTCCCTGGTGCCAAAAAGGTTGGGGGACCCCTGCTCTAAGGAATCATTTCCAGAACAGTTTCAAAGGCTAGGCCAGGGGTAGGCAACCTTGGCTCTTTTATGACTCGTGGACTTCAACTCCCAGAATTCTTGAGCCAGCATGGCTCAGCTTGGAAACCTCTCCCTTTCCCCTCAGCATGGCTGGCTCAGGAATTCTGGGAGTTGAAGTCCACGCGTCATAAAAGAGCCAAGGTTGCCTACCCCTGGGCTAGGCAATAAAAAAAAAAACACTGGTTAATTGTAGCTAAGTTAAAAGAT
Source organism: Azemiops feae (assembly GCA_023970755.1). Classification (NCBI taxonomy): domain Eukaryota; kingdom Metazoa; phylum Chordata; class Lepidosauria; order Squamata; family Viperidae; genus Azemiops; species Azemiops feae. The sequence goes on along the minus strand of JALGBA010000985.1, from coordinate 528,262 downwards.
GTAACCTGCTGTGGTCGTTTTAGTCACTAAAAGGAGTTAAGTTCTTTCGCTCCCTGTTGTGGCTAGTGCAAAGAGCCAGGCAAACCTCACGGGGGGAGTGATAGCAAGTTCCTGGTTGGAGCTGGGTGAGCAAGGAGATTGGGGAATTTTAATCCCGACCATTTCCAAGCCGTGATTGAAAAAGCAAGAATCCCTGGCTTTCAGGCCACACGGCTTCTCCCGCTCGGCTGGGACTGGTTGGGACCTGTACGTAGTAGAAGAGATCCTTCAGCCCTGCGAGGTAAGCTTGGGGAAGACCTGACTAAAAGCTTGGAACAGCTGGATGAGCAGGAAGGGTTCCTGGGGAGATGGGACGAGACAATGCAGCACACATACGGGGATTTCTAACGGGGATGTCAACTTAACCACCATTTTATGGCCCAAACGCTTTTATGTATCTGATTGTCCCAAACGTAACAGATTTTAGTTACACGGGCTGGAGAATTTTGGAGGCCACACATCTTGTAGCTGAGGTTGAGAAACCCTGTTCTACATGAGTAACAGCACCATCCCCTTTGACTGGTGCCTTTTGATGACTAATGAACAAGTCTTCCAAGTGGTGGTTGTACCTTAACCCCTTCGTTGTAGCTGTCCACGGGGTTGTTGAGGCTGGCAAGGCTGCCCAAGTGGCTGGGAGCTCCAGGGCGTGGTGGTTTTTTGGGTGGGGCAGCATGATCTAGGAAGAAAAGACGTTGGGTACGATAAGGCAGAGGCTGCAGGAGATGGGAAAGCTGAGCCCAAGGGAGGAGGGGGTCAAATGTGTCATCCGTCTTGAGTTCCTTCCCGCCCGGCAGAGATCTCAGCCCAGCCCACCTTGAATTCCTTTGACTCTTATCTACCGCCAACTCGCTTTGACCCTTAGTAGTTCAGATTCTTGTAGAGAGCTTTAGCATACAAACAAACATATACCGTGTACTCGTTTGAACTGCCTGGACTCTTGATTTCCTGTGCGTGACAGAGACTTTGGGCATCAGATTCACTGAATCCCCAAGCAAGGGTTGTAGAAGAGAGTCAACCTCCTTTGATGCCCACTTCCACATGGAACCAGGAAGGAAGGAAGGAAGGAAGGAAGGAAGGAAGGAAGGAAGGAAGGAAGGAAGGAAGGAAGGAAGGAAGGAAGGAAGGAAGGAAGGAAGGAAAGGAAGGAAGGAAAACGGAAGGAAGGAAGAAGGAAGGAAGAAGGAAGGAAGGAAGGAAGGAAAAAGGAAGGAAGGAAGGAAGGAAGGAAGGAAGGAAGGAAGGAAAGGAGAAGGAAGGAAGGAAGGGGAAGGAAGAAGGAAGAAGGAAGGAAGGAAGGAAGGAAGGAAGGAAGGAAGGAAGGAAGGAAGGAAGGAAGGAAGGAAGGAAGGAAGGGACTCACACTGCAACCAAGCATAAATATCTTGCCCCCGAGCTTCTTTTTCGGATTTTTTAACATCTCCAAAGTTAAAGCCATGTAGAGACTTACTATTTTATTAAAATGCCCCATTGTGCAGAGTTGCTTGATAGCGAGATGGACAGCATATGCATTTAATAAAGAAAGAAAGAAAGAAACCTGAGCCCTCAAATCAGCATCAGCTGGAGACGGGAGGATTCGAAAGCTCGCGCGTTACTCCTGAGTGTCATCAAATGAACTTGCCACTTAACTATTCTGCTTGCTTCTTAAAATGGTGTCTACCTCTTCACCACAACTTCAAACTCATTTCCCCAAAAAGGAAAGGGAAGGGAAGAAGGAGAGACTCAAAAGTTGACATTGTGACTTACATACCTGGTTTGCCCACAGGCTGATAAATGTGCTGGTTAGAAGCCTGCAAAAAAAAAAAAAAATTAAAATTAATCTAATTAACCATGCAAAAACAATGCAACCCTCTTCCAGCTAATCCCCCACACCCTATTTTCCAACGTGTTTGCCTTTCCCCAATTTCAGAGGAAGGCAATTAAGGTTTTATACTTAAACTTATAATTTTATCTCTTTTTATCCTAAGAGACAAACCAGTTATTTTATCTCTGTCTTGTGGCGATGTACTCGGGCTAAGTCACTGCTATCATTACTCAGACAAAATGGCATTATTTACAACAACGGCCATCCCAAAATACTGAAAATTTTAAGATGAATTGTAGGGAACAATCCTAGTTGGAAAAAACTCTTTTATCATAGCCTTCTCCGTATTGTTTAACAGATTTTTTTCATAGTAATTACTGCTCAGTTGTACAATAAAACAGAAGCAAACAAACAAATCCAGGATTATTTATTTGGAATGCTTTATAACTGATTTGAAATCTTGTCACATGTTTGAAGTATGTCTACGCCGATTCTCATTCATCAGTTCTGAAGAAGCTTCTTGGATGAGAAGCAAAACATTTTCAAAGAAAAACCTAAGAAAATCCAGTTGCTTTGGGATTTTTAAAACATGTGGCCAAACGAAATAAAAGCTTGTTCTATCATTGATCAACAATGAGAATGACACTTATGAGTACTGATTGGGGGTTTAATCCTTGGGAAAGCATGCTTGTGTTTCGCCTTTATAAAAAAGTGTGTTAGCAGAGTTGATTTCTCCTGTTTGCTAATTTAATTGCTGGGGAAAGCGAGGCTACGCAAAATCAGCATAAGGCATTTTTATTGCAAACATAAAGCAATCTGTGACGCAGACAACAGACTCCTTAAATCTAGAGCCTTGAATCCATCACAGCAAAAGTACTAGAAAACTGGATATTCACATCTTTTTTTTTAGAAACTGGGTCTCAAATAAAATATAAATAAATTCATAAGCGGAAAAATCAAACTGCGGCACACCATTTTTTTAAAAATCAGGAATTCTTGGGGACTGGTCGACTTAAAAGCATCCCATTTTGCTTTCAGTTTTGAACACGCTTTACCCTGGAATTAAGCCATCTACACATTGTGACACGTGTGTGTGTGTGGGTCTGTGCACCCTGTTTTACACGCAAAGACCCTTTTGGACTTCAGTTCTGGAGACCTTTGTCCTCTGCCAGTGGTGAAGGCCCTCCACTTAAGCAGTGTTACGAGGGACTGTCACAGTGGTTCCTCACAATGGATGGTCCCTTGCCAACATTCCTATCTGAAGCACACACACCGGGCCAAGTTCCACCAGAGAAACACCACCCCTCTGGCAATATAGTACGTGTGTGTGAAACACACAAGGACACACGGTAAACATAAGATCTTGCTACCTAGGACTGCTCCTTTTTGAGAGCTTTCCTAGCAATGCCAGAGAACTGCTTA